>CM060707.1:129963918-130308495 GCA_030686995.1 Artemisia argyi | reverse complement strand
TGTTTATTTTAATTTTAACTCGCGTTTTATTTAAATAACTTTCACGTTTTTAAATGTAGGTTACGTTATTAAAAGTAGTTTGTAAAATTAAGAAAAACCAAAAACATAAATAAAGTGATAGCTTCTATTTAAGCCGTTTGGCTTATTTTTCTGCTTATGTATAAGCAATTTCTGATTTTAAGTTTTTTAGATTACGTTTTAAGTTAATTAGGTTTCACGTTATTGTTAATATAGTGTGTTTAATCGTTCTCACTTATATTTCCGTAGCGTAATCATTCTAATCACTCACACACCCTTCCCTGTCCAAATTCACCCGATCACAAACCCGTTTTTCTAACCATCACACCTCGTCGGGACATAACGACCCGGGGAAGCCACTATACTTCAACGGAGCATTGACTCTAGGCTGTTTGACCTTGCTGACCATTACCTGGTCAGTTTAGGTTGACCGTTTGGAGCCAATCAAGCTCCCTTGATTTCTATTGCGTTGGAATGTCACTTTGCTACTTCGACATGTTTTGGACATACTTTTAAGATGTCTTCCATTTCTCTTATGCCCACTCTTAAAGAAAAGCTGGACCTGAGGTAAGTTTTCTTTTCAAAAACTTGCCAATATTACATTATATTAAAGAATGCTTTAATTAGTATGTGAATATGATTTAATTTATAATTTGCCATGCTTTTAGATCATTAATGCTAATATATGCATATATGATATTAGGATTATTAACCTTCTTGTAGTTTAGTCTATTATCATTTTTCTTAGTCTTCATTTATATTGAAGATCCTCTATGATCTATAGTAGAATACTTTTCATTTAAGCTATATAATCTTACTAGTTGCATTAATAGATGTATTATTGTTGAGACTTGTTAGTAACTTAATATTATGATGTTCTTTGTACACACACACACACACACACACACACACACACACACACACACACACGCACACACACACACACACACACACATATATATATATATATATATATATATATATATATATATATATATATATATATAGTTAATCTAGTGTGTTTAGATGATTTACTTTATCACCTCAATTATATTGCATTAAGATCATTAGAATCCACCATCTCTCTTCCATATCTTTAGTTGCCATTAGAGATGATTATATGTGACAATGGGCTTAATTGATTCTCTTGAGTATGATGAGTTTCCATTTCAAATCCTTCACTTACAATTTCTTGATTATCAAAATTAAAACATATTGTTTAAAACCTCTCTCTTTGAATAATAATTTTTCTAATATTTATATCTCTCTTCTTCAAACAACGTGTTTAACTATAAGCTACCATAACTTTATTTTAATCAAGATTGGATTTTTTTTTCATGTTATGAAGCAAAACTCAATTTACTCTATTCTAATGCACACTTGAATTCATTTCAAAGCATTGTTGAATAAAACTAAAAACGTTTCATTTAAAACATATTTGATTATCTCACATATGTCATTCAATTTTATGAAAAGGACATTCACAATTTTATCAAATCATTTCATGAGAATCATGGTTTGACCATATGGATCTTGTTTGTAACAAGATTTGAAGTCCATATAATCATATCTTCCTACTTGTCACTTGTAAGTAATCATCAATATGTTTGCACTAGCCTACATGTTATCATATAGTTACATAATTAACTAATTTGCTTTATTGCTTCCCTAGTTGCATATCTTAATTGATAAATTAGTAGATAGCATGATTATTAGAAATTAATTGTCTAATTTAATTATTTCTATGTCACTTTCTACATTCATGAATAGTATGCCCTATATTGCCTCAAAGAGTTGAACTTACTTGAATCCAAATCCAAAAACATAACCTTTCTGAAAATTTTCTGCCAAAAACCCATTTCTGGCATTCTGGGAATCACCAGATGGGCGCCCCCCTTAATTATATAAGGCGGCCCCCTTAATTTTAAGGGGACCGACCCCTAATTAAGGGGACCGGCCATCTGGTGGTCGGGGATAATGTTTTCTTAATCACTTTTTGACCCATTTCACCCTATACTTCCCAAAATTCACAAACATATTTTGTCCCATACTATCCCTCAAAATTTACCTTCCTAAACCACATTTCTCATACACTATAAATACCCTCTTCCCATCATTAATGCCATCACACCCAAACATGTCATCTCCCAACAACCAAAAACCAAAGATTTCAAGAACCGAAAGGATCTCCGTCAAACCCGTTTGGAGGAGGAAACTTGATTCTTGTCATAACTCAAGTGATGTTGTTCCAAGTAAACCAACTACTAAACCTCAAACCCACACTAATGACTCATCTCACAACCTATCATCCACTCATTCCCTCATTAATGATTCTTCTTATGATGAGCATGCTCAATCCCAAAACAACAATCCCAATCTCTCAATCAATACTTCACATGTTGCTCATTTAACAAAAACGCCACTCACTCATGGAGAACCTCTTCCACCCATTTCATGTTTTCATGACTACCCAAGCTCAACCATGTCTCCACCACCAAGAGTACCACCACCACATCCTACAACTTCACATGCCATTCCTATGTTGCATGTTCAAACCTTCACCCAAGACAACCATCATGTTCCACCATCATCACCTTCCTCCGAACACTTGAAGTTTGTTGAGGAGCTAAAAGAGGCTCATGAGCTTAGTGCTCTTTTAGCATTACATCTTGCTCAACGCAATTTGGATCCACCCCAATCAAGCTCACCATCATCACCACACAACATCAACCAAATTGAGAAGCATGTTAACAATTGCCCTTGTTGATCTTCCTTCAACAACAAACCGTTGCTTTGAATGAGCACTTCACTTGGATTGAGTATCTTCTTACAAGATCTCAACAAACACCATCACTTGAACAACATCAAAACCCTCAATCAACAAACCCTACTTCAAATCCACCACCTACAATTTCCACATCTCCAAACTCACCAACATCATGCAACCAAAAGTTTATCTCCACTAAACCACCAAGCATTTTATATGCTTATGTTTTTCATTTTCAAATAAAACTCTTCAACCATTTTGGGATTCAAGAAAGTTTGGTGACACTCCTTGTTAGCACATTAGGATGCTCTACTTAGTTTAGTATTCTATATTTATGGCCTTTGTAACAATGATTATGGGTTGACATAATCATTTTCTATTAATGAATGACTTAATATATGTTTCTAATTATCTTTTGCCATGCTTATTATTTGTTGGTATTATGATATATGTGTTTGCTTGTGCCATGCTTGTGTTTCTAATATTTTTCTTGCAAGAATTCCAATACTCGAACCCTTGGTGCCCTCAAACGAGGGGGAGCATACATCAAGGGGGAGCTTCCTTCTTATTGGCTTAAACCTTTTTGATTCTATAAAAAGGGGGAGAAGTGAATACAAACACACTAAATACTTTGTCTAAAAATTAATTTTTGGATTTAATGAGTTTAGGTTTTGTAATCAACAAAAAGGGGGAGATTGTTGATATAAATAAATGTCTAAAAACGTTATTCATATCTTTCGATATCTCTATGTTTTGATAATCACAAAACGAAAACTCATCAAACCAAAGATCATGACATAAACAAGTATTTAGTAGTAAATACTCACCTTTACCATCTAATCACTTAAGGTATGAATAAACAAAATGTCTAATGCATTATAAGATCAAATGAACACTTTTGTTAATCACTAGATATTTATAAAATGTCACAAAACAGTTTATATCCTTTATAAAACATTTTTGGCATTAAAAGAATATGTTTAATTCATTACAAATTTATGAATTCAAATTTTCAACCAAAAAAGGCAAATCTAATCTAGAAAATTTTCCCTCACAAAAGGACAAGAAAATCCAACGTTCAGGAGGGCGGCCCCCTTAATTATACTAGGCGGCCCCCTTAATCATTAAGGGGACCGCCCCCTAATTAAGGGGACCGGCACGCTCCAGAACAGTATTTTCTGGCCCTTTAAATATTGGATCATTCCACATATTTTTCTCACCTTTTTGCACTAAAAACTTTCTGATCTAAACATCCATTTCCTTCCTCTAAAAATCCTTTGATCTTATATACTTTGATCTTTGTTTCAAAGTGATTCAAGCCTCAACACTCAAGTGCAAAGAGAAGAATACTTCTATTAGAAGTATTACAACTTAGTATCATCTTGCTATCTAAGTTGTTTGTTTATTTCATCTTGTTGATCCTTCATATTTTGGTGAATAAGGTGTATGTATTAGTTAGCTAGATTTAGTTATAAAATCTAGAATTGTTGTAAGTGTGAAGTGGAACTTGAAGTGAAGAAGTAGTGTTGGATAGTAGTGGTGATAGGAGATAGTAGCAATAGTGATTAGTAGTGAAGAAATTGAAGCTTCCAAGTAGAGAAGACTAGAAGACAGTAGTGGCTTGAAGTTGTGAAGACATTAGTGGCTTGAAGTTATGCAGATATTAGTGGCTTGAAGTTGTGAAGATGTTAGTGCCTTGAAGTTGTGAAGTTGCAAGACATTGAAGTCGTGAAGTATTTGTGAAGGCGTGAAGATACTTGTGGTGTGAAGAAGTATAGAAGAAGTGAAAAGGCGTGAAGAAGGTGTGGTGTGATATTTGTTGTGAGATTGGTTCTAGCTACGATTAGAACTCGACATTTTGCTTTGTGTCGTAAATTGGTGTAAGCTTTTGGTGTGTACGGTTTTCTCCGCCATAAGGGAGGTTATTGACTTAGTGAAGAAAACTCTCGAGTTCGGTGCTCGGGGAGTGGAGTAGGGCAAGGAAGGTGTCCTTGTAGCCAAACCACTATAAATCCTTTGTCTCTCTGTTTGATCCTTCCATCTCTCACTCTTTTCTTGCTTACTTATTAGCTTTTCATACATTGTTATAATTGTGTGTTGTGCATATATTGATTTCACATAAAGATCAAACTAGATTCCATTTACAACATTAATTGTACATTAATAAAATATAAGTACATACAATTATTAAAACACATACACATATATAAATACAAACTTACATTTAAGTGTGATATATGAAATTATAATTTATATTCAACACTTTAAATAAGTAGCGTCAGAAAGGATGAATATTTTACCGAAGGTTGTGAAGGCGTCAGATGAAGAGATGACGGCGTCAAAATGACCAAGATTAATTTACCGAGGGTGGTGACGGCGTCACATAGGCCGTCACGATTGGATCTAGGGCGTCCGAGGAAGTATATGGCGGCGAGTTGACGGCGTCAGATTTTACTCTTGACGCCGTCAGGACGATTTTCCTATATATAGTTTTCTAGTTTTTTCATTAAAAAAAGAGAAGTTTTGGTGAAACCCTAAAGACGATTTTAGTGCCTCTTTTACAGGTTTTTCAAGGGTTCCAAACCCTTGAGACCTTGCATTGTAATTGAGATAAGTATACTCTTAATTCAATCAATATGTCTATGTGTTGGTTGTCTATCTTTTGTTCTTATCTTAATTCTACTATGCTAGGCTAAATTTCCTTTGTGTTTGCTTAGATCTAATGAAACCTAGATGTTGATTATGTGTTGATTACTTGTCTATTCTTGCTTTGAATGAATGATATTATATGTTAGGCTTAAGAAAACTGGCAGATCTCCAAATGGTAACATGCTTGAACGTCTTAAGAAACATGAACCGAGGCGTACTAGGTCTTTATTGGTTGTATTTAATGCATGAGCCACTGTTTACAATCCCTATAGTTGTGCTGGGTCATGGTGTAGGAGGAGATAAGAGCTCATAGAGTTGGGGAGTTATGTATGCCACTCCACGAATGGTATTAAGGAATACAACCCGTCATTCATACAAGTGTAACAAGTAATTAACATGTAAAAGATATCTAGGGAGTAATGAAGTCTAAGTAAACACAATTTCTCCAACCACTGCTCACAACCTTAGTTTAATATTAGTTTAATTTCATTTTCATTAGTTAATTAGTTATATAATAGTTTTTGGGTTAGTTGATTAGCAACTAATTCCGCCCACTCCTTCAAAACCCGAGATTTTACTTGCTTTCATAAAATATAAAAACACAAAAATAATCATCTTCCATCTCTAGAACTATTAATTAGGCTTTCTAATCCTAGCGACACTATTCCTAAGCTGAACGATCAATCCCCCGGTACTTGTCACTATACTATACTATAACGATCAGGTACACTGCCTGGTGGGGGTTGTAAGCCTCGCGAGATCCCTCGAGAGGTAAAGCAAGGTGCGATTCCCACGCATCAAGTTTTTGGCGCCGCAGCCCGGGGAATAGTTATTGTCTAGGTTAGGATTTCTTTTTATTAGGTCTACTTGCTAGATTCCTTTCTAGTAAGATTTTATTTTTATTTTTAGGTCTTCTTTAGTCTATCTTATTTCTTCGTGCTTTTGTTCGTAACTCTTTACCATCCGACATCATGGAAGGTGGTAACATCTTTGAACCCATCATCCCACCACAACAAAACCCACCATTAGAACCCCTTAGGCCCCGAACCTTAGGAGAGTATTCCCGACCTAGCCACCAAGGCTACCGAAACACCATTGAGCTCACCGGAGCCAATGTGACCCCCTTGCGATCCGACACCATCCGGTTGGTGCAAAGCGGATGTGCATTCCATGGACTTCGTTCCGAAGATCCAAACCAACACCTTAAGGACTTCCTCAAAATCGTAGATTCCATAGACCTAGGTGTTGAAACTAGAGAGACTACCCGTTTACGCCTATTCCAATTCTCTCTACGGGATCAAGCTAGTCAATGGCTTGAGCGTTTCCCCGCGGGATCCATCACCACATGGGACGATCTCGCCAATCGCTTCCTTACCCAATTCTTTCCGCCAGAAAAGACCGCAATGCTTAGAAGGGACATTTTGTGGTTTGAGCAGCAGCGGGGTGAAACTTTCTACGAAGCTTGGGCCCGTTTTAAGGATCTCCTCCACAAACTCCCCCATCATGGTATAAACCTTTGGTTATTAGTCCAGATTTTTTACGATCATGTTGACTATCACACTAAGCGCACCATTGATAGAGCCGCGGGAGGTAAATTACGTGATAAGAACGCCGAGGAATCTTGGGCAATCATCGAGGAGCTAGCCACTAACAATCAGGAACTGTGGGAGTTTAAACATACAGTAGAAGCGGCCATCAATGCAGTCTCGGCATCTGGAGGAAACACCGAAATCCCCGATGAACTCTTATGCAAAATTGAGGCAAAAGTTGACTATTTTGAGGAAAGGCAAAGGAGACCCTTAAGTCCTAGACAAGCCACGGTCAATTCTGTCTCAAGATCAACCTCGATACCATTATCTGAATCACCCTCTAGAGAACATGTCGAAACTTTTCAGAAGTGCACTCCACCTTGTTCCCCTCCCAAGGAACTTAGCTCGGAATTTGAGGCTAGGATGAGAGAGTATATGGCGACCCACTCTGATCGGCTTGCTAGATTCGAAGAAGCAGTTTATAAGCAAAAGGAGGAGATGCAGGAGAAAATGAATGAGATGCTGAGTCTATTGGAGGAGTATACCAATCAGAGAACCCCCGAACGAATACTGCTAAGGAAAGAAAGCACTATTCCCACCACCCAATTTGTTAACTCCATCACCATTGTCCATAAAGATAATGAGAAGGTAAAAACTCCCGCTAAACAGACCTTAGGAAAACCGCCTGAGTCCCAACCTTTGAGCTACTACCTGAAACACGATATAAACAAAAACACCATAACAAATTGGATTAAGGGTGATGGGCGTAACCAATCCTCCGAACAGGTTCCCGAGAAAGAGAAAGAAGAGAAAGATGAGTATGATACGCTTATTGGAGGATCAGTGGTCGAGAGGTTATTAATACAGAAAGTGGCCACTAAGCAGGTAGCATGTGGGAATTTTGAAATACCAACGAGCATCGGGGACTTGAAACATCTTAGTGCTTTCGCCGACCAAGGATCGGAAGTAAATCTTATGCCCCTAACTATTTACATCCAACTAACGTCAAAAATGCCAGCACCTACTCGTGTTAGGCTATCTCTTGTTGGACACTCGTACGTATACCCCCTAGGAATCGCAGAAGATGTATTAATCAATGTTGCAGGATTCATGTACCCCGTTGATTTTATGATCATTGATGATAAAGGGGATGGATGCATGCCAATAATCCTTGGGGCACCGTTCCTCACCACCGCTAGGGCTGTCATTAAGTATGAAGATAGGAAGATTGAGCTTAAGTCTGGAAAGAGAAAGATTAGTTTTCACATGACTCCGCGAAGTGGGCATGAGAATTTGAGTTGGAGAATGATTAAAAACAACATTGGCACGACGCCCATTCGTGTTCAGAATAAAATTCTTGCATGGGAGGCAAGAATCAAGAGCTATAAGAAAGCTAAGGATGAAAGGAGAAAAAGCAATAAGGATCCGATAGAACTCAAACACACCCAACACACAAGCAATCATACACCGTTTGAGGAAGGGAACTTAATACTCTTGAGACACTTAGAAACCACAATACCACCCGATAAACCGAGTCCTTGGTGGTATGGGCCATTCACCATCGAAGGATTGAGCCAAGATGGGGTAGCTAGCTTGAGAAGAAAATTAGGTGGGAAGGTTATTGCGAGTATTGATAGATTGAGGCACTACCACCATAACAGTAATGATCGCAATTATATGGGGTACATCATTTCAAATGATGAAATCACGTAGTAAACCACGACTTTGAGTCTAGCTACAAGACTCGTAAATAAAGAAAAGCGCTTCTTGGGAGGCAACCCATGTTTTGTGTGATTTTAATTGTTTGATTGTTATTTGCTTCCGTATGCATGCTTTATTTTTATTGTTGGTTGATCATGTTTCTCAATTAAAATGTGGAAATACTTTATTATGTTGTTTAGCCTAGTCTTAACTTCAACCTAAAGGTATTTTTGCAAAAGATAAGTGTAAGGGGAAACCCCAAATATGTTTTTTAAGAAACAAACCGATCATGATTCTCCACAATATTTAATGAACATGTGTATTCGTATTGTTAGAGTCAAATGCTTGTATTGAGTCATAATGTAGTTTTGCAGGATTTTCCAGGAAGTAGGACAAAGTTTTTCCAGAAATTTTCCGGAAACTTAACATAAAGATTTCTGCAGGTTCATTCTGACGGCGTCAGGCAATTGCTCTTGACGGCGTCAGGAGTCAAAAATCTGGAAATTTTACCAGTTTTGTTTTTCTAACGGAGTCTTATAAGTTTTTGTGAATTATTAAGTTTTATAATCTCCAGGAAATCTGCAAACTTCATTCCACAAGCATTATATCTTATTTTGTTTTCTAGGATTTAGTAACTTATATAGGATGCCGCCGATTTTACGCGAGGTTGCCTTGTCTACTTTTGTCAGGATTTACAGGTTATTTGAGACAAGAAGATGATTTATATTCTGGAAGGGAAGCTTTGATTGTTCGTTTTCTTGGAGGAAGATTTAACCTGGCCAACCTAAAATCCATACCGAGCGAATCAGGGGAGTATTTGAATTCATTCTCTTTACTTTTAACTTTTACATTCTTTACTTGAACATTGGGGACAATGTTCATCTTAAGTGTAAGGGGAGGGTAAAAAGATGATACCTTACATATGCACTTTCGCTTGAGTTTGTTTTGTTTGATAGTAGATGAGTAATAAAACTATGAGAAATACTTGTTAGTGCAATTTTAGCGCCAAATTTAAAATTTTTTACAACATTTAGGAGTGAAACTTTAGCCATAGCAAGCGTCTCATGGATAGGAGGTTGTATGACTAGCACATAACCGTATATTCAGAAAAATTTTCCACCCAAAAATGTGAGGTTCGCCTTTAGTTTTGATAGGAAAAGCATTTATTATTGGTGCTTATGAGTGTACCGGTAGCATTTAGATTCTAGAACTTGCGTTAGTGATGCATCCCGAGACCGCTAGTGAGACTACATTCGTGTAGTAGGATTTACTACATGATAAGAGGCATTAGGATCACCCTTGTGTTAAACCCGTATTACGATTACTTGACCATTTAAGTCATATTACTTGGCTAGTTAAGTCAACTAATTTTTCCCACACCCTTAGCGTTGTACTCATTTTTAGTACACGATACCCCTAGTACACCCCTCCGAGCCTATCTTTTCGTTTCTAACTTTAAGCATTTTACTTAAAGGAAGAATTTGTTACACCCCACTTAAATGTACACCCAAATCGCCTTAGCCTTCCGTGTATGCGCTCATTTTTAGTGCATTATTGTTATTTGTTAAACCCTAAGTTAACTTTCTAATTGATTACATGGTTGCTAAGTCGAGTCATATCCTTGTACATATTGTTTTGGGATGATTGGGACTCATGGATAAGTACTTATTTTATGGAGTAATGGGGAAGAACAACACTTATTACCCCCATATGTACGTTAATCTTAAAAGTGCTCCAAGTGTTTTGATTTTCTTAATTCGAGTCATTAGAATAGTTTAATGTAAAGTATGTAAAGATTCAAGTGTAAGGGGAATGCTCAAACCCCTATGATGTATTATTTTGGATGGTAGGGTAAGAGTGTATGAAAAAAAAAAAAAAAAAAAAAAAAAAAAAAAATCGAAAAAATCAAGAAAAAGAAAAAAAAAAAAAAAAAAAAAAAAAAATAGAAAAGAAAGAGAGAAAAAACATACGGACTACCATCCCGTTTTCATTCTATGTTCATTTTATGTTTTTAGTTATTTTTCATTTATTAGCTTAAGTCGAGTCTAGTCTTGGCTTAGCAACGCCATCTTGTACATGTAATTAACTAAGATTGTTAACTCGCCACCAGTAAAATCCCCTTTATCCAACAAAACCATGTAATTCATATCCCTACACCTAACGTTATAACCCTTTAAAAAGACCTCTTTGATAGTTTATCCTAGGTGCTTACGCCGTGTGGTGGAGGTTTGATCCTTTCCCAAGCCTATGGTAATCTATTTTGCTATGACAGGTAGTGAGAGATATCTTCCATTTCCATAATGTTATATTACTTTATTACACCCGAGAGATGTGAGTATCTAAACACTATTTGTGAGGTGCTTGTGTATGACCTCCGTGCTTGTCTATTGGTCTTTAGTGGAACGATTATTTGTTGTAATTACTTTTATATTAGTGTTAAATGACCCCTAACTTGTCTTTTGAGTAGAATAAAAGCTCATTTGCTTGAGGACAAGCAAATCTCAAGTGTAAGGGTATATGATGAGGCGAAAAATGATCCGTTTTTAGGGGGTCATTTAAGCCCGAATCCGAATTTATTTGATC
The DNA here is from genome assembly GCA_030686995.1 of Artemisia argyi. Taxonomy (NCBI): domain Eukaryota; kingdom Viridiplantae; phylum Streptophyta; class Magnoliopsida; order Asterales; family Asteraceae; genus Artemisia; species Artemisia argyi. Next base: position 130,297,248 of record CM060707.1, on the reverse strand, counting down.
AAATATTGCCCTAAATCGTTCCTTTTGTGATTTTAGGTGTTTGGAGAGTGAATTATGGAAAAGAGGCTATTTTGGACGTTTTTGGAGCATAAAGTGAAGAAAACAACAAAGTACCAAATCCAAGCTGGAATTACAAGGTGACGGCGTCAAGGATTTACTCTTGACGGCGTCAGAAAGGATGAATATTTTACCGAAGGTTGTGAAGGCGTCAGATGAAGAGATGACGGCGTCAAAATGACCAAGATTAATTTACCGAGGGTGGTGACGGCGTCACATAGGCCATCACGATTGGATCTAGGGCGTCCGAGGAAGTATATGGCGGCGAGTTGACGGCGTCAGATTTTACTCTTGACGCCGTCAGGACGATTTTCCTATATATAGTTTTCTAGTTTTTTCATTAAAAAAAGAGAAGTTTTGGTGAAACCCTAAAGACGATTTTGGTGCCTCTTTTACAGGTTTTTCAAGGGTTCCAAACCCTTGAGACCTTGCATTGTAATTGAGATAAGTATACTCTTAATTCAATCAATATGTCTATGTGTTGGTTGTCTATCTTTTGTTCTTATCTTAATTCTACTATGCTAGGCTAAATTTCCTTTGTGTTTGCTTAGATCTAATGAAACCTAGATGTTGATTATGTGTTGATTACTTGTCTATTCTTGCTTTGAATGAATGATATTATATGTTAGGCTTAAGAAAACTGGCAGATCTCCAAATGGTAACATGCTTGAACGTCTTAAGAAACATGAACCGAGGCGTACTAGGTCTTTATTGGTTGTATTTAATGCATGAGCCACTGTTTACAATCCCTATAGTTGTGCTGGGTCATGGTGTAGGAGGAGATAAGAGCTCATAGAGTTGGGGAGTTATGTATGCCACTCCACGAATGGTATTAAGGAATACAACCCGTCATTCATACAAGTGTAACAAGTAATTAACACGTAAAAGATATCTAGGGAGTAATGAAGTCTAAGTAAACACAATTTCTCCAACCACTGCTCACAACCTTAGTTTAATATTAGTTTAATTTCATTTTCATTAGTTAATTAGTTATATAATAGTTTTTGGGTTAGTTGATTAGCAACTAATTCCGCCCACTCCTTCAAAACCCGAGATTTTACTTGCTTTCATAAAATATAAAAACACAAAAATAATCATCTTCCATCTCTAGAACTATTAATTAGGCTTTCTAATCCTAGCGACACTATTCCTAAGCTGAACGATCAATCCCCCGGTACTTGTCACTATACTATACTACAACGATCAGGTACACTGCCTGGTGGGGGTTGTAAGCCTCGCGAGATCCCTCGAGAGGTAAAGCAAGGTGCGATTCCCACGCATCAGTAATCACCATAACCCATTATAGATCCAAAATGGTCGTTCCCAAATCTGACCGTACCAATGAACTTTTCCACGAAATTCTTGAGCCGCGAGCGATCTCCAGTCATATGTTTTGAGCAGCCTGAGTCCAAATACCAAAGGACGATTTATACGACCTGCATTTGAAACCAGACAATGGTGGATAACTGAAAAAGCTGGAGCCCCACAAACAGTTGGGGTCCGTTTGGTTAGCACACACAAATATTGGATTATCATATGTCACGGATATATCACTGGAATTTACACATTTTGATGCACCAGACCTAGGAGTGGTACTAAGTGCTTCTATTGGGAACTTTCTACCAATAGGTCTCCATTTCTTAATTGGCACAACTTTGGAGTTAGTGATCCTAGTCAACGGGCACTTTTCTCCTAAGGTGAATTTCCTTCCAGTAGGTCTCCATTGATAACCAACATTAGTGAACACCTTTCCTGTTTTATTCCAGACTTGTTTAACCCTTTTAGCACTTGAAACATTCATAACCGGAGATTGCATAGTGGATTTTAAGAAGGACACAACACAAGCATCATGATTACCAAAAAATAAACATTCGTTACAAGTCTTACAAATAGCACCAGAATTCGAATTAATTACCTCATTGTTAACACAAATGTTTGATTCAACTAGATTCCTTTCATTAAGCATAACTTTATTGTTCCTAGAGGATTCTTCTACTTCCTTCATAAGTGTACTCTTAGCCGGCAAAATCCTATCATTCTTTGTATTGCACCTAGGCTGTGACTTGCTAGCATTAGATACACCTTTTACTCCTGTAGAAGCAATGACGGGAACATTAGTATGATTAGTTGCTACTTGTTTACCGGTGATCAGGATGGTGGATTGTTACATGGTTTAGGGAATCAAATGTAACATGTTTGTTGCCACTGTTAGAGTGCGACGCAAATAACCTATCTGACTTATTATCATTCTTGGGGTATGATCCTATAGCATATTCTAATAATTCCTGGGCTCTATTAGTGAGGAAGCATGCACCAACAATAACATCATCCTGTGGTTTAGGTATCCTCTCATCTTCAATGGTTTCTCTAAGTATGACCAGACAATCCTTAAGATATCTAAGATAGTTGCTATGAACTAACTTATTATTCCTAAGGGGAAGAGAGACATTCACAGCATCGCACGCATATTTCTTACAAGCATGTACATTGGAAATTGCATGATCACATGAAACGACGGGCATTTTACCCTTCACCATAGTCTTTAGATTCTCAATTTCGTTTAACAAAGAAATGACTCTTTCATCATTTTGGTCACGTGTTATTTTAATAGACTCAAATAACTCTTTGTAACGTTGTTTAGCGTTTGACATTTCAGCATGAAGCCACTCATTTTCATGTTGTAATTCATTGATAATGCCTTGTTTCTGAAAGTTTTGAGAATCTATCGACTTCTGGTAATTGGTATTGGTCACGTCGCCTTTGTTCGACTTTAATTGTGCAATTTGGACCTTCAATTTCCGAATCGTGTTTGAGTGAGCTTGAATTACTTCATCCTTTTTGGCTAATTCAAAACATGTGTCAAACTCAGGAGCATCCGAAGATGTCTTGGCATTTGATATTTTTATGCTTTCTTCTAGATGTTGATATTTTAGTTGTAAGTTAAGATTATCAACTTCTAGTTTTGAGAAATTCCTGACCATGTTATCATGGTCGTCGTTTTGAATTTTTTCATTAAGTTTGTAATTCTCCCCCTCAAGCTCAATAACACGATTCTAGAAGACATTCAAAGTAACTGACATTTCATGAAATTGTCGAGCAGATAATGTTGAGTCGGTTACAGTGTAAAACACATCTTTTGCAATGCAATTGGCAATCAAGTTTTCATTCATAATGAGAATGTTTTTCCTGTCAATTTCACTGTATTTGAGATCAATAGCTAATTGGTTACCCTCACTTTCCACTTCATTAAAAACCTTTTTCATTTGAGTCACATCATCATTAATGGTATTTTTAAGGCCCTCAAAATGTTCTTTGAGGAGTTTGAAAAATGGCATAACTTCATTTAGGTAACACTGTTTTGTTTACTCAAAACCCCTTTCCCCTTCGGTAATCCCTGTTGGTGTAATTCTCATTTTACATGTTTTCTCAAAGTTATTAAACAATTGACCTAGAACATACAACCCAATTAGAGTATTACACTATGTGGGAAGAGTAAATGGTACGAGGTGCCTGGGTGTATTCAGGGGATAAATAGTTGGGTCAGCAATTCTAAAGATAGTGCGTGTGTTACCCACAATTCTTTCAGCTTTCATTTTCTCAATGTCTATATTCCAAAAAACTTTGTCAGGAAGGATTCTCTTCTGAGGAACAAAAATGGCTGAATGATTATCATTCGCATAATCATAGTGAAACACAATATTATTAGCAATGCACTTAGGATCCTTTAATCGTTCAGCAAGTTTTATCCTAGATCTATCCTCCGCCTCATCAATCTCGTTATAGGATCTCACATCAGGAGGGGCGTGGTTAGGTTCAAGCATAGTGTTTGCCTCATATAATGCTGGTTGAGCACCTATACCATTTCTAAGGAATTTTGCTTTAGGCTTAGAGGCATCCTGTTCACTAAATTCATCATTTAGTTTCCTATGGTTTTGCATCATTTGAGCAGATTGAATGGTTTGGCCTTGTGTGTACAACTTATCTTCCAATTTATTTTTCAACATTTTGAGTTTTGAGAAATCATTTAGAAGTTTAGTCTCTTTATCTTTGTATTCGAGTTTGATTGATGTCAAACCTTTTTGAAATTCTTGTTTTTGTTTAACAGTTTGATCCAATTGTTTTTTTTAAAGAAACTAACTCCCTTTTCAATGTTTCTTGTTTGGAATTGTTTTTAGATATGTAAGTACGCATTTGTCATTCCATTTTCTACTCACGTTCATTAAGCTAAAATTTAGCACGCTGTTCATAAATATTCACTTGATCCTTAAGGATGTTAACTCTAGTAATCAAGGAATCATCAGGGTTGTATATCGTGTGCTCATGTAACTCATGTTCACAAGAATCAATAGACGGCATGTCACTTGGTACAACTGACAGTCTATTGTCATTCACATACATTTCATATGGGATATTATTGGTATTTCCCATATCAGTGGTGTCTGTGTTGACAATATTCTTGAGTTGTACAGAGTCACACACCCCCTGCGAATTTGTAGGAGTATTCAGATCAGGATTAAGTGACGTTGGTACCTCAGAAATAGCAGATGTGATGGAGGAGTCAGAATGCTGTGGAGAGGATGCAGCTGCAGACAGATTAGCCATGAAGATGGTTTGAGCTGTAGGTTCGTCATCTACGTCTGAGTCAAATGCATCACATTCTTCAACTTGAAAGATATTCGGATCATTTAGAGCCATGTCCTGAACAGGCTGATCATCCACATCAGCATCAAACGTGTTCCCGTCATTACCAGCCAGAAAGAGCAGAGCTTCTTCATCCAATACAGTCCCATTCTCTTGCGCCTGCATTAGCAACATCTTGTCCTTGAAGTACTCAGAGTTTTGACGACGCTTTGGGAGAGTGCAATTCCTGGCTATATGGCCCAACCCTCCGCAGTTATAACACTTAGGCTGCTTAGCTTGTACTTGAAGAGCATTCCCAACTCTGTACTGCCCATTTTCTCTACCAACATTTCTTTGATTGAGGTTTTGTCTTCCCTGCACATTCTGCACCACCACCCTACCATCTTCTATGACTGCCTGATTACGTGGGTCAGACGAAGTCCTAAGTTGGTTATTAGTTGATGGAAGTGCAGCCCTGAACTGTTGGACCAGTAAGGAAACTTGGTTGGAGAGATTATCAATCATCATGTCTGTGTGAGAATACCCAGAATCCAGTTGTGTGTTCAAAGCAGATGGTGAGGGAGTTGATGATTGACCATTTGTTGGCGTAGACCTGGAAGACGGTTGTAATGGTTGAGATTGATCATTTGAAGTTTGGGTAAGTTGTTGAACATTAGAGACAAAGGCAAGAGATTCATTTGATGTTGAAGGATTGAGCTTTTCTCGCATTAACCGATCATAAGCAGCATGTTTCTCATGTTGTTGGAGATATGCATAGAGTTGTTCATGATTTGTATGCCTGAGACCTTTGTTGAGTTTAACAGCTGTAACAAACCTATCCCATTCTCGTGCCATGTTATTCACGAATTTAGAATTAAGTTGAATATTGGGCATTGTCATCTTGATGGCTCTCATATCATTGACTAGCTTGTGAAATCTGACGTAATAGTCAGTGATGCTTTCACCTGGGTTCATTTTGAAATGCTCAAATTCATCATATAGCTGAGACTCCCGATCTCTTTGGTTAATTCAAACCTCGCAAGAAGCATTTTCACATTATCCCAGACAGCCTTGGCTTCAGTGTTGTAGTTGATAAGTTTGTAGACATCTTTAGGAAGCCCTTGAATGACAATGTTCGATGCTCTAATGTCGGCATCATAGCGTTTCTTTTCTTCATCCGACAGCTCATTGTAAGTGCGAGGTCTATCTGGACCAACTACAGCCGGTTGTTGATCAGTCACTGCGACCGTGTCTCTAGTAGTACCCATTTGAAAGGGTCCCTCATCGATGGATTTCAAAATGTTGACTCCATTTTCCTTACCCAAACAATAGAGACGAATCCTTTGTGCCCATGATTCATAGTCAGTTCTGTCCAACATTGGAGGTCGGGTGTCAGACCCAGCAGCTTGAATGTCATCTGAGGATGTCGACATCACAAAATCTTCAAACGGACAAAAGAAACCGGATGATATTTTCAGCAGATTAAGCTAAGAGAGAGATACCAGATGAATGACAGTTTGCATCAAGTGTTGAGTTGTGACAAGTCAAGTTGCAATCTATCCAATTGAGATTAGTCAAGTCGTAAGGATTAACTTACAACGTCAGATCACAATTAGACTAATTGAAACGACTAAAGTTACAACAATTCATGAATTGCAAAATGATTGTCCTATCACATGAATCTCATCACTTAGTAAATTGCTAAACAATAAGAGAAAGTCGCAACAGAAACTACCAATCCGCAGAGTAGGAGATACTCGCAATAAAGTGCACAAGTCGCAGGGAGAGTTAACCGCAATTTGACCAAACCGCAGGAATATTAAACCGCGGGATAGTTACCCACAATGAAAGATGACCGCAAGTCACTAACCGCAGAACGTAGCAAACCGTAGAATGATTCAACCGCAGAATAAGCAAACCGCAGAATAATCAAACCGCAAGTGAGGCTAACCACAAAGAACTAATCGCAGACCACTTAACCGCAGAAAGCTAACCGCAATGAACTAACCGCAGACCTCTTAACCGCAGGAGCTAATCGCAGAGACAATAGTCCAAAACTGTCACTTTCCTTGCAATTTGTTTGTATTCCCAAAAGAGTAATCGTAGACAAACTAACCACAGAGATCAGGAACTAAACGCAGATAAGCAATGCAACAGTAGAACTAACCGCAACTATGAAATACGCCCTAAACCTAATCTAAACTTCAAATAGATTAAAGATATGGTACAACCAACTAAAACACAATGTTATACTAACACCAAGGATCATAAAAGTACATCTCTAACATGTCTAATAACACTAGAAAGATCAAACCAATATGTTTTTCAAGAAAGTAACTTCAAACTCACAAAAACTACACAAAACCACATCAAATCCGATTCTACAAGGCCCTAAGATGAAACCTTGGCTCTTGATACCAATTGTAGAATACTAATCATGTTGGAAACATAATATCCTTGTGGTTATGTGAGGCGTTGAGATTGAGAGTAAGAAAGAAAGAGTGGAACCTTGAGAGAAAAAGAGAAGTATTAGATTAGAATGAATGAAGGTCTAACCCTCTCCACATGTGGAGAGGGGTATTTATACTAAACTACTAACGCCTACACTTGGGCTGTAGATCAGGCATACAGTGGGTAAAGACCCGTCCTTCTTCCATGGTGTTACTTAAACTAATTCTAACTAACTAATACATAAACTAACTACGAGCTATCTTAATGCTATTACAATAATTAGGTGACCGAGACTTTTACAGGAATATTTGTATTCCTAACACCCTCTATCTTGCTTAATCAACTCTTTGAATGGATCTATACTGATACAAAAAAGTATTTGTGGCTCCCCTATAAATTGTCGTCATTGAAATGTCTTACTCTATTGATTCTATAAGTTTCCATGTCCTATTTTTTTAGTATCTTGACACTAAAATATTTTGACAATCATAGCGATGAATGGTTTTAGACAAGCACTTGAAAATGATTACTGCAACTTGAAGTTGCAGCAAGCAGTTAAATGAACATCCAAAGACTCCTTAGGTAGTGATGTACATGCAACTTGCTGAGGTTTGACCATATCTATACTACATATAATGCATGAAGCACTCTCTTTCCAAAATTTTCAGATTTACAAGAAATAATGCATGGTTTACAACACTTTAATGCACCCAATTTTCAAAATTACAACAAAGTAAGCATATTGTACAACAAAAAACAACGTGGTGTCATTTTAAGACCAAAATTCTGCCAAGCAACAATAATGATATTAAAAACACCACTTCACAAAAAATTACAACCATTTAAGCACAATGTACAATAGCTTTTAAGTAAATACAAGTCATAAAACACAAAACACAAGTATGTAAAGCACAATGATTTTAAGGTCAACAATCTATTCAACACATATAATTAATTCACTAACTAATTGACCCCTTCACCAAAATATACAATCATTTAACCATAATGTTCAACACTGTAACACCCCCAATTCATGGATGCAGCGGAATTCAAACTGGGTGTTACTCGACTGCACAATAGTCACAATAATAGAAAACGAACTCTAATTGAGTCGTTTTTTGAAAGATTTATCATTCAAATTATATAAATATCAGAGATTACAAAATGAGGTCCCAGATGGTTCCATGTTTACAATTTACATTAAATGAGTTTTTGAATGATAATAAAATTTATAGCCCTCTTGAATATCCGTGCTCCTCCGTGCCAACCTTGTTCATTATGGACCTGAAATACATGCTTAAAACAGTCAACACAAAGGTTGAGTGGAATTCGTAGAGTTTGTAGTTAAATCGTTGAACACAATAATCGTAATGTGAGGTAATTAATCACACATTCATAGTTAGAAAACAAAAGTCGTTATTATTTCACTAAGCTCATGCAACCAAAGCATTAACATCGAACCAAAAATTGGCATTGTAGAAGCCCTACCAAGGTAATTTTGCCATTATACCTCAAACTATCAAATATAGTTCATTTGTTTGAACTCGTAGTTGTTCAACACAAATGGGATTCGTCAATCCCAATAGATCTATTCACAATATTCGCGCTCACTATAGCTAGTGACTAATGGTTCATGATATAGGGACTTCGAACATGGCAATCGTTACTTAGTGACAATAAAACATTGTCGGGTAGCATACAGTAGAAAGCACTGTGTTCGAGTAGAAAAATAATAGCATGTATCCCCCCCATGGGTTTGTAAAATAGTTAAACAATAGAAAGTGGGGCTACGAACTCACCTTAAGTTATGTAGTAAGTAGTGAATGTGATGGTCAAATCGCGAAGGTTTCTACGAGCAACCTATAATAGAATGTTGCGACTTAGGATTGGAGTAAAGAATATGAAGAATTGCCTATATATGTATGTCTTACATTTAGTCCATGATGTGGTACGATGTATAGTGTAAGTCTATGAAAAGAAATGGTTCATGAAACATGTATAGTTTATATATCGTTTACTACCGTTCGGGCCGACATAATTCAGAAGTCATGTTAGTAAACGTTCGAGAAGCCAGGACACTTTAATTCGTAAATCCACAACTCATCTCGACGGCTTACATAATGAACTCCTCACATGAGGCTCCTTACTATTGTAGTAGTTGATAAAATATATATAAATAAGTTTTGATCCGAAAAGTTACATGTCCAATATTTGAATAAACTTAGGAAAGTTTATCTTTACATGAAGATTGTTATTAGGGTAAGTTTCTTATAACTTGTATGACAATTTCTTGTAATATCTCATGGTTCTTTTAGATGAAGTAGATCCAAATTGTATGTTTAAGTTATCGCCAACTCTTTCGTTCATGTTTTCGCCTAAGTAAGTTTATATGGTCATTTAGTCATGGCCTTGCCATGACCTTTGGTCATTGTTCCATGGTCTTGAGACTCAACCTTGGCTCTAGCCATGGTTGTGGTCTTGAATCTAGGTCATAAGACCTCTTGGTCTTTATAAACCATAACCATTATATAGTGACATATATATGCAAAATAGCTGTTAATAAACTGAGAAAAATCTCATTCGTTATTGGTTTTCTGGAGACGTGCTCCTGAGTTTTTGAAGAAAGCGTGATTCCGGACAACTTTCGTGCTTTAACTTTTTCATGAAACGGACCAGAAGGGCTTCTTTTTGCGTGTTTTATGTTCTGTCACAGAAACTATTTAGGCAGTTTTGCCGCAAAGTTTTGGTAACTTCAAATGGTCATAAATTTTGACTCGGGTACTCGTTTTAGGTGGTTCAATTTGCTATGGTTTCCTTGTTAAGTCCTCTACTACAATATGTAATGATCCAATATCATAATTTTACCATTTTGATCAGATTTTACCAAGAAAGTCACTAGTTTACTTGTTTAAATAACTTAACTTAACAATCATATACAATAACTTGTTTTACTCATTTTTATACATCATAAACATGATCACAAGACATAATATAGCATGAATGATATGTAAATAACATGATTATGATATTTAACAAGAAGTATGTTAGGGTTTGGCCTACAACTTTTGGCTTTCAATTAAGAAAGGAAGTTAACATGTAAGGTAAGGACTTTGATAGACTTTAGCTTCAACCTACTTCACTTCATGCAATCTTTCTACTCTTGTATTCTTGAAAGAGAGATGATGAAAGTTGAGGTGACTTGAGTGGATTCAAACTCAAGAGAAATCACCAAAGTTTATGAGGTTTGGAAGTGTTTTGATTACCTAAAACCAAGCTAGGGTTTCTAAGTTTGAAGTTGCTCTTGATTCTTGCTTGAAACTAGAAGAAATTAGCTAAGTGTGGAGTGTTTGGTCTATGATGGTGGACGGCAAAACAAAGGGGGGGAGGGAGGCTTTATATGGCCTTGAGGAGGTTAGAATACTTGACTAGTCAACACTTGGTGAGCAAGTTTGGACACTTGTATGCATCTTAGAGCACAAGGAAGGAGATCAAGCCATGTGTGAGGTGAATCCCCCCCCCCCTATGGCGGTTTGCCTTGGATAGGAAGGATGAGTTGGTTTGTGATGATCTTATCCAAGCTTATGTAGCTAGTTTTGACTCCGTAAAATGCTAACCGTAAACAATTAAGCCATAATACGTAAAACCGGGTATCGTAAAAATACGAAACTTAGAAGAATGATTAAACTTGTCAAAATACTCCACAATAAAATATAAAATGTGTGGTAGGTTTCATTGGGGTGCTAAAACCCTGCTCAAACTGGAAACACGGGTCTAAAACGCGTAATACGTAAAACGTACGAATATTGTGTAAAATTGAGAAAAGTAAAATGTTACTTTTCTAATACGATAATAATGATTTAAAATGACTTATAATGTCTAGACTGGGCTCAGTCTAGTGTCGGTTGGTATTAAATGTCTTTTAGACATAAAACCGTAAGCCTAAAAATCAAGGAACGACTTATAAAATCAAGGAATGATTTTTGGTCAAAGGAGAAGGGAAAAATATGTTGACTTTTTCCAAAAATGTGAAAACTCAAATCGTCTTAGAAACGCGGTGCAGGTATAGGCTAAGGTTACGGCTGAGTAAAAACGCTTAAAAATGAAAATTCCAGTTTTTCACGGCCGAGGTTTATTTGGTCATGTTTTTCTCAGTCATGATTTATTCTCAAATAAATCATGAGTGTATCAAACATTTTTCTGATACGGGGAAAATTAATGCGGTCGAGTTTCGTTGTGCGTGGAATTTTTGAATGACGTTTTACCCTAAAACGTGTAATTCCTTAATAACTTTTGCGAAAATGATCTGATGAGTGTCAAACTTTTAATTTGCTATGGAAATGATTTATCACACGAGAATATGAAATAAAAATCAAATTTTGGGAAAATAAATAGTAAAATGAATAGTGAAAATGAATAGTAAAATTTTCCGGGAATAGTAATTAACCTAAAAATGTGAATTGTTACAGTCTCTACCCCTTACGGGGAACTTCGTCCCGAAGTTCTATGTGTGTTATATGTTGTAGTGGTGTCGATAAAGAGGTGTGGTTACTTATGAGGACTAGAGTGATGTAGTTTGATTTGTCGTTTCAGTGTATGGCGTAGGATGAGGTTTACTTTTATGTGGGAAAGGTAGAGTAAGAGTGATTAATTGTCGTACTCTATCGTATGAATACTTTATGAATTGCTTATACTCACAAGAAATTTGTTTTAAGATTATAGGTGAGAAGTTTGTTTATAAGAAAACATATAGGTGACTGCTCCCAGCATAACATGATCCCTCCTGAATTAGACATAGGTGATCAGGCTATGTATAATTTAGGACCGATAATGTGATGTTCGGTTTAGTTACGTAGTATTGTGTTTCTTAAAAGTTTTAGATGGTATTCAATCTTGTAAAGCTGATGAGGTTGCTTGTGGTGTAACTAAGGATGATTTGAGCTTTAAAAGTGCATCAAGATCTGTTAATGAGCTTGTGGTTGCAACGGTTATGAAGATAATGTTGGTGAAAAGATGAACGAGGCTTGTGTTCTTCATTTTGGTTTGATAAGTTTTAGTGGTTTGAGATGAAGCTGAGTAAAGAAGATATGGGAGATATGATAAGAGGGTTTTTGGTAATGGTGTTGTGTTTTCTTCGTTGGCGCCATGATTCTATTATATAGAAGATACGTCGTGAATAGAGAGTTGTGAAATAAGCATGATTCTTGATGGGAAATGATAGAATAATTACGTTGAAGATTTAAAGGCATAACACATGATAGTATAAAACAAGAGTTTTATTCCTACAACGTTGGTCGATTTACAAAATCGAAACCTATTACAGGCTTCTTCAAAATTTACTAACTGATACTTTCAGTTTAGTAATTACAACGTTTTTACTATCGCTAGTTATTACATAGATTTCATAACATTTACTAACTGAGTCTAATCAGTTAAGTAGTACAAAAGTTAACTAGTATCATCACACTAGTCTATTGTGGGTTAGAAGGTCCGAGCAGCTCTGATTGATCGGCAACTTCTTGGTTTAGTGTGTCATAGAGGTATGAGTCGATGAAGTTTGAGAAGCTGTAGTTCCCATGCTGACTTTCTTGTTGGATCAATGGTGGTCGTGATACGATCCATAATGAGTGATCCAATTCATCACATGTAGGGATATCAAAGGGAAGTGATAGTGGTGGTGGTAATGGCGCTAGTACATATTCATACTCATTATCCTCCTTGGAGTCCGCCTCAACCCAATTTTGTTCAAAATAATTAGAAGTCTTCGACGCAAAATTAGTTGGCATTGGTTCCTCCTCTTCTTCGTCGGTTGAATCTTCGAAAGGTTCTTCTTCGTCATCAGAAGCAAAGGCATTTACAAAGTCAAATCCAAAATCGGTTGAGGGTGGTAAGACTTGGAAGTTATTAGGTAGAGTGGGCACATAATCGGGAGAAGTGGGTACGCACATGATTTCTATGAGAAGAATTACTATGTTAAAACAATTCAATGTTTATGGGGAGTGCTCAATTAGGCTAATGGTACATATATCCATATGCTAACATGTTTGTATAGTATAAAATGCTTACTAAGTCCATAATCGTCTGGAGGATGGAAGACACGGAGAGCGGAAGGCTATAAAATGTTTTTGCTTGTAGTGTGGTTATAGTTTAGGTCTCAATTAGACCCGTTTCTCTATAACCATGGCTCTGGTACCAATCTGTAACACCCCCAATTCATGGATGCAGCGGAATTCAAACTGGGTGTAACTCGACGACACAATAGTCACAATAATAGAAAACGAACTCTAATTGAGTCGTTTTTGAAAGATTTATCATTCAAATTATATAAATACCAGAGATTACAAAATGAGGTCCCAGATGGTTCCATGTTTACAATTTACATTAAATGAGTTTTTAAATGATAATAAAATTTATAGCCCTCTTGAATATCCGTGCTCCTCCGTGCCAACCTCGTTCATTATAGACCTGAAATACATGCTTAAAACAGTTAACACAAAGGTTGAGTGGAATTCGTAGAGTTTGTAGTTAAATCGTTGAACACAATAATCGTAATGTGAGGTAATTAATCACATATTCATAGTTAGAAAACAAAAGTCGTTATTATTTCACTAAGCTCATGCAACCAAAGCATTAACATCGAACCAAAAATTGGCATTGTAGAAGCCCTACCAAGGTAATATTGCCATTATACCTCAAACTATCAAATATAGTGCATTTGTTTGAACTCGTAGTTGTTCAACACAAATGGGATTCGTCAATCCCAATAGATCTATTCACAATATTCGTGCTCACTATAGCTAGTGACTAATGGTTCATGATATAGGGACTTCGAACATGGCAATCGTTACTTAGTGACAATAAAACATTGTCGGGTAGCATACAGTAGAAAGCATTGTGTTCGAGTAGAAAAATAATAGCATGTATCCCCCCCCATGGGTTTGTAAAATAGTTAAACAATAGAAAGTGGGGCTACGAACTCACCTTAAGTTATGTAGTAAGTAGTGAATGTGATGGTCGAATCGCGAAGGTTTCTACGAGCAACCTATAATACAATGTTGCGACTTAGGATTGGAGTAAAGAATATGAAGAATTGCCTATATATGTATGTCTTGCATTTAGTCCATGATGTGGTACGATGTATAGTGTAAGTCTATGAAAAGAAATGGTTCATGAAACATGTATAGTTTATATATCGTTTACTACCGTTCGGGCCGACATAATTCAGAAGTCATGTTAGTAAACGTTCGAGAAGCCATGACACTTTAATTCGTAAATCAACAACTCATCTCGACGGCTTACATAATGAACTCCTCACATGAGGCTCCTTACTATTGTAGTAGTTGATAAAATATATATAAATAAGTTTTGATCCGAAAAGTTACATGTCCAATATTTGAATAAACTTAGGAAAGTTTATCTTTACATGAAGATTGTTATTAGGGTAAGTTTCTTATAACTTGTATGACAATTTCTTGTAATATCTCATGGTTCTTTTAGATGAAGTAGAACCAAATTGTATGTTTAAGTTATCGCCAACTCTTTCGTTCATGTTTTCACCTAAGTAAGTTTATATGGTCATTTAGTCATGGCCTTGCCATGACCTTTGGTCATTGTTCCATGGTCTTGAGACTCAACCTTGGCTCTAGCCATGGTTGTGGTCTTGAATCTAGGTCATAAGACCTCTTGGTCTTTATAAACCATAACCATTATATAGTGACATATATATGCAAAATAGCTGTTAATAAACTGAGAAAAATCTCATTCGTTATTGGTTTTCTGGAGACGTGCTCCTGAGTTTTTGAAGAAAGCGTGATTCCGGACAACTTTCGTGCTTTAACTTTTTCATGAAACGGACCAGAAGGGCTTCTTTTTGCGTGTTTTATGTTCTGTCACAGAAACTATTTAGGCAGTTTTGCCGCAAAGTTTTGGTAACTTCAAATGGTCATAAATTTTGACTCGGGTACTCGTTTTAGGTGGTTCAATTTGCTATGGTTTCCTTGTTAAGTCCTCTACTACAATATGTAATGATCCAATATCATAATTTTACCATTTTGATCAGATTTTACCAAGAAAGTCACTAGTTTACTTGTTTAAATAACTTAACTTAACAATCATATACAATAACTTGTTTTACCCATTTTTATACATCATAAACATGATCACAAGACATAATATAGCATGAATGATATGTAAATAACATGATTATGATATTTAACAAGAAGTATGTTAGGGTTTGGCTTACAACTTTTGGCTTTCAATTAAGAAAGGAAGTTAACATGTAAGGTAAGGACTTTGATAGACTTTAGCTACAACCTACTTCACTTCATGCAATCTTCCTACTCTTGTATTCTTGAAAGAGAGATGATGAAAGTTGAGGTGACTTGAGTGGATTCAAACTCAAGAGAAATCACCAAAGTTTATGAGGTTTGGAAGTGTTTTGATTACCTAAAACCAAGCTAGGGTTTCTAAGTTTGAAGTTGCTCTTGATTCTTGCTTGAAACTAGAAGAAATTAGCTAAGTGTGGAGTGTTTGGTCTGTGATGGTGGACGACAAAACAAAGGGGGGAAGGAGGCTTTATATGGCCTTGAGGAGGTTAGAATACTTGACTAGTCAACACTTGGTGAGCAAGTTTGGACACTTGTATGCATCTTAGAGCACAAGGAAGGAGATCAAGCCATGTGTGAGGTGAATCCCCCCCCTATGGCGGTTTGCCTTGGATAGGAAGGATGAGTTGGTTTGTGATGATCGTATCCAAGCTTATGTAGCTAGTTTTGACTCCGTAAAATGCTAACCGTAAACGATTAAGCCATAATACGTAAAACCGGGAATCGTAAAAATACGAAACTTGGAAGAATGATTAAACTTGTCAAAATACTCCACAATAAAATATAAAATGTGTGGTAGGTTTCATTGGGGTGCTAAAACCCTGCTAAAACTGGAAACACGGGTCTAAAACGCGTAATACGTAAAACGTACGAATATTGTGTAAAATTGAGAAAAGTAAAATGTTACTTTTCTAATATGATAATAATGATTTAAAATGACTTATAATGTCTAGACTGGGCTCAGTCTAGTGTCGGTTGGTATTAAATGTCTTTTAGACATAAAACCGTAAGCCTAAAAATCAAGGAATGACTTATAAAATCAAGGAATGATTTTTGGTCAAAGGAGGAGGGAAAAATATGTTGACTTTTTCCAAAAATGTGAAAACTCAAATCGTCTTAGAAACACGGTGCAGGTATAGGCTAAGGTTACGGCTGAGTAAAAACGCTTAAAAATGAAAATTCCAGTTTTTCACGGCCGAGGTTTATTTGGTCATGTTTTTCTCAGTCATGATTTATTCTCAAATAAATCATGAGTGTATCAAACATTTTTCTGATACGGGGAAAATTAACGTGGTCGAGTTTTGTTGTGCGTAGAATTTTTGAATGACGTTTTACCCTAAAACGTGTAATTCCTTAATAACTTTCGCGAAAATGATCTGATGAGTGTCAAACTTTTAATTTGCCATGGAAATGATTTATCACACGAGAATATGAAATAAAAATCAAATTTCGGAAAATAAATAGTAAAATGAATAGTGAAAATGAATAGTAAAATTTTCCAGAAATAGTAATTAACCTGAAAATGTGAATTGTTACAAACACTTTAATGCACCCAATTTTAAGAATTACAACAAAGTAAGCATATTATACAAGAAAAAACAGCGTGGTTTTATTTTAAGACCAAAATTCTACCAAACAATATTAATGCTATTAAAAACACCCCTTCACCAAAGATTACAACCATTTAAGCACAATGTACAATAGCTTTTAAGTAAATACAAGTCATAAAACACAAAGCACAATGATTTTAAGGTCAACAATCTATTCAACACATATAATTAATACACTAATTAATTCACCCCTTCATCAAAATATACAATCATTTAACTATAATGTACAAGCTAATTAAGCTACTAAGCCAAGTACTTAAAAATAAAGCCATTAGGTTGGGCACAGTAGTCGGTCGATCGCTCGCCCCTGCATTGACCGAGTCACCGCCACTGCAACCACAAGATCAATGAAGGTCGGACAGCTCCAAAATTCACAAACCAGTCACCCCTCGACCAATTAATGCATTCTACAAAAGAAGAAAAATGTACCGTTACATATCAAAACAAAAACGAAGATGAAACGAAAGAAGAAAAGAACACTCATCAATCAAGCCAAAACAAACATCAAACTTATTCCATCTATGGTCCACGAATAGAATGTATACATCAACAATAAAACATAACATCTACATCTACCTCAGTTCTAATCCCATCTCAAAACTACCATCACGGTCAACACAACATAAAACCTTACAGAGAGTTTTCGTTTGATATTCAAGAAAAGGGTTTGATTTTCTTGCAAACATAGATTGTTGGTTATGTTCGTTTATCAAGATAAGAAAGAAAGGAAGAATATCTGATGTTCATGTGGCTGCAAATCATGGTTGCGTATTTTTATGAGGGAAATTAGGGCATGAATGAGGTAATTTAGGTTTTTTAAACGTATTTATAAGTCCTAACATTTGGGTTATATACCGGTTTTGTTGTTAATTGGGCTGGCCAAATGATATCACAAATTGTTTGGTAGTTTTAACATGGGTCTTAATAGATATTGATGATTAAAGTTTGTTTAGGCTGAAAATGGTTTTAGAATAATTACTAATTGAGCCGTATATTATTTGTATAGTATAGTTGATTTTGGGCTAATTTTGATATTTGGTTCATGTGAATACTGTATATTAAAAATAAAAATGTAAGGGATATATATAGTGTAAAAAGATGGATTTTTTTGAAATAAAAATAAAAATATAAATGTCGGTCGCTTTACTATGCCTAAAAGGCCGCATGTAGGTCAAAAAATTTAAAGGTGATTGTGCTGAAGGAAAGAATCAAGATTTCTGTTTGTGGTAGCTTCGGTTAACAGTAAATGAAATTATACTACTACTTTTTTTATTTTTTTTATGGGTCTCAATACCGTCTTTCACGATGTATGGGGAGGTTGAGATGTAGACAGCCTTACCCCTACCTAAAGTAAAGAGACTGCTTCCGATTCTATCTAAGATAGGAAAGGACCTCCGGCCTTTTGTAGGGAGTGAGGATCGAACCATTGACCTCTAGGTTAAGATGTAAAGGGTTTTTCCAACTAATCCAACCCTAAAATTATTGTTATTTGTAAAATAATCGTTAAAAAAAATATGAACGCATAACATCACATTACCAGAAAATATAGTCACAGGGTACCCGCCGCCGCATCGCGCGGGTACCCTGCTAGTAAGTTATTGTGAACGTGTTAGGAATACAAATATTCCTATAAAAGACTCGGTCACCTAAATGATGTAATAGCATTAAGATAGCTCGTAGTTAGTTCATTAGTTAGTTAGATATTAGTTTAGTTTAAGTAACATCATGGAAGAAGGACGGGTCTTTACCCACCATACACCTGATCCACAGTCTGCAAGAGGGCGTTTTATAAGAAACTATAAATACCCCTCTCCTCATGTGGAGAGGGTTGGAACTTCTCATTAAATCTAACATATTTCTCTTTCACTCTCTCTCTCTCTAAGTTCCCATCTCTCTTCTCTATAAACTTTCTTCTCCATCTTTTTTCTTTCTTCTTAATTCAATCCACAAACACAATAACCATACATGTTACAAATATGAATATATTACAATTGGTATCAAGAGCCATGGTTTCATCTTAGGGACTAGCTTGTACTTGGATTTGTAACTTGGTTCTTGTGTTTGGTTTTTTTTTTTGTTCGAATGCTTTCTTAGGAAATTTCTCTACTTGACCTCGCTTGTGGATTAATTCGTTATATCCTTGTACTTTGATGATTAGAAGTCATATATGAGCTAAGATTAGTACTTGGTTTTTATATTTTACACATTTTAAGTTGGTTTCTTGGTCAATTCGTGGGCTGGTTTTTGTTGGTGTTCTTGTTAGCGTTTACTTGTTCTTGTTGGCGTTTAACATTTTTGTCACCTTTGATAGCAAGGCGTTTTGTCCAATAGTAAAACTTATTAGAAAGTGACTGTTTTGGAGGTATACTACTAGCATTTATCTGGTCTTTGCTTTATAGCGATTAGTCCAATATTTTTGTAGCGATTATCTGGTTTTCGTTTTCTAGCGATTAGTCCAATATTTTTGTAGCGATTAGCTACTAGTAGCGATTAGCTCATTATAGCGTTTTGCTCAAGTTAGCTTACCTTTCCTTTTCAGTTAGTGATTACCTTTCATATCATCATAAATCTGTAACTAGTTAATATCCAAACCATTTAAGATAGAAAGAAGCACATCTGTTTTCATTCCATCCTTTGTTCAATTAAAAGATAAAAGAGAAGTAGTAGTGTTGTTCATATAAACCAAATCCAAATCCTTCATCAAGTGTCATATCATAATCTCCAAACTACATCTAATCAAGACTCATAACAAGCATCAAAGAAACGATACTGTAAATTTGATCTCAGTTTATTTTTCGTTGTAATCAAGGTTATATCAAGACCATTAAAAGGTCAAACAAACGAAAGTATAAATCATCATCGATCTATGTTTGAAGCACAAGCTTTTTATTTAATTTATGAACATTAAAAGGAAGACAAAATTAAATCGTTTCATCTCTTCTTGCGTTGGGTTGATCAAAGATACAACAACAAGAAACGAAAAGGAATCGATTGATCTCAGTCATCTCTTTTGCAATCCAAGGGTCATCCAAAGACAAAATCTAAAGAGATTCATCGTCATAGATCATTTTGAAGCAAACAACTTCTTTTACTATTCGATTATTAAAAGAAGAAAAAGAACAAGACTAGTCCTTTCTTCCTTTGAATTGGTTAACTTAACACAAAACAATAAAAAACCTACCTGGATATTTTTTCTCTTCTTCGTTGGCACACAATGGCAAGTTGATATAATGAAGGTGCTTGAATTCGGTTCATCCATACAGGAAAAACAAGTGTCGATCTAAGTCTGGTGTTGTGTTAAATTAATTGGTTGTATTAGGATTAAACAAAATTAAGGGACGATTTGATAGTTATTTTGGGTGTCGAAAGTTTTGTTATCTTTGATTTAATTTGGCAGAATTTTTGGTGACTGCGCTTGTACTAAAGATTAGGGTTAAGTGAAGGGGATTAAGTGGTATTATATACCCAAACATTAGGGTTAGAGGGTGATTGTTCTTGGGCTGATAATTAGTCTCGTGGATTTAGGCTTAAAGTGTAACTGCTCGTTTTGGTTTTGGGCTGCGTAGATTGTAACTGCATTTGGTTTTGGGCTGCGTGGATTGTGTAAACAACAAGAGTCGTATGTTAAGTTTAATAATGAGTTGTTTCATCCACAAAGTAACGACTGTTGTTTTGTTTTTGTTTGGGACACTAAACTAACGTGGCTACTCATTCGAATACAAATTATTGTCTTTCCAAGTGGTATTTGTTTGGTGATAATATTGTGGTATTAAGCTTCTCTCTTCCGAATACCTATTTTGGTTTGGGATATTTTTTTCTCACGGTTTTGATTGAGGTTCTAGTATCCGAGATTATTTATTTTGGGCTGAGATTATTCGGGTTCGTGTGGAATTAACTTTTGTGCTTGGTATTGTGAAAACTTTAACAATTTGCAAAGACTTATTTGATAACTCAATCTCATTCATTTTTCATCTACAAGACTTCATCATTCTTCGCGTAATCAACAATCTACCTTTACCATATTCAATTAATCATTGTCTCACGATTTTTTTCTTGATTTTGTAAAATCCCGCGAAAGAACCTATTTCTCGGTTTAAATCATAGAATTGCAAAATCCCGTGCACATTCATATCATGTCAAATTCGTCGGATTCGGTTATCACTGAGATACTCAAACTATATGACATGGATGATAAACATATGACTCTCAACCTTGTACAACAAATAAACGTGTTTGATTCTGTTATTGCTAATATGGAATCGTCGTGCTTGAATTCTCAAGTTGAAGAGTTTCATCAGTCACTTAAATTTCTCGATAATGCAAAAGATTGCTGCATAAAATGTTTTCGACAACTTCATTCACACCTCTCGATACTCTTAGAGGGAACTGGATTCAAGATGGGATTCGAACGTGCATTTGCAACACTCTTTGGTCAAGATGTTCAGACTTTCACAGACACAATGATTCTTAACTTAGATCAATTACAACAACAATTTGACCAAGGGGAAACTTCCAAAATTGGATCCATTGCTGCCCTTTGTGTGATCAACAAACAACTCCAAGTGTTCATCAATTCGAAATCCACTATGGATTATGACTACGAGAGTCAGATGACGAAAAAGTGTTTTGCTGGTCACACGGGAATGGAGGTTGACACTTTCAGAGATACGCTCCTCATACTCATGGGTAATGTCAAGGAGTTCATTAATGAAAGAGCACATCAACAACAATGCAGTAACACTATGGTTGATAAGCAGGATACAAAAGACAGTTCTGAGACTTATTCCACACTTGACGTGGATACAGATCATAGACCAGAAAATGACCAAGTTCCATCTGTCGAGGTACATGTTACAGATCAACACAACATGCTTCCTAATGAACGTCTGCATACTGATCAAGTTATTCCCACTTATGACACATATCTGTTGGAAAAGATTGATAGTCATACCATGTCTGACTCAACAAATATGGATCATAAAGGGGGAGAAAGTGATCAGGACGCTGAACATGGTGATGAGTCAAGTTATTTGGTTAGAGATGAGCATTTTAAATCAAATGATATGGTTGATAAAAGGGTGTTTAATGAACTTTCAAACAGATTTTCACAACTTGAAAAACATTGTATTTCACTTGAAATCGCAATGCAACAAAAGGAAGAAAGTATTCAAACTAACCAACCATGTAAAAATCTGGAACTTCCTGATTTCTGTGAATTCTTTTTGATAAACGATCTAAAAGCTCAGCTAGAAGCCAAAAACTTTACGATCAACAACTTGAAAAAGCAAATTACCAAGATGCATGAGATGTGTAATAATGTGAAGGATAAACTTGACTGTGAAGCAACTGATATTTGCAACGTTCAATTAGAACGAAAAGTGGCTGAATTACTTGTGGAAAATGAATCTTTGAAAATGCATTGTAAAAATCATAATGAGTCTATCAAAGAAATGAGAACTAAGACGATAGAACAAACAACCTCTTTGTTAGGATCGTATTTTATTTATAAAAAGTGTCGGTCATTAATGTTATGTAATAGGTTGCTTTAGAATATTATTATGATGAAGTTTTACTAATGTTTTCATTATTTTATAAAGTCTAAGGGCTAGTTATGTAATAATGTCAAAGATATGTGAAGCCCTAGACAACCACTATAAATACTCTTGTAATCCTCATCGAAGAGGTTGGTTCTCTTAGTTATAACAAGGCTTATTATTTTCACACACTAGAATTCCCTCCCACTCTCTCTCTCTACTTACTTTCTCTCTCTAGATTTAGGAAAGATTCATAAGTGATTAAGGTTGTTCTATGGTCCTACAAGTGATATCAATCGCCTAGGGATAATTTTAGGTTGTTTTAGATTGTTTTTGGGTGAAAAATCACATTTTTAGGCTGTTCGTACGTGTTTTATCGAGTTGGGTATGAGTTTTATCGAGGTAGGGTTGATGTTATCGAGTTAGCTTATCAAGTTTGCTTATCAAGTTAGTTTATCGAGTTAGCTTATCAAGTTAGTTTATCAAGTTAGTTTATCAAGTTAGCTTATCAAGTTTGCTTATCAAGTTAGTTTATCGAGTTTGCTTATCAAGTTAGTTTATCAAGTTAGTTTATCAAGTTAGCTTATCAAGTTTGCTTATCAAGTTAGTTTATCGAGTTAGCTTATCAAGTTAGTTTATTGAGTTAGCTTATCAAGTTAGTTTATCAAGTTAGCTTATCAAGTTTGATTATCAAGTTTGCTTATCTAGTTAGCTTATCAAGTTTGCTTATCAAGTTTGCTTATCAAGTTTGGTTATCGAGTTAGCTTATCGAGTTACATAAGTTTTGCCGAGTAAGGCTGCATAAACCTTACCGTTTATCGAGTAAGGATTTCACTTGAGTTTACCTAAACGAAACTCTACTGAAATTTCTCTAGGTTATCGAGTTTGGGAGTTTCTTATCGAGTTAGGGTAACAGCTTATCGAGTAAGGTGCATATCGAGTAAGGAAGTTATATCGAGTAAGCTAAGTTTTTTACCGAGTTAGAGATTTTATCAAGTAAGGACAAATATCAAGTTCTATCGAGTAAGCCTACTCAGAAATCTTTCCCGAGTTAGCAGATTTTTCCGAGTACGAATTTTCGTCTTCACCAAAACATCTAATCTACAACAACAACTTTTTTTTATCTTTCAAAAGATCCTCATAACAACGTTTCACTTTGAATTCAAAACATGGCAAATCAACAAGATATTCATGCTGCCGGTGCCGAAAATCAACCTCCAATGCTAGAAAAAGGTGGATATCTTCCATGGACAAGCCGCATGCTTTCGTTACATCAAAACAAAGCCTGATAGTAAACTAATGATCAACTCAATTAAAGAGGGTCCATTTAAGCCAAGACAAGTTCAAGATGAAGGTAATCCAAATACAACACCTCCTACTCTACCATTCATGCGTGAACAAACAGAAGCAGACTACACAGATGAAGACAAGAAGCAGATCGCCGTTGATGATATGGCCATGCATTTAATCCAACTTGGATTACCACGCGAGATCTTTGCTGCGGTCGACAGCTGTGAAACTGCTTTTGATATGTGGGAACGAGTTAGAAGGATATGTCATGGAACAGAGATCGGGCAACAAGACGTTGAGAACAAACTTCTAACTGAATGGGAGAACTTCACATCCACTAAAGGTTAACAGATTGAATCCTACTACACAAGGTTTTGCACTTTAATGAATGAGTTAATCAGAAACAAGTTGACACCACGAACAATTGCAACAAACATCAAATTCATCAATAACCTTCCAGAAGAATGGGGCCGTTATGTTACAATTGTCAACCAAACAAAGGATTTACATAAGGTGAATTATGATCAACTCTATGACTTTCTGAAGCAAAACCAAGCTGAGGCTAATGAAGTAAGGAAAGAAAGATTGGCAAAGAATCATGATCCTCTCGCTTTAATTGCTACTACACCAACACCGTTACCAGTGAACACACAACAACCATCATCATCTTCCACTCACAACTACATGCAACCATCATGCATTCAACAACCAACACCGGTCTACCAACAACAGTTCTACCCACAGCAACAACAACATGTTATTCCACAACAACAATACCCACAATTCCAAGAACCAGAATTCACTGAAAATGATGAAGCTACTACAGCATTGACCCAAGCGTTTGCTCTTCTGTCAAAGGCATTCCAAGGACGTTATTCTACACCAATAAACAACAACCAAAGGATTTCATCGAACACTCACAACAAGCAGTTTGCTCAGCCGAGTTTCAATATGGGCAACGGAGGCCAAATGGTTGGAGTTTGTGGGAATCAGCAGGGATATGCTACTGGATTTAATATGGGTAATCAGAATATACAGAATGCAGGTCAGTATGCAGGGAATCAGATGGGTTAGTATGGTCAGTTTGTTGGAAATCAGAGGGGTCAGAATGTTAGTAATCAGGCAATGGGTAATCAGAATAGGAATGTTGCAGCTCCAGTTGTTGGGAATCATGGAAATGTGAATCAGGGTAATCCGGTAAAGTGTTTCAACTATCAGGGTGTAGGTCATATGGCAAGGAACTCTCCTACTAAGCCAATCAAAAGAGACCTAGCGTACTTGCAGAAAGCATTGTTGTTGGCACAAAAGAATGAGGCAGGGTTTTAGTTGAATGCAGAGGAGAATGATTTTATGGCTCTTATGGATGACATGGAAGACAAAGAAGATATCGATCCGAACTGCATATTCATGGCGAATCTTCAGGAAGCTAAGTATGACACGGATTCTGACACACTTCCTGTTTATGACACCAATGCACCATCTGAGGTATCCAACTTCAACATATGTCACAATAGTGATATATTTGATATGTCTCCTCATGAGGAACAACATTCTTAGAAGCTAGCATCTACTTATGATACATACCTAGACACGCCAAGTAGTAGTAATACTCCTTCAGCAACTCCAGATGTGAATTATAATGGAGGCTTCGTTTCACAGCATGATGAGAGTGATGAGGAAACACGTGCTTTGTTTGAATCATTATTGAATAATTGTCGTATTGAAATTGAAAATGTGAAAAAGGTCAATCGCGATGTTAAGGCCGCGAATGTTAAATTGACCGCTGAGCTTGAGGGTTACAAGGAAAATATTAAAGCTTTTGAGTTTCATAACAAAAGATTGTCTGAATTAGAAACTGGTTATCAAAATTCCGTTTCAAGGGAAAAACTTTGGCAAATCAATTTTGATACACTTGATGTTAATTCTTTCAAGAAGATAAAATCCTTAAACGAGGAAATTTTTGATTTACAAAACCAACTTTCTAAACAAAAATCAGCTTATACCAATCTTGAAAAAGAGAGGGATGAGTTGAAAAAGGAATTTGCAAAGAAAGAAGATAAACTTTTGGATGAAATCATATAGTCAGAACACAAGATTGCTAAATTAGAAGAATTAGTTGTTAAAAAGGGTCAGTCAAGTCAAACAATGAATATGATTGCTAATCAAACTAATCCGATTTATCACACAAAACATAAAATGGCTCTCGGGAACAAAACTCCTTGTAATCTCAAGAAAGCTCAGCAAGAACAGAATTGTTTGTTTAATGGAAATGTTTTGTTTACTAAGCATGATCCTCCTATTGTTCATGATTCTGTGGAAACGATTGAATTGGTCGAAGAGAGCATTAATAAAATGAAACAAAAGAATCCTGATTTCAAACCAATTGATAAAAACAAATTGAACAAACTTTCAGGCATTACTTTTGTTCCACAAAAACAAGCATATGAGCTTTCCAAACCTGTTTCCAAAAGCCCAGAAGTTTCTACACCCGTAGTTGTTTCCAAATCTCTTTAAAAAATGGAACAAATGTCTTCTAACAACACTTTTAATACAAGTGAGGCTAGAGACATTCTTGATGAAGTTAAAAAGAGAATTCAAACACTTCAAAATATTGTTAAATCTAAAACTACTATCAGTATTAACAACTGGCATTCGAGTTTTCATAAAGAACATAAAAAGGTGTTTGAAGACGAAATTACTATCCCACTGAATAACATCAGTGCGAGGGTAATCCATTTTGAACAAGATTTCTTAAAAGAAATGGTCGATTTTGTCAAGGACCACAAATCCCTGGTAAAACAAGCTAATGAAACTCGTGAAAACATGAATGTTTTAGAAAGGTTAAATGATTCTATCTTCGAAGCAGTTCTGTCTACTGATATAATGTCTATCATCATACAAACATATTCAGTTCAAGACGATGAAAGACTGAGAGCTGAGACCTCTGAAATTGTTACAAAATATGAAAATGCTCTTATAAAGCTTGAAAAAGAAAATGTGTCATGTTTTAAACAACTTGATCGGAAAAAAGAATAATGTAAGCATGACAAATTGTCGTATGAGCGTGCCTTCAAGAACATGAAAGAGCAAAATGATCTTTTGAGGGCACAACTTGAAAGTCAAAAAGGGAAGGGTGAGGAAACTAAGTTTGCAAAACCATCGACTTCGGCGAAACCAAATGTCTCAAACACGGTTCAAAAACCAAAAATGTCAATTTCACGATTTGCACTAAAAGTCGATGAGAAAAAGGATTTGACAAAACCAGTCACTCCAACACCCTTGCCCATTGAAAACGAAAATGAAAAGAATGTTGTAAAAGGAAAAGCAGTTGTCGAAACACCAAAAGTGCTAGCACCTAGCCATTTTAGGATTAGTCCCACTAATGTGTCTCCTCCACATCTAAGACTTATGAGGGCAAAAAGGATAATTCTAAAGAGTCTAGTGATGCTAAAAAGGACAACAATATAAATCCTAATGTGTGTGCCTCAACTTCTACAGGATTAGATAGCACCTCTAGGAGCAGCAGACTAAAGCCTAGGAGCAATACAAGGAACAATAGAGTCTCGTCTGCATCTACGAGTAGTAGCAAGAATAAAGTTGAAGAAATAGAAGAACACCCTAGGAATTTATCGCTTTGTAATAAGAGACATGTTTCATCTAAATGTAATGTCGAGAGTACTGGTTCTAATGCATGTAATGACAATGTTTGTTTAATATGCAAGAAATGTTTAAATAATGATGTTCATGATGAATGTGTTTCTAAGAATGTGAATGTTACGCCTGAACAGAAGAGCGTTTCGAAAGGTCCTAGTGCTAAATCTAGATTTGTTGGAAACCTAATTAAAAGAATTTGGAACACGACTAATAGTCGCACGCCTAGGAACTATCTTAAGTATTGTGTTTGGATTCCAACGGGTAGAGAATTTATACTCAAGGATGGCAAATTTGAAATAGTTCAAGCTAAACAAGTAACAACTGTCTATGAGTGTGATTTGGAATGTACCCCTAACCCCATGGAACCTAATTCAAAACGGTTTCCAAATACAAACTCTTTTGTTATTGGCAGGTTATCGAAATATGTCTTTGGATCGTCGACTCGGGTTGCTTGATGCGTGGGAATCGCACCTTGCTTTATCTCTCGAGGGATCTCGAGAAGCTTACAACCCCCACCAGGCAGTGTACCTGATCGTTGTAGTATAGTATAGTGACAAGTACCGGGGGATTGATCGTTCAGCTTAGGAATAGTGTCGCTAGGATTAGAAAACCTAATTAATAGTTCTAGAGGTGAGAGATGATTATTTTTGTATTTTTATATTTTTATGAAAGCAAGTAAAATGTCGGGTTTTGAAGGAGTGGGTGGAATTAGTTGCTATTCAACTAACCCAAAGCTATTAAAATAATTAAAATGAAATTAAACTAAATTATACTAAAGTTGTGAGCAGTAATTGGAGAAATTGTGTTTACTTAGACTTCACTACTCCCTAGATATCTTTTACATGTTAATTACTTGTTACACTTGTATGAATGACGGATTGTATTCCTTAATACCATTCGTGGGGTGGCATACATAACTCCCCAACTCTATGAGCTCTTATCTCCTCCTACACCATGACCCAACACAACTATAGGGATTGTAAACAGTGGCTCATGCATTAAATACAACCAATAAAGACCTAGTACGCCTCGGTTCATGTTTCTTAAGACGTTCAAGCATGTTACCATTTGGAGATCTGCCAGTTTTCTTAAGCCTAACATATAAATCATTCATTCAAAACAAGAATAGACAAGTAATCAACACATAATCAACATCTAGGTTTCATTAGATCTAAGCAAACACAAGAGATCTAGCCTAGCATAGTAGAATTGAGACAAGAACAAGAGATAAACAACCAACACATAGACATATTGATTGAATTGAAAGTACACTTATCTCAATTACAATGCAAGGTCTCAAGGGTTTGGAACCCTTGAAAAACCTGTAAAAGAGGCACCAAAATCGTCTTTAGGGTTTCACCAAAACTTCTCTCTTTTTATGAAAAAACTAGAAAACTATATATAGGAAAAATAGGCTGACGGCGTCAAGAGTTACTTGTGACGCCGTGACCTCGCCGCCATATACTTCCTCGGACGGCCTTGAACCACTTATGACGGCCTATGTGACGCCGTCACCACCCACGGTATATTAATTTTGCCACTTTGACGCCGTCACGAATCCTTCTGACGCCGTCACCACCTTCGGTGTTTAATTCCTCATGTATGACGCTGTCAAGATGGTGGTCTTGACGCCGTCACCTTGTATTTTCAGTATGGAAATTTGGTACTTAGCCGTTTTCTTCACTTTTATGCTCCAAAAACGTCCAAAATAGCTTCTTTTCCAGAATTCACTCTCCAAACACCTAAAATCACAAAAGGAACGATTTAGGGCAATATTTGATCAAATAAAGTCGGATTCGGGCTTAAATGACCCCCTAAAAACGGATCATTTTTCGCCTCATCATATACCCTTACACTTGAGATTTGCTTGTCCTCAAGCAAATGAGCTTTTATTCTACTCAAAAGACAAGTTAGGGGTCATTTAACACTAATATAAAAGTAATTACAACAAATAATCGTTCCACTAAAGACCAATAGACAAGCACGGAGGTCATACACAAGCACCTCACAAATAGTGTTTAGATACTCACATCTCTCGGGTGTAATAAAGTAATATAACATTATGGAAATGGAAGATATCTCTCACTACCTGTCATAGCAAAATAGATTACCATAGGCTTGGGAAAGGATCAAACCTCCACCACATGGCGTAAGCACCTAGGATAAACTATCAAAGAGGTCTTTTAAAGGGTTATAACGTTAGGTGTAGGGATATGAATTACACGGTTTTGTTGGATAAAGGAAGTTTTACTGGTGGCGAGTTAACAATCTCGGTTAATTACATGTACAAGATGGCGTTGCTAAGCCAAGACTAGACTCGACTTAAGCTAATAAATGAAAAATAACAAAAACATAAAATAAACATAGAATGAAACGGGATAGTAGTCCGTATGTTTTTTCTCTCTTTTCTTTTTCTATTTTTTTTTCTTTTTCTTGACTTTTTCGATTTTTTTTTTTTTTTTTTTTTTTTTTTTTTTTTTTTTTTTTTTGCATACACTCTTACCCTACCATCCAAAATAATACATCATAGGGGATGAGAATTCCTCTTACACTTGAATCTTTACATACTTTACATTAAACTAATCTAATGACTCGAATTAAGAAAATCAAAACACTTGGAGCACTTTTAGGATTAACGTACGTATGGGGGTAATAAATGACGTTCTTCCCCATTACTCCATAAAATAAGTACTTACCCATGAGTCCCAATCGTCCCAAAACAATATGTACAAGGATATGACTCGACTTAGCAACCATGTAATCAATTAGAAAGTTAACTTAGGGTTTAACAAATAACAATAATGCACTAAAAATGAGCGCATACACGGAAGGCTAAGGCGATTTGGTTGTACATTTAAGTGGGGTGTAACAAATTCTTCCTTTAAGTAAAATGCTTAAAGTTAGAAACGAAAAGATAGGCTCGGAGGGGTGTACTAGGGGTATCGTGTACTAAAAACGAGTACAACGCTAAGGGTGTGGGAAAAATTAGTTGACTTAACTAGCCAAGTAATATGACTTAAATGGTCAAGTAATTATAATACGGGTTTAACACAAGGGTGATCCTAATGCCTCTTATCATGTAGTAAATCCTACCACACGAATGTAGTCTCACTATCGGTCTCGGGATGCATCACTAACGCAAGTTCTAGAATCTAAATGCTACCGGTACACTCATAAGCACCAATAATAAATGCTTTTCCTATCAAAACTAAAGGCGAACCTCACATTTTTGGGTGGAAAATTTTTCTGAACATACGGTTATGTGCTAGTCATACAACCTCCTATCCATGAGACGCTTGCTATGGCTAAAGTTTCACTCC
This sequence comes from Artemisia argyi, assembly GCA_030686995.1. Lineage (NCBI taxonomy): Eukaryota > Viridiplantae > Streptophyta > Magnoliopsida > Asterales > Asteraceae > Artemisia > Artemisia argyi. The sequence goes on along the minus strand of CM060707.1, from coordinate 130,266,610 downwards.
TAAATGTTGTAAAAAAATTTAAATTTGGCGCTAAAATTACACTAACAAGTATTTCTCGTAGTTTTATTACACATCTACTATCAAACAAAACAAACTCAAGCGAAAGTGCATATGTAAGGTATCATCTTTTTACCCTCCCCTTACACTTAAGATGAACATTGTCCCCAATGTTCAAGTAAAGAATATAAAAGTTAAAAAGTAAAGAGAATGAAATCAAATACTCCCCTGATTCGCTCGGTATGGATTTTAGGTTGGCCAGGTTAAATCTTCCTCCAAGAAAACGAACAATCAAAGCTTCCCTTCCAGAATATAAATCATCTTCTTGTCATAAATAACCTGTAAATCCTGACAACAATAGACAAGGCAACCTCGCGTAAAATCGGCGGCATCCTATATAAGTTACTAAATCCTAGAAAACAAAGTAAGATATAATGCTTGTGGAATGAAGTTTGCAGATTTCCTGGAGATTATAAAACTTAATAATTCACAAAAACCATAAGACTCCGTTAGAAAAACAAAACTGGTAAAATTTCCAGATTTTAACTCCTGACGCCGTCAAGAGCAATACCCTGACGCCGTCAGAATGGACCTGCAGAAATTCTTATGTTAAGTTTCCGGAAATTTTCTGGAAAAACTTTGTCCTACTTCCTGGAAAATCCTGCAAAACTTCATTATGACTAAATACAAGCATTTGACTCTAACAAGTACGAATATACATGTTCATTAAATATTGTGGAGAATCATGATCGGTTTGTTTCTTAAAAACATATTTGGGGTTTCCCCTTACACTTATCTTTTGCAAAAATACCTTTAGGTTGAAGTTAAGACTAGGCCAAACAACATAATAAAGTATTTTACATTTTAATTGAGAAACATGATTAACCAACAATAAAAATAAAACATTCATACGGAAGCAAATAACAATCAAACAAATAAAAATCACACAAAACATGGGTTGCCTCCCAAGAAGCGCTTTTCTTTATTTACGAGTCTTGTAGCTAGACTCAAAGTCGTGGGTTACTACGTGATCTCATCATTTGAAATGATGTACCCCATATAATTGCGATCATTACTGTTATGGTGGTAGTGCCTCAATCTATCAATACTCGCAATCACCTTCCCACCTAACTTGCTTCTCAAGTTAGCTACCCCATCTTGGCTCAATCCTTCGATTGTGAATGGCCCATACCACCAAGGACTTGGTTTATCGGGTGGTATTGTTGTTTCTAAGTGTCTCAAGAGTACTAAGTTCCCTTCCTCAAACGGTGTATGAGTGCTTTCGTGTTGAGTGTGTTTGAGTTCAATCGGAACCTTATTGCTTTTTCTTCTTTCATCCTTAGCTTTCTTATAGCTTTTGATTCTTGCCTCCCATGCAAGAATTTTATTCTGAACACGAATGGGTGTCGTGCCAATGTTGTTTTTAATCATTCTCCAACTCAAATTCTCATGCCCACTTCGCGGAGTCATGTGGAAGCTAATCTTTCTCTTCCCAGATTTAAGCTCAATCTTCCTATCTTCATACTTAATGACAGCCCTAGCGGTGGTGAGGAATGGTGCCCCAAGGATTATTGGCATGCATCCATCCCCTTTATCATCAATGATCATAAAATCAACGGGGTACATGAATCCAGCAACATTGACTAATACATCTTCTGCTATTCCTAGGGGGTATATGTACGAGTGCCCAACAAGAGAAAGCCTAACACGAGTGGGTATTGGCATTTTTGACGTCAGTTGGATGTAGATAGTCAGGGGCATAAGATTTACTTCCGATCCTTGGTCGGCGAAAGCACTAAGATGTTTCAAGTCCCCGATGCTCGTTGGTAATTCAAAATTCCCACACGCTACCTGCTTGGTGGCCACTTTCTGTACCAGTAACCTCTCAACCACTGATCCTCCAATAAGCGTATCATACTCATCTTCCTCTTCTTTCTCTTTCTCGGGAACCTGTTCGGAGGATTGGTTACGCCTATCATCCTTAATCCAATTTGTTATGGTGTTTTTGTTTATGTCGTGTTTCAGGTAGTAGCTCAAAGGTTGGGACTCAGGCGGTTTTTCTAAGGTTTGTTTAGCAGGAGTTTTTACCTTCTCATTATCTGTATGGAAAATGGTGATGGAGTTAACAAATTGGGTGGTGGGAGTGGCGCTTTCTTTCCTTAGCAGTATTCGTTCGGGGGTTTTCTGATTGGCATACTCCTCCAATAGACTCAACATCTCATTCATTTTCTCCTGCATCTCCTCTTTTTGCTTATAAACTGCTTCTTCGAATCTAGCAAGCCGATCAGAGTGAGTCGCCATATATTCTCTCATCCTAGCCTCAAATTCCGAGCTAAGTTCCTTGGGAGGGGAGCAAGGTGGGGTGTATCTCTGAAAAGTTTTGACATGTTCTCTAGAAGGTGATTCAGATAATGGTGTCGAAGTTGATCTTGAGACAGAATTGACAGTGGCTTGTCTAAGACTTAAGGGTCTCCTTTGCCTTTCCTCAAAATAGTCAACTTTTGCCTCAAGTTTGCATAAGAGTTCATCGGGGATTTCGGTGGTTCCTCCAGATGTCGAGACTGCATTGATGGCCGCTTCTATCGTATGTTTGAATTCCCAAATCTCATTATTATCGACAGCGAGCTCTTCTATAATTGCCCAAGATTCCTCAGCATTCTTATCACGCAATTTGCCTCCCGCGGCCCTGTCGATGGTGCGCTTAGTGTGATAGTCAACATGGTCGTAGAAAATCTGAACTAATAACCAAAGGTTAATGCCATGATGAGGGATCTTGTGGAGGAGATCCTTAAAACGGGCCCAAGCCTCGTAGAAAGGTTCACCCCGCTGTTGCTCAAACATCAAAATGTCCCTTCTAAGCATTGCAGTTTTTTCTGGCGGAAAGAATTGGGTAAGGAAGCGGTTGGCGAGATTTTCCCATGTGGTGATGGATCCCGCGGGTAAGCGTTCAAGCCATTGACTAGCTTGATCTCGTAGAGAGAATGGGAATAGGCGTAATCGGGTTGTCTCTCTAGTCTCAACACCTGGGTCTATGGAATCTACGGTTTTGAGGAAGTCCTTAAGGTGTTGGTTTGGATCTTCGGAACGAAGTCCATGGAATGCACATCCGCTTTGCACCAACCGGATGGTGTCGGATCGCAAGGGGGTCACATTGGCTCCAGTGAGCTCAATGGTGTTTCGGTAGCCTTGGTGGCTAGGTCGGGAATACTTTCCTAAGGTTCGGGGCCTAAGGGGTTCTAATGGTGGGTTTTGTTGTGGTGGGATGATGGGTTCAAAGATGTTACCACCTTCCATGATGTCGGATGGTAAAGAGTTACGAACAAAGGCACGAAGAAATAAGATAGACTAAAGAAGACCTAAAAATAAAAATAAAAATCTTACTAGAAAGGAATCTAGCAAGTAGACCTAATAAAAAGAAATCCTAACCTAGACAATAACTATTCCCCGGGCTGCGGCGCCAAAAACTTGATGCGTGGGAATCGCACCTTGCTTTACCTCTCGAGGGATCTCGAGAAGCTTACAACCCCCACCAGGCAGTGTACCTGATCGTTGTAGTATAGTATAGTGACAAGTACCGAGGGATTGATCGTTCAGCTTAGGAATAGTGTCGCTAGGATTAGAAAACCTAATTAATAGTTCTAGAGGTGAGAGATGATTATTTTTGTATTTTTATATTTTTATGAAAGCAAGTAAAATCTCGGGTTTTGAAGGAGTGGGCGGAATTAGTTGCTATTCAACTAACCCAAAGCTATTAAAATAATTAAAATGAAATTAAACTAAATTATACTAAAGTTGTGAGCAGTAATTGGAGAAATTGTGTTTACTTAGACTTCACTACTCCCTAGATATCTTTTACATGTTAATTACTTGTTACACTTGTTTGAATGACGGATTGTATTCCTTAATACCATTCGTGGGGTGGCATACATAACTCCCCAACTCTATGAGCTCTTATCTCCTCCTACACCATGACCCAGCACAACTATAGGGATTGTAAACAGTGGCTCATGCATTAAATACAACCAATAAAGACCTAGTACGCCTCGGTTCATGTTTCTTAAGACGTTCAAGCATGTTACCATTTGGAGATCTGCCAGTTTTCTTAAGCCTAACATATAAATCATTCATTCAAAACAAGAATAGACAAGTAATCAACACATAATCAACATCTAGGTTTCATTAGATCTAAGCAAACACAAGAGAGATCTAGCCTAGCATAGTAGAATTGAGACAAGAACAAGAGATAAACAACCAACACATAGACATATTGATTGAATTGAAAGTACACTTATCTCAATTACAATGCAAGGTCTCAAGGGTTTGGAACCCTTGAAAAACCTGTAAAAGAGGCACCAAAATCGTCTTTAGGGTTTCACCAAAACTTCTCTCTTTTTATGAAAAAACTAGAAAACTATATATAGGAAAAACAGGCTGACGGCGTCAAGAGTTACTTGTGACGCCGTGACCTCGCCGCCATATACTTCCTCGGACGGCCTTGATCCACTTATGACGGCCTATGTGACGCCGTCACCACCCACGGTATATTAATTTTGCCACTTTGACGCCGTCACGAATCCTTCTGACGCCGTCACCACCTTCGGTGTTTAATTCCTCATGTCTGACGCCGTCAAGATGGTGGTCTTGACGCCGTCACCTTGTATTTTCAGTATGGAAATTTGGTACTTAGCCGTTTTCTTCACTTTTATGCTCCAAAAACGTCCAAAATAGCTTCTTTTCCAGAATTCACTCTCCAAACACCTAAAATCACAAAAGGAACGATTTAGGGCAATATTTGATTAAATAAAGTCGGATTCGGGCTTAAATGACCCCCTAAAAACGGATCATTTTTCGCCTCATCATTGCTCCAAGCACATGACCGGGAATTTAAAGCTGCTGATCAATTTTGTCTGGAAATTCATGTGAACTGTACGCTTTGGAAATGATCACGTAGCAGCTATTCTGTGTTATGGAGATCTTCGGTTTGGGGATTTTTTGATCACTCGAGTTTACTACGTTGAATGGTTGGGACACAACTTGTTTTCAGTTGGGCAGTTTTGTGATGCAGATTTAGAAGTTGCATTCAGGAGAAACACGGGTTTTATTAGAAATTTGGTTGGTGATGATCTTTTAACTGGTAATCGTGGTACAAACTTGTATGCTATCGACATCAACCAAATGGCTTCTATATCACCAATTTGTCTCATGACAAGGGCAACCAAAACAAAGTCCTGGCTGTGGCATAGACGTTTATCCCATCTCAATTTCGACACCATCAACAAGTTAGCCAAAGACAACATCGTCAACGGTCTTCCTAAGTTCAAATACATCAAGGATCATCTATGTCCATCATGCGAACAAGGAAAAAGGAAAAGAGCATCTTATAAACCTAAAACCATACCTAGTTCGGAAGCAAGGTTACATTTGTTGCACATGGACTTATGTGGCCCAATGAGAGTTGAAAGCATTAATGGGAAAAAGTATATTCTTGTTATCGTTGATGATTATTCAAGATATACTTGGGTAAAGTTTTTGAGATCAAAAGACAAAACACCAGGCATCATCATCACCTTTCTGAAGCGTATTCAAGTTCTACTTCAAGCTCCAGTAAGGATTGTAAGAACAGATAATGGCACAGAATTCATAAATCAGGAGTTAAGAACATATTTTGAAGATGTTGGAATCACACACCAAACATCAGTTGTTAGAACTCCACAGCAGAATGGGGTAGTTGAAAGAAGAAACCGAACTCTTGTAGAAGCTGCTCCCACAATGCTAATTTATTCTAGTGCACCTCTATTCTTATGGGCTGATGCTGTTGCCACTGCCTGCTTCACTCAAAACCGATCCCTAGTACATCCAAGATTTAATAAAACCCCATATGAGCTAGTGAACAACAGGAAACCTGACATCTCTTACCTTCACGTGTTTGGCGCTTTGTGCTATCCGACGAACGACAGAGAAGATATAGGGAAGCTGAAAGCTAAGGGTGATATTGGAATCTTCATTGGATATTCAGAAAACTCGAGGGCATTCAGGGTGTATAATAGAAGAACAAAAAGGATAATGGAGACGATGAATGTGAAGTTTGACGAGATTTTACAAATGGCTTCTGAGAGACTCGCTCTAGAACCCGCGCTTAATCTGATGGCTTCTAATCAAAACGGATTAGGATCCGCACCAAACCCGCAGACTTCTGGACACATCAGTTCAGGACTCGTGCCTCAAGGAGCTCATTCAACAAACACGGACAAACCTACAGAACAAGAACTGGAAAATTTCTTTGAGTTAATGTTTGATGAATACTATGGTGGAACTTCGACAAATGCATCTCAACAACATTCCGCTGCACCCGCTCAAAACCATCAACCACCACCACCATCACAAGATGCATCTACAACAATCGAAGTTGAAGCACCAACTCCCTCAGCATCATCAACATCTACTCCAGCATCTCCAGTTATTGAAACTGTTCTACCAAGAGTTGATGAACAAAACCAAAACACAAATTTCCAAGAAGAACCAACAAATAATTCAAACGATGTTGTGTTAGAAGAAGAAGAAGTATTTGAAAACCCGTTTGCAACAGACTCTGCTGAATCTTATTCATGGTTACAAGAACCGTCTAACACACATACGTTAAACCCAAGGTACCCTTCTACACTCAAATGGACAAAAGACCAACCAATTGAACACGTTATTGGTGAACCTTCAAGGCTAGTTCAGACGAGAAGACAACTTGACACAGATCCTGAAATGTGTATCTACATTTGCTCTATAAGCCTCAAAGAACCAAAGAACATTCGGGAAGCAATGGCAGAAAACCCATGGATAGAAGCGATGTAGGAGGAAATTCTTCAATACCAATTACATGATAGTTGAGAACTTGTTGAACGACCATCTGAGGAGCTAGAACGTCTTCTCGAATTTTCTTGAAAAATGTTTTCAGAATCGCTTCGCTGTAAATATTTTTGAAAAAACAAAATACAAAATTTGAAAAACCAACAAAAACAAAATACAAAAATATAAAATTTCAAACAATACAAAAACAATATAAAATCAAAAAATCCAAAAATATTCTTCTCACGACATGTCTCTCGTATAAATCAATATTCTGTACGTTTCTAGAAATGTCATTCAACAATGATACGGACATGTACAGATGCTTGAACGGGAGTTCTTTAAAATGTTTTTTCTAAAACATGTCGTTTCTCAAAAGTTTCTTCACTATGGCTTTCGTATACCTCAGTACGAAACCCGGACTTAAATGATGACTTCTGATTATTTTCAAATCAAGGACTCGTACGTTCAAAGATGAAATCTTTTCAAAAAATTTGAGTCTAAACAAACAAAAAAGACCTCAAACAAAAACTCATTTTCAAAATAGAATTCTTGAGCACTTTTTCAAGATTGTTCAAAAGATTTCTCAAAATCTCTCAAAATTAGTGCTCAAGATAACTCCCTCCAAACCCTTGATTGATTTTAAAATGAGCTATCATTAAGGGGGAGTACAAAAACAAAAATGTTCCGAATTCATGCAAAGTGAAATCTATCTATCTCTCCAAAAAGCTTTTTCTTAATCAGTTGATATAAAAAATATCACGATATGCTATTTTTGAAGGGGGAAGACATGATTAAAATGTGATCAAAATGCTTAAAGATTGTGACTGAATCTCAGAAGAGCTCGACTCAGAAAGTACCATTGAATTGACAAAGCTTAAAATGTCAGTAACCGAAAAGACTTGTCCTGGACGGGCAATAACTTCAAGCTAGTCTAACTAGTGATGTAAGTGTGTCTCGAATAGGACTTATCTGAATAGAATGTACCGTATCGAGAGACTTTCTTTGGACTTGACCAGGACGGGTAATAATTTCAAGCTAGTCTAACTAGTGATGTAAGCGTGTCTCGAATCGGTCATGTTCACTGAAAGTGGATCAATTCAAAAAGTGCAAACTCCTCCCGCATGTGCAAATTTCTTAAAAATCCATGAGCACATGTGAAGGGGGAGTCCTTCAAAAATTGTAAAAACTCTCAAAGTGGTAACAACAATGTGTTTTATTATCATAAACACTTTGACAGATTTTCAAATGAATGGTTCTATGGCAACAATAGGATAGTCATGAAGATATAAGGTGACTAAGGTTAGGAAAAACCGTCCTATAATCCGCCAGAGCCAGAGGGATCTACCCAAGGACAATTCTAATAGATTAGAATTAGAAGTCCTTATGTATGATTGAAAAAAGGAGAAAATGAGAAAGGAGAAAGAAGGGGTTGAATAATTAAAAAGAAAAGTTATGAAAAAGGGTGAAAAGAAATAGCCCTCCATATGTTCAACCTTAGGGCAGACACCGGTTTCAATTCGTATGCTACTGGTTGTTGCTAAGGTGACACCGGTATTGAAGATAAAGACGTCATGGACCCAGTGACACACTGCACTTAACCTTCTAGCCACTCAAGTTCTCTTAAAAGAGCTTGTTTCATTCTCACGGGGAACTAGTGTAATCTATCGACTTGTCTCTTAGAGATGGTTTATATTGAAACATGAGACCTCTCCCTAATCTCCGCATAGGAAACCAAATGTGCACTTATCGAGTCTAGAGCCCCAAGATTCATTAAAAGATCTCATAGGAACACATGATATTTCTACACTGGTTGTTCATCATTAAGGACGCCAGATGTAAACTTAAGAGTCCTACGTAGATCTTAGCAATCTGCCAAGAACGTTTATGAGAGGATTTACTTATGTATTTTTTTAAATGATTGAACGAAAATTCCTGCCAGGGTTAACATCAAATAGCCCTGACAGCAGGTCACTTCGGTAATTCTTTATGGGTTATGCTTAGTGTTCGCGGTGGTTTCAAACGGTCTACAGTCGTGGAGTGATCCCCAGCAACTCACCCATTCGTTGAGCTACTTAGTAGGTCTCGTAAGCTCCCTCGGGAGTATCTAAAATGGGAACGGCCATGGTAAGGGTTAAAAGGAGTCTTCACACTATGCTATTGACGATCACTAATTCCTTATCTGTAAGTACCGGTTGATTTATTGCTAACTTTTTACCTGCAGCTATACATCATCTCCATGGCGATAGATTCCACATGCTCATACATGCATCACAAAGTCAAAGGAAAGTTCTCACAAAGATCAAATGATAGCAACAGTCAAAGAAAGATTCTACGCCAAAAAGAAGAATCTACAAAGTAAAGTGACAAAGATCAAAGTGAAAGAACGGGAACAAAAAATGTATGTATGACAAAGACTAAAGACGTATGAGCATGTTGGAAAGGTGCTTAACCACCAAAGACAAAGAAGTGACGAAAGGCAGATGACATCATTGGATCACTTCAACAACGTTGAACAAAGAACGATGAAAAAGGAACTATGATTCATCTAATGATTCTTAAAGACATCAAGAGCTATGAATGTTAAAGGTTAAAGACAAAGATGATGACATTGCGCAACCTTCAATGACCAACACATAGGGGGAGATTGTTATGATCGTATTTTATTTATAAAAGGTGTCGGTCATTAATGTTATGTAATAGGTTGCTTTAGAATATTATTATGATGAAGTTTTACTAATGTTTTCATGATTTTATAAAGTCTAAGGGCTAGTTATGTAATAATGTCAAATATATGTGAAGCCCTAGACAACAACTATAAATACTCTTGTAATCCTCATGGAAGAGGTTGGTTCTCTTAGTTATAACAAGGCTTATTATTTTCACACAATAGAGTTCCCTCCCACTCTCTCTCTCTCTATTTAATTTCTCTCTCTAGATTTAGGCAAGATTCATAAGTGATTAAGGTTGTTCTATGGTCCTACACTCTTTGATTGCCAAAAATGATGAATTCAAAACTCAACTTCTGGACAAGGGTTTCACAATTACGGCATTAAAGAATGAGCTAAGAAAAGCAACAGGGAATAGTGTGAATACTAAGTTTGCAAAACCATCAATCTTGGGGAAACCTGTTTCACAATCGAATAGAAACCAATCAGTCGTTAGACAACTGACTGCGTTTAGATCTGAACGACCAAAATTTTCAAAAACATGGTTTGCCTCCCAAGTTGATGCGGAACAAGTTTTGACAAAACCAGTCACTCCACATTATTTGCCTAATATAAGTGCTTCTAGTTCTATTAAACCTCAACAAGTAGCTACTCCCAGCTCCTCTAGGATTATTTCAAAAACAGGGTTGAAACCGAGCATTAAGATTATAAACTCTTATGTGATAAATGACGTATATAAGAACTATGATCTAGATATGGCTAGGAAAAGAGCACTATGTCATAAGGATGGAATCTCAGGCTCACAATCTTGTAGGAAGCCTCCTAGTTTGTTGAGGAACATTGCTAAGGTCCAACCTGATAAGTCTAGGATTCATAGTAAGTCATCTACAATGCACAAGAAGTAGAACAAATCTAAATCTTCTCCTAAGTGGATACAAACTGCTCAATCTTTGGAGACTAGGAATAAAGATAAGTTGTACACTATGCATAAGAAGCTTAAGAATCCTAGACCTTACCATAAGTGGATTCCAACTGGTATAATTTTTAAGTACGTTGGACTTAAGTGGATACCTACCGGAAAGGTGCTTACCGATGGCAATGCCATGGTTGACTGTGAAACCCCCAAGGGTTTGGATACTGCTGTTGCTAACCCATATATATGCAATCAAGTCTGTAATGTTAGTGCAGGTAGTCCTCACTCAGTTGCAGGTACATCAATCATTCACCACAAGGGAAGACTCAAAGTCTGGATGCCTAAAGCATGAATTTCTCCTGATTTAGGAGATCAAGAAAGTCAATGTTGATGTATGTCTGCTTATGACGTCTGAATACTTCAGTTCAGGCCTCGTTCTTCAACGACTATTACATTTGAACACTTCAGTTCAAGCCTTGGTCCTTATTGTCGACATTATGGTGTCTGCTGACAACACTTCAGGCCCCGTTCATCAAAGAAAAGAAAGGTGTACGATTCAGTGTGCATTATCTTCTGAAGAAGAGAAATCTTCTTAGTTTTGACCATCCTCAACAACATGCTTCATGCTTTCTCCATGTTTGTTCAGTCATCAAGTGGATCTACTCATCTTTGCTCGAATTTGTATTCACTTGCTTATTCAAAAATGGCAAACTTCGTATGCAATTTTTGAGGGGGAGAAGGGTGAATAAACTACATGATTGAGTGTATTCTTATTCACATGCTCAATCAAAAATGGCAACCTCGTATGCAATTTTTAAGTGGGAGAAGTGTGAATAAAATACATGATTGATTGTATTCTTATTCACTTGCTCAATCAAAAATGGCAAACCTCACTTGCAATTTTTGAGGGGGAGAAGTGTGAATATACCACATGTTGATTGATGCTTGAAGAATGGTCATACGACTCTCCTCCAACACCTAATGTTTTATTAACTAAGGATGACCGGGATTCATTGTTTCAACTTATGTTTGATGAATACTTCTAACCTCCAACAAATGTTGATCATCAATCTCCATTGATCAAGATGCACCATTCAGAAGTATTACTCTGATTACTCAAGTAACTCAATCTCCAGTTATTCCTCAAGGTGTTGATGATGACTATCATGATTGTGAAGTTGCACACATGAATAATGATCCGTCCTCTTGTTCTATTTCATCACGGATTGTTGTTCCTCCAAATGTGCACTTTGTAAATCAACCACAAGAACATAATGGAAAATGTCGATTATAACGTCAAAACGGCTAAGAATTTGGACATGGAATGTCAAGTAATCACGGAGTTTATTTGGTATCCCTTATTTGAGATTGGAGTTGACTTTCACAAAGGCGTGATCTTAATTTATCTTGAATTCGGGGTTGGTTGGATGAAGATTCTTCGAGATCCTTGCTTGAGCTTTTACCTTTGCAATGACGAAGACTTGGATATCTAGTTATTTTGGTGATTCTTCATTTTTATTACTACAAAATAACTATCACTTTAAGGAGTGTCACAACTCATTCGTAGTTGTCGGTAGTCAAGAGGTGATGTACGTCTTATACTCGATGGTTGGTTGGTTGAAGAGTATAGAGTACTTAGGGATTCGATGTTGTATGAACTCTCTACACCGTTCTTAGTCACACATTAGTGCAAGCTTAAGTCACAAGAACGGGGCATTCTACTTCAGTTTCAAGTTTGGTATATTGGGTTTACTTCATCAGTGGTCACTTCAAATAGCCTACATAAAGGGTGGTAAAGATAGTCAGAGAGAGTCTTTTTGTAGCATTTGATTCTCACCAGATCCATTTAAGCAAATTTTTGTTCTTCTCACAAGATTTCAAGAAAATGTGCCTATACTGTGTTGCTGATTCTGAGGTATCAAAACCAACAAGGGGGAAGGATACATACATCTAAATGCATAATGAGTACATGTGATGAACTTAATTCTTCTTCTTAATTGAAGTTATCCCGAAAAGACAAATGTCATAACCGCAGAGAATATCAGTGTATTAACTCGTTGCGTTTGGTGTATCATTCCAACTACGTGGGGGAAGTGGTCTTCTGATACTTGTGGTAGGTATTACTTCTGCTTTCAGTGGGAATAAATATGAGAAGAACGGTTGGTGCGTGAGATGATATTGCTTATCGACATCTTCATACGAGCTAATATGGTTTATGGTAAAGTGCTTCTGGTTAATGCTTCATGTGCACAATGTTATGCTGATTCCAATGAGATCGCAACCATCAGGGGAGAGATAAGTGTACATCAGGGGTGTACAACAGGTTCACGTGACCAGGCTTAATCACACTTACTCCGGAGTTGATATTCGCAGAGAGGGTCAGTGCTTCAACCTGTTTAATGCTTCATGTACACAATGTTATGCTGATTCCAATGAGATCGCAACCATCAGGGGAGAGATAAGTGTACATCAGGGGCGTACAACAGGTTCATGTGATCGGGCTTAATCACTTACTCCGGAGTTGATATTCGTAGAGAGGGTCAGTGCTTCAACCTGTTACTTTGGTGTCATCGTTTTCTTCTTGTGTTAGATACATGTGTACAATATGGATTGAGTTGGTATGTGTAAGTTAACTGGAAAGCATTTGGTGAAATGAAGATGGTGATATCTTATTCCCCCGAATAGACAACTGCTCCAAACCATAAAGTAATGTGTACATTGGGGATGTACAACAGGGTCATGTGATCGGGCTTCATCATACATATCGGGATTGATAACCGCAAAGATGATCCGTGGTTCACCTTGTTACTTCGGTGCTATCATTTTCTTTAGGTTTTCGAGCATCATACAATGAGACTTTTTGCATCACTTCAACTACTTAAGGAAGTGGTCTCATGAAGATGATTCTCAATTTGGGGGGAAGCTACCAAAGCTTCACATTGAGGAGGCTAAAACTCAGCGATTTGGTGGTGTCTAGCGATTAACTCAGTTGTGAGATTCTAGTGATTTGTTAACTACTTGTGTTTAGTGAATTGTTGTGACTTAAGTCGTTTTGATTAGTCTGATTGTAATTTGGCGTTGTGAGTTAATCTTTACGACTTGACTTATTACGATCGGATCTATTGGAACTTGACTTGTCGCGACTTGACACTTAATGCAAATTGTCACTTATCCAAGATCTCTCTCTAAGTCTTACTCGCATATTACATCTTTCGGTTTCTTTTGTTGACTTTAGTAAAATCCCGGGAAGGAATCGATCTCTCGGTTTAAGTCACAAGAGTTGTAAAATCCCATTTAAGATTATATCATGGCATCTACAGCTTCAGACGAGTATTCAGGAGCCTCGAAAGCTTTGGTGGTGAAAGTTTAAGAGATGTTGACTACTGACTTCTACAACGAGCTGAACGATACTTTCATTGTGGTACTCATGTCAACATCTTCTTAAACTGATTAGTATCCTTTGTACATATATTATACTAAATTGTAAATAGATATATAAAATCAACAAAAAAAAAAGAAAAAAAACCCATAAAAATCTGAAAATTAGAAAATACCAAAAATAGTTGTCTTTAAGGCATGTCTTCTGGTATTGATAACATTTACGGACCTAGAAATGTCATTCAATAATGACACAGGTCTTTAAATGAAGTTCGAGCAAAAGTTCAAAAGGTTTTTCAAAACATGCCTATATGGCTTGCAGTTATTTCAGACTGTAACCCGGACTTAAAATTATGGCTTGCAGTTATTTCAGACTGTAACCCGGACTTAAAATTATGGCTTTCTATTACTTCAGATAGCAACCCGGTTTTCAAAATGAGGAAAACACGTCGCCAAAAAGTCGGTTGTTCCTAGCAAAGGGTGCCGTTCATCCGAGCGTGAATTACTTTATATTCATGCACCCTAGATCTGATGTACGCTTCAGTGCATCATTTCTTGTATAAGAAGAGAAATATTCTTTTTATCACCAGTACTTTCCCTTCTATGATTTTTCCAAAAAGTATTTGTGCAAAACTTGGTGGTACCATGAAATTTTTGGTTGAAAATCAAACTGAATCCACATTTTGATAAAATTGTTCACTCAATCAATGACATCAATTATTTCAGTCTTAACATCCGTCATTGATTGAGGGGGAGAGTGATTTCTCAAAATTTTATGTATCATCAAAACTCTCCACTTTGTACATAATAAGCAATAATACATTTTGTGATGGTTATGTGTCAGTATGAGAATTTTTCAAAGAGTTTTTCGTTAAAAACTTCAAATCTTTTGTAAACTCATCAATTCTGACACATAACAACCTCCCTCGCAGATTTAGGGGGAGCAGAAAAAAGGTTCCTTTTATCAGAAAATATTAAAACTGACTGCATTTCTCTCCCAAACGTTTTCTAACTTATTTAAATCAATTGGATCCAAAATCTCGAAAGGTTTGAAAATTTTGATCGGGGGAGAGAATGTGATTTAAATATGAAATCTGATAATCAAACGTGATCTTTTGGACTCAATAATAGGCTCCTACATATGTGCTAAACTCTTTCGAATATTGATGCACATATTGAGGGGGAGCAAAAGGCGTTTGTGGAAAAATATCTAAGACCGGCCATTTACCTTTATGCACGGAGTTATAAGGATGGTTAAGGTTAGGTATGAGTTCCCATGATCCACCAGAACCGGAAGGATCTTCCCAGGGACAATCCTCTAGATAGATTAGAAGTCCTTAGGAATGATTGAAAAAAGGAGAAAAGTGAGAAATGAAAGAGTGCCAACTTAGATAGAGCTAGGACTGGAACAAACCCAACAAGGTTCTAGTGATGATGTCTCGGTAAGCACCGAAGGGGTTGAAGAATTAAAAAGAAATGAAATGAGAAAGGGTGAAAAGAAATAGCCCTCCATATATTCAACCTTAGGGCAGAAACCGGGTTCAATTCATATGTTACTAGTGGTTACCAAGGTAACACTGGTATTGAAGACAAGACATCATGGACCCAGTGACGCACTGCACTAAACTTCCTAGCCACTCAATTTCTCTTAAAAGAACTTGTTTCATTCTCACGGGGAACCCTGTGCAATGTATCGACCGCTCATTGCGAGCCACGTTGGTACCTAAACAGGAGACGCCTCCCGAGTCTCCAGGAGTGGATCAAAACGCACTATTGAGTCTAGAGCCAAGAGATCATCCACAAATCTCATTAGGACCCACTTCCAATATGCTTACTGTTTCATACACCGTGAAAAGTAAGATAATATATTATGAGTCCTACACATTATCCTTGTGGTATTGCCAGAATATCTGAGTGATATGCAAATATTCACATTGAAGATGGAAATCCTTCTAGAGCGAACATCTTTCAAGCTCTTGGTAGGTGACATGTGAGATCCGTCTTGGATCTATAATCAAGTGACAACTGGAAAGCAATGATGGGGTGATTCAACATTGAATCAAACTTGTTCTAGGAAATGGATTGACGGATACTTTTGCAAAAACCTTTCAATGTGCTCACAAACTAATTTTCGAGCACATTGATTGTGTATACTCTTTCAAACAAAAGTATTTTTGATGGAAATGTGATTTGAAGTATATAACTCTCGTCGTGTCTCAAAAATGTTTATTATGTGACACGCGAGTGATTTCTATAAATCAATTTCTCATCAATCAGTGAATATCAATTCACCGATTCACTCTATCGTGCTATCTGATTTGAGACGTTCCGGTATGAGAACATGCTTAGTATGATGATTCTGAAATGGATTATTCGGAAAAGTCATTACTACAAGTTGGAAATTCCTGTCAAGGAGAGTCTTCTTTAAAGAAGACTCTACCTGATCACAGGTCGGTTCTCACAGAACCGGAGGGTATTCTGTCCTCGCAGAACGAATGACAAAGCCATATTCGTTCTATATCTTTATTGCTAACTGTTTTATTTCAGGATCATATAAAGATGGCGATGGTGACACCCAACTCCAGCTGAATCGTGTCATTCCATACCTCATGCTTACACTGCCTACTCATTCTAAATGAAGATCATATCTGTTTAGAGACTTGCAACAATGATTGTTAAAAAGACTAACAACAACACATCCGCAACTTTGATGAAAAGTCTCCTAATCTAGAAGAGTGTGAGTATGATGGTACAAAAGTCACTACATCACATGAAGGCAATACGACTAAGGATGAGCTTGGAGATTTACAGTGGCTGATGATCTCAACGAAAGCTCAAATATCACACTTATGCCAAAGGAACCACAAATCACAAGATCATTGCTTGATGTACAAAGTGAGCCAAAAGGGAAGAATCAGGAACTATGAGCTACAAGATCAAAACAATGCTTGAAGAATAGAGATCTTAATTTCTAAGGTGACCTCGCTTAGGGGGAGATTGTTAGGAATACAAATATTCCTATAAAAGACTCGGTCACCTAAATGATGTAATAGCATTAAAATAGCTCGTAGTTAGTTCATTAGTTAGTTAGATATTAGTTTAGTTTAAGTGACATCGTGGAAAAAGGACGGGTCTTTATCCACTGTACACCTGATCCACAGCCCGCAGGAGGGCGTTTTGTAAGAAACTATAAATGCCCCTCTCCACATGTGGAGAGAGTTGGAACTTCTCATTAAATCTAACATATTTCTCTTTGACTCTCTCTCTCTAAGTTCCCAACTCTCATCTCTCTAAACTTTCTTCTCCATCTTCTTTCTTTCTTCTTAATTCAATCCACAAACACAATAACCATACATGTTACAAATTTGAATATATTACAGAACGCTTTGCTCCCTTGGTAAAGCAACTTTGTCATTTTATCAGTTACGTCCCAATCACCCTCTAAATTTTTAAATTTTAGATATTTTAATCATATTAAGATCATTTAGTTGCGAAATTTCTGCAATAGTTTCTTGAACATTAATTGTCATTTTATCAGTTACGTCCCAATCACCCTCTAAATTTTTAAATTTTAGATATTTTAATCATATTAAGATCATTTAGTTGCAAAATTTCTGCAATAGTTTCTTGAACATTAATTGTTTACAAAATGGATAGTGGGATGCACATATTTGGAGTTTCACTTTTGCAACGACGGTGAAATTTCTTTAGGTAATAGGGAAAAGAAAGGACAATGTCATAAAAGCTGATATTGAAGCTGTAAAGCAGATTTATTTTTGGTAAACAGGTTAGTCCATATGAGAATGAATGAGCATATGAGTATTTTTCTTCGTTAAACGAGTCTATGAACAATATATGACTCAGTTATGTTTATATTGTAAAGGTATACTCTGCGTATACTTGATCCAGATATATAATAAAAGGCTTAGTGGTTCAACCCATTTTGACTCTTGCCTTAAAATTACACATTTCTGACCTGTTTTCCCAACTTGCCCTGAACCATCGATATTTTTTAGTCTATTTACTTATTAACCATCTATTTTATAATGTCAGCACTGGGTAAATGAGTGGATTGGGTGGAGGGTAAAAACAGGTAATTCTGTGTACGAGTCAGGTTCAGTTGATCAGCAACATTTTGTTACATATATGATTACAACATTTCTCTTATTCCATTTATTATCAAATCTCTTTACAAAGAATGCTTTAGAAGGTCGTTATGCATACCGTTGGACTTTTGGCCATTTGACCAACCTTCATAAGTAATAGAGACTGGATTACTACTGGATCATACAGAGTAGTTGGTTACCACCATATCACGTTGAAGTATATTTGATGATTTTACGAGTTGCATGTAACCTTGATGCTTATGAGTATAATTGTTTTATTTGCAGGAATAAAAGGAAGATTCTATGCAGGTACCCCCAAACAACCATGAAACGCTAGGCCACTCGATTGCGCGGGGTGGATACACAATAATTTACTTGCTTGGTCAGCAATTTCATTTTGAACTATTTAATTTTTGATATCAAGCCCTGAATATGGTAGAAGTTGACAGTGCAGCAACATCATCGTCAAATAAGAGTGCTTTCTTTTCTCTGGTCCAGTTGACACTTTTACCAACTAAGGATGAAGAAATAGCCAAGTTACGTGATGAAATTTGGGTTATATCTACACACTGGAAGCGTATTGTTTTATATGTATTTTTTCTGTTTCTTTTAAAAGATGAAGACACTTTTACCAGCTAAAGAAGAAATAGCCAAGTTAAGATATGAAATTCAGGTCATATATGCACATTGGAAGTTTATTACAAATGATATATAGTCCCAAGTATGTATGTAATCTTGCGGGTGCTAATTGTTTAACTAAATTATAACTTAAATTTTTTATTGAAATGATTGGAAACTTCCATGTAACACTTGGAGAAATATGGTAGTTGTATGTTACTATGTTCTAATATACATGTGTAAGTCCAGTGTAAGGATATAGATATTTGTATATGTAGATATGCTTACTTTTTATAGTGTAAGTAATAAGCAACTAATCAGTTATAACAACAAATGCAAACACTCTCAACCAAAATCATTTATGGTGGTTTGATGGATTAGATGAATCAGTTATAACAACTATTGATGCTATTATGCAGTTTAAAGATTTTATAGTGAACTTAAAGCTCAAGTTGTTAGCTTTTAATATTATGTCATTTAACATTATTGTATCAAACGATTTACTACCACTTTAATATTTTAAAGAATTCTTGGATCTTGCCGCAAATCGGGCTGGCCTGGAAGCTAGTAGGAAATAAAGACAGTTTAAGTGGATGAGTCAAGCAATGTTTGGATTAGAAGTTTCCCTATTATAAAAGCTAATATTTAATACAAGTAAATGGATGAGTGGTATGTGTTATTTTACACATACTTTTAGCCTTAATAAACGGACCAAAAGACCAAAAACCCGACAATAAATGCCAAATATTTGTTGTTTTTGTGTTTGTGATTATGCAGGTGCGGATATTGAGAAATTTGGATTAAATAAAAGCAAAACCGACAAAACACGAGCACGTGAATGGAAAAAGGTCAAAAGCCGAGGCTTGGAAGGATTTCTCGATTATGGATCTCATTTGAGCTAAAATGTCAAAATTTACCCCTGAATGTCAAGTTCAGTCCTTGGTTCAATTTTGATGAAATGGCAGAAAAGGTCCCTTGAATCCACAACTTGGCAAAAATTACCCCTAAACCTTTATCCTAGTCTATCTTTAAACCCTTAACTAAATAAACCCTTTAACCCAATAACTAAACACAAAACCCGATCCACCCCTGTTATACCCGACCCTTATTCCACACGGTCAACAAATACCCCCAAATCAAGTCAAAGTTAATAATAAATAAACCCCAACCCGCTTTACTGTACATCTTCTACACCTCCATTTTACCTTTTCCCACATCACTTTTACCTGTACTAATCCCCCTTCTAGAAGATATCTGACACGTCTGACAAAGGAATGACAACATGGCGAATTAGAGCAATATTATTGGATGATACACATCATTACGCAATCCAACGACCAAGAATCAAGGACTATGATGATTAGAAGATCAAAGGCTGATAAGAGATGATCTAGAGCCTTCCAAAAGAGAATCCAAGACCCTCTCCCCGGCTAGCTATATGAATCACTCCTCACTCACGGATTCACCTCATGAGGAGTAGGAGTAATTTAGTATAGCTTAGGAGTAGAATAGGTATTATTAGCTTAATCTCTGTCATTTTTTTCTTCTAGCTTTGTAATTCGAATTTTTAATGCAATTTCAGTTTTTGTTAATCTCTTGCCAAAATACTCTTTCAAATTTTCAATAAAATTTCCTTTATGTTTAAATAGTTTACAAGCTTTTTTCACTGATCTCACAAGCTCATATAAGCTTGTTTAAGCTTTTGTAAGTTTATTATTTCATTAAACTGTTCTTATCTTTGAATTTTTCAAAAAGTCAAAGAAAAGTCAAACTTCTTCATCCAACTTAATCTGTTGCTTAGTTGTGTTTAAATTTTTCTTATTCATAGATATTGAAGTTTTGGAATGTTATTGGGTTAATGATGTTGGCTTTTGTTAGTTTAGATTTCATCCTAGTCTTAAAATCAGTTAGTATAGGGGTGTTTGGAATTGTTGACTATCCGTAGTCAAACTTAGTATAGGTCTGTAACGTAAATTGATTTAGATCTTATATGTCTTTGGTAGTTGTTTTAAGTTGATTTCTGTCATATTTTAGTAGTATCCTAGTTTTGCATCATCTAGTGGAATTTGAGATTTAGTAGCAGTATAACATTGTAGGATTGAATTTAGTTTAAGTTCTTTGTTCAAATTAAGTGCAAATCAGTTAGATATTAAAATTGTATTGTCACTTTTGAATTGCATTCACTTTTGCTCAAATTTCTTTTCACTATATTCATTAGTAAAAATCAAAACAGTTTTCAAATAGGACTTCATATTAGATCATTTTTAGCCATCAATAGTATTTGAAAATTCATAATAGTTGTTTCTAGTTAATATTTGGTTGCTTGTTTACACTTTTCAAATGAATTTTCATATTGGGAAGCCTGTTTGTTAGCTTATTCTAGGCCTGCTTTTGTCCCCTTAGAACAGCAGCCCTGCACAACTGTCCAATTTGATCTCAAAATTAGTTTAGGTAAGTAGGATTTGGTGCTTGATTTTGAGTTGTTTAATAGATAGTAGTATAATCTCAGTTTGATTCTAGATTATTTTTGGTCTTAGAACTCATTTACAAGCCTATAATAGGCCTGCAAAATAACAAATTTGTATCTGGTCTTTTGTCTTTGAGTGCTCTGCACCAGCAGTTACACCTTTTTCAGCCCTTCATTAGCTCAATTGTGTCCCAAGTTAGTTTTCCTTGTTCACTTCCAGCTTATTTAGAATTATGTTAGCTTATTTTAGATTTCATAGGTTTTCCAGTAGCTTAAAGGTTAGCTTAAACATCCCTTTAGCCTGTTTCCCATGCAGTCCTTTCCTGTCCAAATTGCTCGGGTTCTTTTGCCTTTATCTTGTTCATTCATTGAGCTTAGCTTTTGACTTTTGGTTCTTTTAGAAGCTCATACTGCTAGCTTGTAGTTTCTGTGCCTTATTTTTCATTTTTAGCTTAATTTGCCCCATTAGGACTACCTTGCATCAGTTTTCAGTGAAGCTTGACTGATCTTTTGCTTATTTCTTTGCTTATCTGCCTATTTCTGCTTGCTCATTTAGATTAGTTATCTTATATAGGTAGTGTTAGTTAGCTTTTTAGCTTCTGGCAAGTTCGGCACAAGCTTGTATTAGTTTGTGCGCTTTTTAGTTTCTAAATTCTGAATCTCTTTTTCATATCTGATTTCCAGTTTTGTTTAGTTCTCAGCTTCTTTTAAGTTTTCAAAAATTATGTTTTTACAAAAAGTTCTTAATTTGGATTGATTTATAAATTGCAAAAAAAAGAAAAACTCAAAAAATAAAATAAAGAGCAAAAAGCAGAGGTCCAGGTTCGAACCTGTGACCTCTAGCTCATACCTCGCACAAACTAAACCTCACAGAACCACTCTTGAACCAACTGAACCCTTGGGATTTTCTTGTCACACTTCTTTTACTAATTCTTTTATAACTTTCTTTTCTTTAAGCTTTTAGAATCTATTTTGCTTAACTCTGGCTTATTTCAAACTGCTTTTTCACTCTTTTTATTTTTCTTAGCTTTAGTATTAATTAGAGTATTTCCTATAAAAAAAAATTCTGATTTATTTGTCAACTTTTTCTATTTTTAATCATTTTCTTTCTTTTAAATAAATTTTAATTCATAGAAAATAAATAAAATCTCAAAAAAATATTTTTCTTTTTCCCAAAATTTTCTTTTATCTTTAGTAACTGATGAGTGCTCAAACACTCATCATTTTTGGTCAAATCTGAACTGCAAAACATACAAAAACACTCAGAAATGCATCAAAATACTGAAAATATTTCAAAATTGTGTTTTATATGTTTTAGATGCAAAATGAGCAAAAGCAGATGAAAAACGTACAAAGTTTGCAAAATTGGCAGTTTCAGTCCCCCAACTTTCATAAAATTACAAAACTAGTCCCTGGATATTCAAAATATGGAAAAAGTCACCAAAGGTCCTATTGAAATCATAAGTTATCATATTTTGCCCTTTGGTGAAAAATTGGAAAAGTTTTGAGAATTTACAGTTTGGTCCCTAGAGTTTTAGTAATTGACAGATTTGGTCCCTGGTGGGGTATTTTTGAAAGGAAAATCATTTTTTGCCCTTGGAAAATCAAAATGTGTCAAAAATAGTCCTTGGGTGAAATTTTTAGGAAATTACATGTTTGGTCCCTTAAGTTTGGTAACTTGTCATAAACGGTCCCCGGGAATTTTGAAAAATGGTAAAATGCAAATTTGGTCCTTGTGTTATTGGTTCTTGGCAAATTACACCCTTGTGGGTACTTTGGGAAATGTCCATTTTCAGTCCCTTAATTTTCAGGACTTTACTAATTTAGTCCTTGTGGTTTTTATTACCTAAACAACCAAACCCAAAACCAAACACAAACACCAAACCACCCTTTAGTCCAATACCACCCCCTGATCCATGAAACTACCCCAAGCCCAATCACCACCAGCCCAATCCCACCCCTTAATATTACCCTGGTCATTTGACCAGGTCAAACCAACACCCCGTCTTACTGTTCACCTTCCCTCCCCCTTAATCCACCATTATCATCCCTAAAAACCAGGGTGTTTTGTCCACCCCACTTCCCCATTTTCCTCACCAAACACTCAACCACACCACTCCAAACCCCCCTCCTCATTAACTCCCCACCAAACTCCACTCAATCCTGTCAAAAACAGTTTCCCGCCAAAACAAAAATTCAACGGCTCAGATCAAATTGGCTAATCCAATGGTTCCAAATCAGTGTGGGAAAGAGAAAGGAAGTCTCCAGGTTCTATTTATATCAAGAAAGAAGGAAGAATGAAGCAGTAGTATAGAATTAGTTTTAGCCTTAGTTTAGTAAAATCATCCTTGTTGTAATTTCTGATTTTAGTTGCAATTTTTAGTTCAAAAAGGTTGTAACCTACATTTTAATGTAATATCAACTTGTTTTAATCACCAATCTCAGTTTCTAATTCAATTTCCAGTTTTTACCATTTTCATTAAAAATCTCATTTTGGCTTTAATAAGTTGAAGGTTGTTCATTTCTGTTTGATTGAGTTCAGTCAAGCTTGTGTATAGGTTTTTGAAGATTAGAAAACATTTAAACAAGTTTTAGTGGGAAAATCCAAAAATAAAGCCTAAAATAGAGAAAAATAATAAAAAGCAGAAAAAGTAAGAGAAAGGAGGAAGAAGCAGTGGAGAATGGTTTAGAAGCTCCATGGGGAGCATTAGGATGATGGTTTAAGGCTCTTGGTTCTCAACTGCTTGATCTTGGATCAACTGTAAGGCATTTTCTTATTTTCTCTTGCATAATCTGTGACTCAGGGTTATGATGTGTACTTGTTGTTGATTTTCACTTATTTTGTGTTCATATAGGTTAGTGTAGGGTTCATAGTCAGTTTCATGGTTTAATTTGTAGGTTTGCTTTGAAAAACTCATGTGATCATCTGTTAAAGGGGTGTTTGGTTTAGGCTGCTCATTTAGGTTCTAGTTGCTTTTGTTGTTTATCATTGTTGCAGAATGTTATTTTAGGTCTAAGTGAGTGTAAGTAAACATAAAATTCAAAGGTTGTTTGGAACAAAGTCAAAATCATGGTTTGAGCTTTTGCTTTCATCCACTGTTAAGGATTATGGATTCATAATCAATCATACACTTCATAAGTTGTTTATTTAGCTTATTACAGTCTCCTTACAGCTTATTTCAACCTTATAAATCATTAGGAGTCATTTAAATCTCATTAAAGTCAAAGTTCAAGTTTCTTATAAAAAGTCAAATTTCCAATTTTCAGAAAATATCAAAACTGGTCGGATTTTTGTAGAATTTTGTAAGATGTTTTAGGATTTGAAATTTTTATGACTTGTTGTATACCAGCTCTTCTCCATGATCCCACCTAGCTTGCATTTTTAGGAATTTATTTGTGGGCCCCACATTGCCCCAAAGGAGGCTGCAGGGAACACCCCTGCTCTGCTGCACATACCACAGTCCCATCACCACCACTTTGGTGGTGGCTGCAGCCCTCATCAGTGTGCCAATCCCCTTTTTAGGCCCCCTAGACAGTCACAAAGTTTGTCCCTTTTTTCTGTGTTGAACAATAAGCCAAGTGCTTATTGTTTGCTCATTTGCTTATTCTGTGGTCATTTCTTGCTTATTCTGGTTCAAACAAGTTCTCATAACTTATTTAGATTAGAATCAATCATAGTGGACCTCACACAAGCTTGTTCAAGCTCATTTCCCTCCACAGTCAACATAAGTCAACTGCCATTGCTTATTGCTTTTATTTAGCTTATTTTTTTATTTCCATAAAAGTTGTTTTTGCAAAAAGTTTTTGTTTTTAGTTATAAAATAGGTTGGTAAAAGAAAAATCAAGAAAAAACAAAGTAATTTTAAGTGATAGTTTCTATTTAATTTTATTTAAATTTTATTTTTCATTTTTAGATTTTAATTAAGAACTTAGCATTTTTATATTTTTCTTAATTTCCTTTCATATTAAAGTATTTTTAGTAATTTTCTCAGATTTTTATTTCATCATTGGTATTTATTATATTTAATATTAGTTTTATTAGTAATTAATTAATAATTAGTTTTAAATAGCATAATTAGTTTTTATTAAGTAAAACCTAGTTTTTATATTTTTCCTAGCTTTTATATGTTGTAAAATAATTTTAGAAATTTTCTTGTAATTTTTACTGTTCATTTTCTATTTTTCTTAATTTAAAATAGTTTAATTAGATAATTAGTAATTAATTTATAGAAAAAGCACAAAAAGACAAAAATACATATTTTTAATTTTAAAACTTGTTTTTAGTTATTTTATAATTTTAGAAATTTTATTTTCATGTTTCTAGTGTTAAATTAATATTATATTGTATTTAAGTATTTTAATTATTAATAATTAGTAATAATTAGTATTTAATTAATATTAAATAATTAATTAGTGTTAAAATTTATTTTCTTTTTCTAAAAATTTTCTTTTACCTTAAAGTTTGTAAAAAAGTCATTTTCACCCCCTGGGTGTTTTCAGATTTCCGTTCTCACTTTTAATTTTGTACGTTTACGTTTTATTTAAACGTGAACGTACGCGTTTTAAGTTTTAAACGTTTCTGGTTTTTCCTACTTTCCAGTCTTTTTCAAATAGCTTGTTTAAGCTATTTCATTGTAGATTCCTTAGCTTAATCACTCACAAACCCCTTCTTGTCCAGATTCACCAGATCACTTAACCGTTTGTTAACCATCCACACCTCGTCGGGACATAACGACCCGGGGAAACCACTATATTCCGCGGAGCATTGACTCTAGGCTGTTTGACCATCTTGACCACATCCGTGGTTGACTTTGGTTGACGGTTTAGCATCAATCAAATTTTGGCGCCGCTGTCGGGGAGGTTGTGTGCGTTTTCTAAACGGTTTTCCTGATTAGTGATTTTGGAATTCGTTCCATTGTACATTTATCCATCCTTTGTTCATACTTTCTTACTTTCAAAACAAAACTGTTCCTGAAAACATTTTAAACTCAGTTTTCAACGAACACAAAAAACACAAAAACATTTTCTTTCTTATTTGTACAAAATGTCTATCCAAAAATCCAAAAACATTCTCCTGTACCCTCTCACATCTTTGATTCTTCATTCCTCACCCTCTATACACACTTGATTCTTTCTATGTCTCATCCACACTTTCTGGTTTGCCAGTGGTGTGGTAGTTCTTATAATGGTGGTAATTGCCCCAGTTGTGGCATGGTAGAGTCAGGAAACGGGTCTGTCTATAACCAAGATCCCTATTCCTACCATGACACGACTGATTTATTCCACCAGCTACCACACCATGATTCTCAGTAGTTTTACTGTTGTGAGTACTATGGTGGTTCACACTACAGTTCTGATTGTCAATCGGGAAACACGCTTGTCTATGAGCAGTTTCCCGATAACGATTATGACTCTAGCACATACGACTTACAGCCTCAACAGTTTTACTGTTGTGATTACTGTGGAGGTCCATACTTCAGCTCAGATTGTCAAACGAGAAATCCATATCCTTGTGACAATTTTGACACACCTTATTACGACCAACCTCCACAGTACGATATGAATCAAGCACTTCTTCCAGAAATGCAAAATATGATGAAAATCGTTGATGAGCTTAAGGGTTTAGTTAAAGACTTTGCCCAAAGACATACTCATCAAAAATCCATGGAAGAATTGCTGGCTGAAGAGCAGGCTGCTAGAATAAATTCCCAAGATGCCTATGAAAAATCTGTGAGGGAATCTATTGCAAGAGAAAAAGCAGCCAGATCTAGCTCTCAGTTCCGTTTCATTCCTGATGACAGTGATGATGAGGATACACTTGATATCCTTCAATTTTATAAAACTTCATCGAGTTCATCAGTTGATATCCCAGCAGTTGAGATTCCATCTCAAACAACTGCTATCACACCCGAGGTTCCCACTCACTCTTTGATCATGGGGGACGAGCATCTTGACACTGTTCCTGATAAGGAATCGGACGAATTCATAAAGTCTAGTGTTGAGAACCTTGTTCCAATCCCAAGAGAGTCACAGGGAACTCTTGAGCACATGTGTGATATTCCTTCACCTCTTGAGTGTTCAAACGATCATTTTGAGACTTTCTCAGATTTTAATGATGATTGTACATCTCATGGAGACATCGAGTATGTTGAGGCATCAGTTCCACAAACTAATGCTGATCATCTTCTTGAGGAGTTCGCCGATGAACTTACTCACATCAATCCACTTTCATTGGAAAGTGATGATGGTCTCCTCGACTTTGAAGCCGATCTGGGAGAAATTGAAAGTCTCCTATATCATGATCCGTCACTCACTTCTGATCCCAGCAGTCCAATAGAGAATGTTAATCTCTTTGTTCCCGAAACATTCAATACGACTCACACCAATCCTCTATTTGAATTCGAATCTGAATTCACTATGATTTCTAACAATCCAATCTTTGACGAGGATTGTGATGAGTCCACAATCGAACATGAGTTCACAAATTCACATCTTGTGAATAATTCTCTTCATGAGGAGTTCTCCGGTGAACTCGCTCATTATGTCATGACTCCTCCGGAGTTTGATAGCCCAGGGGGAGATGCTCTAAATTATGAGAATTTGCAAATTCCCACCCACCCTCCCGGGATGTTTTTGAGCTTACCCTTTGAAATCCAAACTCAGGATACGGAGCCTGCTCTTGAGAAAGAAGATCAAATCATGATTGTCATCATGGTTTTCTTCCTTTTCTTCACCTATAAGGTGACTTCTTCTCTTCTTCACTCCTTCGGGAATGAAGACACCATCTTTGATCCCGGCATTTTCATGTATCATTATCTTGAGCCGGATACATATCTCATCGGTGTGGAACTTTCACGTGCTTCAAATGTTTGTCCAAACATCTTGAATGAAAGTCCGATTGAGATTGTTTCTTCCACATCATGCTTCCCCAAGGACAAATGAATTCGGGGTCGAGTCAAGCTAGCGACTCGGTAAACAAAAACAGTAGCATGCTTATAGGGTTTTCACCCTAAGTGTGGGGGAGTCCCCCATGCTATGGTTATTTATGAAGTGAAAAAACAAAATGGTGTTTTCCACGCTTAGCTTGTAATGTTGCCCTTTTACATTCAAAGAGTCGGCATAATAGCCGGGACTTTGAATATTGAGGACAATATTCATGCTAAGTGTGGGGGAGGGGGGGGGGGGGTATTCGCTATTCTAGCAAATTTTATCACATTTTACTATATAATACCCCCGTTTTAGCCAAAATTTCAAAAATTTTAAAAAAAAAATCACTGGTGCTTCAAAAATTTTGTGGTAATCAGTCCGCCTTGTCTAACCGACAAAAGGGATTGGCTAGTCCAGGAGCAAACGGCTCTTGGTAAAGACATCTCAAATCCGTTTACGGCTTGCAATTTGCCCAAAATTGTATGGTTCATCAACTCCCCATATCCCATAAAGCGAATGAGTTGGCTAGCCCGCAAGATTATGGCTTGTGGTAAAGGCAGTGGAAAATCCATAATTGGTAATCAGCTCACCAAGATGTTGACTATTCCATCAAGAGCTGGCTAGTCCAGAAGCAAACGGCTTTTGGTAAAGACTAATCAAATCCGTTGACAGCTGGTGGTTTGCTCAAAATCACACGGTTATCAGGTGTGCCACAGTTCTTACACCTGGCTACTCCAGAAGTGATGGCTTTTGGTAAAGAGTTTAAAATCCATCAAGTTTTCAAAACAGTTATTGCTAGGGACTAGCAATAGTTTAGTGTGGGGGATTGATAAGTGCTCAAACACTCATCATTTTTGGTCAAATCTGAGCTGCAAAACATACAAAAACACTCAGAAATGCATCAAAATACTAAAAATATTTCAAAATTGTGTTTTATATGTTTTAGATGCAAAATGAGCAAAAGCAGATGAAAAACGTACAAAGTTTGCAAAATTGGCAGTTTCAGTCCCCCAACTTTCATAAAATTACAAAACTAGTCCCTGAATATTCAAAATATGAAAAAAGTCACCAAAGGTCCTTTTGAAATCATAAGTTATCATATTTTGTCCTTTGGTGAAAAATTGGAAAAGTTTTGAGAATTTACAGTTTGGTCCCTAGAGTTTCAGTAATTGACAGATTTGGTCCCTGGCGGGGTATTTTTGAAAGGAAAATCATTTTTTGCCCTTGGAAAATCAAAATGTGTCAAAAATAGTCCTTGGGTGAAATTTTGAGGAAATTACATGTTTGGTCCCATAAGTTTGGTAACTTGTCATAAACGGTCCCCGTGGATTTTGAAAAATGGTAAAATGCAAATTTGGTCCTTGTGTTATTGGTTCTTGGCAAATTACACCCTTGTGGGTACTTTGGGAAATGTCCATTTTCAGTCCCTTAATTTTCAGGACTTTACTAATTTAGTCCTTGTGGTTTTTATTACCTAAACAACCAAACCCAAAACCAAACACAAACACCAAACCACCCTTTAGTCCAATACCACCCCCTGATCCATGAAACTACCCCAAGCCCAATCACCACCGGCCCAATCCCACCCCTTAATATTACCCTGGTCATTTGACCAGGTCAAACCAACACCCCGTCTTACTGTTCACCTTCCCTCCCCCTTAATCCACCATTATCATTCCTAAAAACCGGGGTGTTTTGTCCACCCCACTTCCCCATTTTCCTCACCAAACACTCAACCACACCACTCCAAACCCCCCTCCTTATTAACTCCCCACCAAACTCCACTCAATCCTGTCAAAAACAGTTTCCCGCCAAAACAAAAATTCAACGGCTCAGATCAAATTGGCTAATCCAATGGTTCCAAATCAGTGTGGGAAAGAGAAAGGAAGTCTCCAGGTTCTATTTATATCAAGAAAGAAGGAAGAATGAAGCAGTAGTATAGAATTAGTTTTAGCCTTAGTTTAGTAAAATCATCCTTGTTGTAATTTCTGATTTTAGTTGTAATTTTTAGTTCAAAAAGGTTGTAACCTACATTTTAATGTAATATCAACTTGTTTTAATCACCAATCTCAGTTTCTAATTCAATTTCCAGTTTTTACCATTTTCATTAAAAATCTCATTTTGGCTTTAATAAGTTGAAGGTTGTTCATTTCTGTTTGATTGAGTTCAGTCAAGCTTGTGTATAGGTTTTTGAAGATTAGAAAACATTTAAACAAGTTTTAGTGGGAAAATCCAAAAATACCAAAAATAAAGCCTAAAATAGAGAAAAATAATAAAAAGCAGAAAAAGTAAGAGAAAGGAGGAAGAAGCAGTGGAGAATGGTTTAGAAGTTCCATGGGGAGCATTAGGATGGTGGTTTAAGGCTCTTGGTTCTCAACTGCTTGATCTTGGATCAACTGTAAGGCATTTTCTTATTTTCTCTTGCATAATCTGTGATTGAGGGTTATGATGTGTACTTGTTGTTGATTTTCACTTATTTTGTGTTCATATAGGTTAGTATAGGGTTCATAGTCAGTTTCATGGTTTAATTTGTAGGTTTGCTTTGAAAAACTCATGTGATCATCTGTTAAAGGGGTGTTTGGTTTAGGCTGCTCATTTAGGTTCTAGTTGCTTTTGTTGTTTATCATTGTTGCAGAATGTTATTTTAGGTCTAAGTGAGTGTAAGTAAACATAAAATTCAAAGGTTGTTTGGAACAAAGTCAAAATCATGGTTTGAGCTTTTGCTTTCAGCCACTGTTAAGGATTATGGATTCATAATCAATCATACACTTCATAAGTTGTTTATTTAGCTTATTACAGTCTCCTTACAGCTTATTTCATTAAAGTCAAAGTTCAAGTTTCTTATAAAAAGTCAAATTTCCAATTTTCAGAAAATATCAAAACTGGTCGGATTTTTGTAGAATTTTGTAAGATGTTTTAGGATTTGAAATTTTTATGACTTGTTGTATACCAGCTCTTCTCCATGATCCCACCTAGCTTGCATTTTTAGGAATTTATTTGTGGGCCCCACATTGCCCCAAAGGAGGCTGCAGGGAACACCCCTGCTCTACTGCACATACCACAGTCCCACCACTACCAGTTTGGTGGTGGCTGCAGCCCTCATCAGTGTGCCCCAGGGTTTAAATTTTGGTTCTTTGAACTCCCTAGGTGGGGGGCTCTCCATTGAAACCAAGTTTGTGCCCCCAATCCCCTTTTTAGGCCCCCTAGACAGTCACAAAGTTTGTCCCTTTTTTCTGTGTTGAACAATAAGCCAAGTGCTTATTGTTTGCTCATTTGCTTATTCTATGGTCATTTCTTGCTTATTCTGGTTCAAACAAGTTCTCATAACTTATTTAGATTAGAATCAATCATAGTGGACCCCACACAAGCTTGTTCAATCTCATTTCCCTCCACAGTCAACATAAGTCAACTGCCATTGCTTATTGCTTTTATTTAGCTTATTTTTTTATTTCCATAAAAGTTGTTTTTGCAAAAAGTTTTTTTTTTTAGTTATAAAATAGGTTGGTAAAAGAAAAATCAAGAAAAAACAAAGTAATTTTAAGTGATAGTTTCTATTTAATTTTATTTAAATTTTATTTTTCATTTTTAGATTTTAATTAAGAACTTAGCATTTTTATATTTTTCTTAATTTCCTTTCATATTAAAGTATTTTTAGTAATTTTCTCAGATTTTTATTTCATCATTTGGTATTTATTATATTTAATATTAGTTTTCTTAGTAATTAATTAATAATTAGTTTTAAATAGCATAATTAGTTTTTATTAAGTAAAACCTAGTTTTTATATTTTTCCTAGCTTTTATATGTTGTAAAATAATTTTAGAAATTTTCTTGTAATTTTTACTGTTTATTTTCTATTTTTCTTAATTTAAAATAGTTTAATTAGATAATTAGTAATTAATTAGTAATTAATTTATAGAAAAAGCACAAAAAGACAAAAATACATATTTTTAATTTTAAAACTTGTTTTTAGTTATTTTATAATTTTAGAAATTTTATTTTCATTTTTATAGTGTTAAATTAATATTATATTGTATTTAAGTATTTTAATTATTAATAATTAGTAATAATTAGTATTTAATTAATATTAAATAATTAATTAGTGTTAAAATTTATTTTCTTTTTCTAAAAATTTTCTTTTACCTTAAAGTTTGTAAAAAAGTCATTTTCACCCCCTGGGTGTTTTCAGATTTCCGTTCTCACTTTTAATTTTGTACGTTTACGTTTTATTTAAACGTGAACGTACGCGTTTTAAGTTTTAAACGTTTCTGATTTTTCCTACTTTCCAGTCTTTTTCAAATAGCTTGTTTAAGCTATTTCATTGTAGATTCCTTAGCTTAATCACTCACAAACCCCTTCCTGTCCAGATTCACCAGATCACTTAACCGTTTGTTAACCATCCACACCTCGTCGGGACATAACGACCCGGGGAAACCACTATATTCCGCGGAGCATTGACTCTAGGCTGTTTGACCATCTTGACTACATCCGTGGTTGACTTTGGTTGACGGTTTAGCATCAATCAGTAACGTAGAAAAATCATTTTATCATCCATAGGACTAGTCTAGCTTAGATTTCACTTTTAATTTTGTGCTCGTACGTAGTTTTTAAGTAGATTAACCCATTTTTAGTTTAGATTTCGTTTTAGATAGAATGTGCTTTATGTTTTCATTTATTATATGCTTTTTAGTGTTTATTCACTTTCTGTAGTTTAAATTTCATCAAAAATCACTTTTACCACCATTCACTACACGAATCACGACTCCATTCAACCTTCGTTGGGAGAACGACCCGGGGAAATACTTTCATGAGTATTTGTTCGGAAACACAAACCTATACTTAAAACTGTCACAACTCGTAAAATTCTGGTCATTTCTCGAAGTTTTCAAAATCACTATTCATCAAAACACTATTCATCGTTTTACTATTCATCGTTTTCGAGGTCAGTTTGATATTCTGAGAAGCATTCAAAAATTTTACTATTCACTAAACACTATTCATTTCCGGAAAGAAAATACTATTCACATGCATTGCTTATTTCATCGTAAATTTTGTTTACGAGTACTTAAATTCGCGTAACCGTATTGGTTCAGGTGCGAATTCATACATTATCATTAGGAACACTTCATACGGACTAGAAATAGTCTACATATCATCATAATAGCATGTGCATACTATACCACTCGTAGAATATTCATATTATTATTTTTAGTACGTTTAACGTTTTACGTTTATTTCTTTTAATTAAACGTTAACCCACGATAAATAAATATAACTAACATATCTAAAAATCCCCACGATGGTTCCGATATATTTTTAAACTCCTTACAACATCATAAAAATTATAAAATTCATTTACCCGGTATTTTGGAAATTTATTTTATTTATAACGTAAGTTTATAAATATTTCGACGGTTTTCGTGAAAACTAAACAATAATCACCCGAACACGCAGTACTTGTACCCAACATAATTTTAACATTTTTACCACTTTATTTTATCCCGAATAACTTCGTTAACATTTATTTCTATCAAACCCGGTACCCGATTTTAACTAATAACACAAATATACCTTAAATCTTACACTAAAATCCTAATTAAATCAAAGCTACCCCAACCCCCCCCCCCCCCCCCCCCCTCATCCACCAAGGCCGGCCCCTAAAGTCCTCACCAAGGCTAAATTTATACACTTTTCTTAACCTCGTGCATTTATGTATCAATATTAAACCATAAACCTCTAAAACTTATACCAAAACCAATAACCAAAATCATATCATAACTTTTCAAGATCCAAAAGTTTTCTTCCTTTCCTTCTTCCTCTCAAAACCCACGACCCAAATTCATACCAAGACCAAAATCCATTATTTTTCAAAGATCAAAGCATAAAAGTTGTTCATTTTATCATCCTAATCAAGATTCTTGCAACATAAACACAAGTAACACAAGATTTCTCATCATCTAATCACCTATTATTTCAAAGTGAGTTATCAAATTTATTTTCATGATTTCATCAAATTAATACTTGTATCTTATGGTTTTCATGCTTAATTTCATGTACAAGTTAGCTATACCACATTATTTTTGTTAACTTTTTGAACATACAAACCCTAGATTTTGATTTAGGTGTTCCTTTGTTAAATTAACATGATTAGGAACCCATGGCACCCTAAGAAGGTGTATGGTAGGATTAGTATAGCTTTGTGGTGTTTGCAAGAGATTTGGTTGAAGTAGAAACTAGTTTTGGACATGAAAAATGGATTTGTAACAAGTATATATACATTCTGTCCCATTTTTGTAAATCCAGGAAAATCAGTAAACATAAAGTAAACTTTGGCAAAATTTTTAGAAAATACTTTCAAAAACGAATCCGTAGGCGAAAGAACGGATTAAAAAGAGTTTATAATGAAGAAGTTATGATTTTTGCAAGTTTATTGACGAAAAGTATATTTTCTGAAAATACATGTTGTTGGACGATTTTTGGTGGACAAACCGAGGCGTTAGACGTAACCTAGAGAAGCCGAGTTATCAAAAATATATTAGTACATACTAAGACGAATCCGTGGATATAAAGAACGAATGAAATGAACTTAAAACGACCAAGTTATTCACGTTTCAATATCGACAAAAACTCACTATAATTGGCAGCTTTTAATAGAAATAATAATAATACTACTTCTACGTACTAAATTCTAGATTTTCTAGAAATACTACTAAATTGCCGAAATTTATAACTAACGAAGTACTTATGCTTATGAGCTTATTTTTACGACCATTAGATGTTACTTCAAGGTTTTCAAGACGAAGTATATAACACTAACTTTCTATACATATATATTACGACAAGTTTACACAAGTCTAGTTAAGACTTATTATTTTTCTCAAGTATGGAATGTATTTTCATAAGCCTATAACTAGTATATTTTCAAGTTATGAGTGGTATAGTTAACATGTGCATGCATATTCTCTACATCATTTCATGATCTAAATTAGATCATATTCATTCATCATAGGTTGCGGTTGATTCAGTCCTTGTTGTCCTTATCATTCCATTGCATTGTACTATCACTTCGAGGTGAGTCATAGCCCCGCTTTTACTCTTTTACTACTCGTTTTAAACTACTTGGGGGAGATACATGCTAAACTACTTGCTTACTTGTACATATACTCAAAACATCTATACTTGATTACATTGGTTTTTGACAACACTTATACTTGATTGCATTATACTTGATTTCATACATACATGATTGTGTTATACTTAACTGTGTTATACTAAATTGTGATACTTCTAGTGGGCCCAAATTAAGTTGTTTGGTGACCATTGAGACTGCCAGTGGCTCTAAATTAAGTTGTTGGATGACCATTGAGACTATCTAGTGGCTCCAAATTAAGTTGTTGGATGTCCATTAGCTTTGATACATCATACACGTGAGGTCTTCGGAGATGAAGTGTAGACGCACGACTAATTGCTTAACTGTTGTGATGAAATTATACATGTCTGAATCATATTTATTTTAGCAGTGGGTTGTGAACACACAGGTTGCAAGTGTTGTTATGGGCGGGACTTGCAACTGAGTGGATTCACAATGCCTTTGCTGTGTGAACATTCCTTAAAGTCTTTTTAATTGTTTTAAGACAAACTCTATGAACTCACCAACCTTTGTGTTGACACTTTTAAGCATGTTTATCTCAGGTTAGTAAGGCTATAGCAGGTATGTGGAGCTGAGAGTCTTAGGGCATGCTTTTGGAGACTTTCGCTTTTATCGTTTACCATTCGATACACTTTAAAAACTTATGTATTA
The DNA here is from genome assembly GCA_030686995.1 of Artemisia argyi. Lineage (NCBI taxonomy): Eukaryota > Viridiplantae > Streptophyta > Magnoliopsida > Asterales > Asteraceae > Artemisia > Artemisia argyi. The sequence continues at coordinate 130,230,899 of CM060707.1, read as the reverse complement.
TTCTACTTTGGGATCTTTGTTTTGTAAACTATGACTTTTATCTATTCGAATGGTAACTTTTCAAAACGTCTCATTTAGAGGTCGTTTTCTATATCTTGTACTTTGTGCCCTAAAGTAGCATCCCAATGACACTATCGTTCCACTGCGATATTTTGGGGGTGTTATAAAAACGATTGAATCGATGAGATTTTTCTTGTTCATGTTACTTAAAAATATCAATTTTTTAACTCATCCATTGCGACATAAACAGTTTCCCCGCTACCAATTTCAACATTCTCTTCACCAACTGTATGTACTTAGTGACGTTTAAATGGATTAGAATGTCTAACCATTAGCCACTTTGATGACGGTCAAAAGCAAGTATCGAATGCTCATTAGTTGAGACTATAGTTGTTAAGATCTTGATCTTGATTTTGGGATCTTACGATTTTATAATACTACAAACCAAAAACGATATAGATCCTAAGTAGGATCTTATCAAGCTTAAGATCTTATAAGATCCCGATCTTTATTATAGGATCTTAAGATCTATTATGATCCAATATGATCTTACTTTCTTGAACTGCAAACTAAAAAACTACATAACATGTTAATTTTCTTAAACATCGATATTCATACTTTAGACTATTAAAAAATGACATTATAGTACTATGTTAGGATCTCGATCTGATCTTACAATTTTGATTTTACAAAAATGAAAATAATCCTGAATAGAATCCCGATCTTGAAAACTTTAATTGAAAGTATACTCTTTCATCTCTCTCAACATTCTCCAAATACTTTTGAAAAACATAGCTTTGTTTAAAAGATAAAAATATCACTAGGTTTTGATAATTACTTTGACATAATCTGTCTAATTCACAAACGTTTGTAGATTTTTTAATTTTTTTTAATTAATTAATTTATTTTTATTATTATTATTTTTTTAAGTCTAACCCTTCGAAGCTACAAGTAGCTTGATAAAGTAGCTGATGTTGTAACTGAAATCAAACTTTTAAATAGAGTATAACAGGAGCTAGAAACTAAAACTTATTATAAAATAAATGAAACAACAACTAATTTTAAAATAATATTAAAAATTACGAAGTATATTTTACAATAGATTTGTTAGAACCACATAGGTATGTTTGACGAAATGGGTTAGAGCTGAAGTTGAAGCTTATTTTTTAAGTCGGAAGCTGGAGCTTATATTTTTATAAAGCTGCTTGGCGAATTAGTTGAATCTAAAGCTTATAAATGTAAAATCACATAAAATTACATCAAATTGAATTTAGATATATTTTTTTGCTTTTGCGTGATAATCCACTACATTTAAAAGATATTTAAGTAATTTGACTAACTATAAGCCTCCGTAAGCCCTTTTCAATGGGGTGGTGATTTGCACACCAAAATTTTTTATTCTTGCACCACATTATATGCTTTACAGTGTTGTACTGTGTACTCTTTAAGCATTACAGGGTTGTATAAAATGGTGTGTTTATAAAAAAAATGGTGCGAATCAATTCCCTTTTCAATGGGCTTGGACTTATAGAGCCTTATGGCTTATAGAAATTTCCATAAACATGTGTGAGTGTAACATACAAAGATTATTTTACAAGCTCGCTTATTTTAAAAGCTTAAGCCTCTTATAAGCCTGATAAGATTGCTGAATCACAAAGGACCAATCTACAACACTATTCAATTACAAATGACCTAATTTACAAGAACACGAAAATAAAATAATCTTAAGCTAAAATCCAATCAAAATAGACACATTTCAATAGAGAGAAAAAAATGAACACCAACCCAAACACACCCTTTCTGTAGATGCATTTCCATCTTTCATATACATATAGATACCAAAATCTATATCTATATAATATAAACAATTGATGAAGATGGAGCAAGAAAAAGAGGGAGAAATAGAGCTAGAAAGTGCGATGTATACAAACTGTTTATTATTAGGGCTTGATCCATCAATTATCAGTATTAACGGGTCAAATAACACCCCTTGGGTCGAGTTGTTTCGTCACTCTAACCCTAAGTTGGGTGAACAGCTTCTTTACTTTATTTTATCTTCTCTTAGGGGCCCGAACGTAATCATTTCCTTATTATTAGTTTTAAAAACTCTTTATGTGTGTTTTTGAAATTAGGATATGATGATGTGAGATCATTTTTTTTTCACATGAGATCATAGTGATGTGATTCTTTTAAGCAATGGTATAAGGTTGAGTACTGGTCTGACTTCGCAAGACACTAGACAAGACCCTTCCCGGGTTATGACCCTGTGGAGTTATGCATTTAGTGTTTTCTTTATGACTTCATTATTTTGTGGACTATTGTACTTTGGCATGTACTTATCCCGGCTCGTGGGATTTTGTGACTTGACTTTATTCAGTGTGGAAATGCATTATAGTGCTTCTCTATTTTGTCATACCTTGTGTTTTGTGTTATGAAGTCATACCCCGACTATCTTTCCGCTGCGATATTTTGGGGGTGTGACAGGGCTGGTTGCCCTACTACTAGGAGATCGACTTCGGTCTATTATGTTTTTCTTGGCAACAACTTACTCTCGTGGTCTACTACTCTCTTGACAGGGCTGGTTGCCCTACTACTCTCTTGTCAACCGACGCTTTCTCGTTCAAGTGCAGAGTCAGAGTTTCGTGGTGTTGCCAATGTTGTTGCAGAGACCTGTTGGTTGAGGAATTTGCTAGGAGAGCTGCATACTCCTTTGTCTTCCGCTACGCTTGTTTACTGTGATAATGTGAGTGTTGTGTATTTATCTTTTAATTCTGTCACTATATGCCCTTAACTTACATACACAACCTTTACCATTATTTGTACCTGAAATCAAGTTAATACTTTATACAAGCTTGCACTCCACACCTCTAAACTCGTATTATAACTTAACTTGAAATCCATTTGGTCCCGAGTAAATCACCATTACACAAAAACATTTGATGACACTAAAATCACCAACAATCTTCCCCCATTTTAGATTAATCCCAGATTTCCCAAATAATCAAAACAAATCAAACTCATGCATAAATGAAAATGTCTTAGAGATTGAATTTTCACATAGTATATTACGCATTCCAAATATTCGAGAATCAGGGTGTCCTACGGATTGAACCCATCAACTCGTTTGAATACTCAAAGATAATATACATACGAGTTTCTACATTTCTCCAATGTTTGTACTTGATGATTTACAAGCCATGTGTCCTTATCCATTCATGAGTAAATAGGAAGTCAAGTCCAAGCTTCTTTAAGCGGCAAAACTTAATAATCATATAGGTAGTTCTTTTAATCTTGCCCCCACATTGCAAGTATAACATGTGTTCCAATCTCTATGTGTGAGCTTTCCACACTAAATTCAGCTTTTAACATCGTATTAGAATGGAATTGAGTATCTCAAAATTAGAAGATCTAATGGACTTCTATTTCAACCCAACCATCAACTTATACACTAAGCCCTTAGTAAACCTCTTCGTCAAGTGGTAAGCTATTGATGTCTTTTGCTATAACAAGCATTAAACATGGTAACATTGACTTTTAAACATAAACATATGTTTATTCATAAGTCATGCAACCATTATGACTCTTTAGAACAAAAAGGCAATGAATCATAATGTAACAGTTGAATACATCGTACACTTTGTTTCTTGATCACAAGACATTACATCTACACCAAATATAAAAGCCAACAATTATAAATCTTCTTGATCATTAATCCAATCATAAATGTATCCTTAGGATTTTTGTTTCAATCATAATACGTGGCCTTCCAAGTATTTAAAGACTTGGTTTAACTTCCTAATATAGAAATCCCTTCCACGACATATGCGCATTATGCCATAGAAAACTACCAAGTGCTTTTAAATAATTATTTCGAGTAAAATACCATACTCCTTGTTAGCGAAATAACATGTTAAGCCAAAGCATGCTTATTTGACCACGATCTTGTGATTAATTCAATAATAGTTACCAATCATATACATTTTAAATTTAATGTACTGATTGAATTTAAAACTTGTTTTCAGTTATATCCATTAATATCAATTAACAAGCCGACAATCATGGTCTACGATTTAAAAATGTTTTCCACTTTTCTAGATCATTTTGCAAAGTCTATGGATAAGCGTTGGAATCAAATATCAAGTTCCATAAATTCTGCGGAACTTTTAAAATAAATACATTGATTAGCAAGTTTACACAGTCCATATCCATTTTATATGTTACACTGACATTAAAGAAAACAAAATCAAATTGAATCACATGTAGTCATGTTAATATCATGAATGAACACCAATCACCACGCATGTATAAACATTTAAAATGGGTGAGTCATACTTAGTTACACATCACAATGATAACCCATGATTCACCTTATAAATTATAAGAAAAGGCGATTCATAAATGTGGTGCAATCCAAACCATACTTCCTTTGAATTTAAAGTAAACAAATAAACTACCAAAACACATTTGCCTTCTTTTATTCAGTTTCATTTAACCATACTATCAATGGGTTATAAAGATCATGTACTTGTATTAAACAAAGAAGATCATTCATTATTTAATAAATGCCTTAACATATAGTAATTATCATTAATAAATATTATGTATTATCATGATAACACTTACGGGAAACCCAAACAAAATCTTGTCAAATAGTATGGACATAGATGATATGATCACATTTCCATGTTAGAGTTTCACCACGGAATTAACTGCCAAAACTAACATTTCCCGCGTGCCATTGACAATGTGCTTTAGACTCATACTTATGCGTTTTACCATGCAACTTTATCATGCATAAAAACAACTCATAAATATCATGCATCAAACTATCAAATTGACAAATTACATGCAAGCATTTCAATGGAATTTATAAAAGAACTTCTTGATTGACACATAAAATTTATTCACTGAATCTTTAAACAATTTTGGGATATACACAGAAGGTTTCTCATCAGCAACAACTATAATGAAGTAACTTTTCATAAATTCAACGAATTATTGTATCATTAATTGTAGATGTAACACTCCAACCCGACAAGGGTAAAAGTATTACAAATATGGTGACATATCAGAAACACGCATGGACATAAATAAAAGAAAGTCTTAACTTAAATAACCAAAAGAAAGAAAGTCAACATGACTTTAAGTTACATAAGTTCCAACAGAAAGCTCCAAAAGAAAGTAAATGAAAATAAACAAAGTCTTAAACATGATAATAATATTCCAAGCTAAGATGATCTAAGGTAAGTCCACTCTTCACTCAATCCCATAAGCAAACCCCAGCTCCTAGCTTAGATACCTGCCGCGGAAGAAAAGAAATGCGGCTGAGCTTTACAAGCTCAGTGAACAGATATAACAACAAAGTAATATGAAACAGAAACAAATACAGAATATGGTGTAACTGAAGTAACTGAAATATAATCAAAGTAACTGAAATAAAAATAAAGGTAAAGGTAAAGGATAGTTATCTACCACTAGCCCAGAAACAGATATCATATAATAAACATAATCACACATAAGGCAACATAAGTAGGGGAGACCTACCATAGGGTTGTGAAGGACGTGCATGCACGCAGCATCAATCACCAGATAACAGATAACAGATAACAGAAACTGATCTAGGATGCATCCATACGCCCCTACCTATTCACATGCAGACCAATCAAAGGGACGTGGCAGAATGTCACTCTACTGCCCTAGAGTCATGTCAGAGGTGCATCACTGACACGGACATGGAACCCCCATGCCTAGTGAAATAATTTGGCTCGGGTGTCAAACTAGAATAGGTCATTCAGAATATCATAAAATGATACAGAACTTAGGTCATAATAATCAGGTCAGAAATACATATCAGAGGCTCATGTCATAAGTCCAAATCAGAGGTCAAATCAGAAAGTCAAATCAGAAAGTTTAATCAGAAGGTTCAGATAACAAAGGTTCATACAGAAAAGGTTCAGAAACAAAAGGGTTTCATAGCAATGGCTTAGGGAATCCTAATAACGAAAGATAGCAAGAGAAAAGAAATCATGAGAAACCTTTACTGAAAAGGTCAGAATATCTGTACCTTTGTTCAAAAGCAAACGGACAATTAAGCAAACACAGAATCAAAGATCACTCCTGCCTTGCAGAACCTAAAGGAAATAATAAACCCAATATTACTTACAGTTCATTTACATAAATTATTGATTTTTAGTTATCTTTCTATTTAAATAACTTTCCCGAATTAGCACTTTATTACTTTAAGGTTATTATTGACGATTAAATAATATTTAAGGTATAAAATGACCGATACAATAATTCAGGTTTAAAGTGTCAATATTATAAGTTTAGGGTCTAAAATGTAAATTATCAAAATTAAATATTAAAGGGTCAAATAAAATTATTTTAAAGTTTATTTCGATATTTTAATATTAAGGTAATAATTTTGGACCTCGTCATTATAATTTTATGTAATTTATTATCGTACCCACGATATTAATATTTATGCCATGACGACCCAAGATTTTTATCAAATTATGTAAGACTTGTTTATAACCCGACATCGGTTCACGACCAAACATGACAACAATAAGACTATAACCTGTTACCTCTACTATGTATACTTCAACATACCACAAAGACCAACACTATACACTTTAACTTAATATTGTTATTCAGTCGAGTACCATGTTTACTATACACTCAATAGAAGCAACTAACAATATCATGTTCCTAGATTAATTAACTCGACACATAAAACCCCACTCGACACATATTAAAAAGAATAATACCAAATCTGTTACACATGTGTAATCTAGCTCGTCACCAACAAACCAATACAATCCCTTCTTCTTCTTTTTTTTCTGTCAATGAATAAAACCAAGCGCCCCATAGTTCTATTTTTACATTCCTGTTCACGTGACCTCAAAACCAAAGCGCTTTTTAGTTTTCTTTTTAACCCGACATGTAGGAAATCAACACAACACTTTATATGTAACTTGTTTTAAATAAATCCTAGATAAATCAACATGCAAATTGTATATAATATAAAATTAGACTAGGCTTTTAATAGTTTGTGATTATATTTGTTTTCTTCTTTTTTTTTTGTTACTTCGACACAAAGAAACCAAAACCCTCTGATTTGTATTATATTGTTTCATTATTATTGTCATCTAAGTATTCTAGATATTGAATAACCAATACACATGAATAACAAATATAGGTCAACTAGCTAGTGTGTTAATAGCTCATGCATACAGATAATATAATAAAAGAAGTTGAAGAATATTACCGAGCTTAGATCAATTGTAAAGTAAGAACAAGAATTAAATCCTTGAAACCTTGGTGAAGCAAATCGAATCGAAGCAGAGAGAACAAATACCGAAACTTTTCTTGGAGAGTTTAGGGTTTTGAAAATTTTGAAAAAACGTATAATATATTATGGAGTATTATGAACCGAATATATTGTGTTTAGGGAGGTAGCATAGTCGGTTAGGAAATAATATGGGCCAAGGGATCCAAAAACAATGTCTAGTTAAGCCCAAGATAATACAAATATAGAGCCCATGACATGTTTAATATTATCTATAATTTATTTTCGTATCTTCTCGTATTTTTAAACGTATAATATATATACTCATAAAACATAAAAATATATTTTATAAACTTCATTGAACTATTATAGTCATACATGATTAATTATAGAATTATTAGAGCTTATTTGGTATTTTATATTTATTTATTTATTTATGATTTTAAATCACTAGGGTATTTTTAGTCTTTTTACGCATTTTAAAATTTTAGGTATTACAACTTCTTTCCCTCTAAAAAGAAATTTTCGTCCGCGAAAATTGAAATGAAACGGAATAGAAAACGAAACAAACATACCGGACTACGCAAAGAAATGAGGATAACTAGCTCGCATCGACTCTTCGGTTTCCCAGGTAGCTTCACGCTCCGGGTGATTCTTCCAAAGAATCTTTACGAACGGAATAACTTTGTTTCTCATGACTCTTTCTTGCCGATCTAAAATAGCTTCAGGTTCTTCAGACAAAGTCATATCAGGTTGAATCTGATCAAACGGATAGGAAGCAATATGTAACGGATCATAATTGTATCCCCTCAGCAGAGATACATGGAAAACATCATGAATATGCGATAACTGCGGAGGAAGTGCTAAACGATAAGAAACTTCTCCAATACGTTCCAGAATTTCAAACGGACCAATGTAACGAGGACTGAGCTTGCCCTTTATGCCAAAACGTTTCACTCCCCTAAACGGTGATACTTTAAGAAATACCCGATCTCCAACCTGAAACTCTAAATCACGTCTATGTTTGTCAGCATAACTTTTCTGTCGAGATCTAGCCTCTTTCAGCTTTTCCCTAGCAACAGCTACTTTCTCATTAGTAATCTCAATCAATTCGGGACCTTCAATCAAACGTTCACCCACTTCATTCCAACAAACAGGTGCTCTACATTTTCTACCATACAGAAGTTCAAAAGGTGCTGCCTTGATGCTAGCATGCCAACTATTGTTGTAGGCAAACTCCACCAAGCACAAATATTCATCCCAATTACCAGCCCATTCCAATGCACAAGCTCTTAGCATATCCTCCAAAGTCTGAATAGTCCTCTCTGACTCACCATCTGTTTGAGGATGAAATGTTGTACTAAATTTAAGAATAGTTCCCCACGCCTTCTGCAAACCCTTCCAAAATCTAGATGTAAACCGTGGATCTCTGCCAGATACAATTGACGTAGGAGTACCATGAAGTCTAACAATTTCCTGCTGAAATAACTCCACCAATTTACCAATACCATACTCCTTTCTAATTGGTAAGAAATGAGCAGACTTGGTTAGTCGATCAACAACCACCTAAATCGCATCATGCTTCTTCCGAGTAGTAGGTAACCCTGTCACAAAATCCATAGATATCTCTTCCCACTTCCATGTAGGAATTTCCAACGACTGTAACAACCCACTAGCTCTTTGATGTTCAATCTTGACTTGTTGACAGATCATACACTTTGACACAAAAGTAGCTACATCTTGTTTCATACCATTCCACCAAAAGTACTGCTTCAAATCTCTGTACATCTTAGTAGAACCAGGATGAATGGTAAATGGAGAACTATGAGCTTCTGTCATAACTTTCTCACGAAGTTCTGGATCATTTGGAACACACAACCTATCTTCATACCACACAACTCCATCATCATCAACTCTGAATTCAGTCTGTTTACCCTGTTCAACATTCTGTACTATAGCCCACAATTCACCGTCATCCTTCTGAGCTTCCTTAATCTGTAGGATAAGATTAGACTCTACCTTCATGCTAGCCCAATATTCACCAAACCCTCGTACACATAATTCCACTTCCAACCGTTCGAGCTCATTAAGAATTCAAGGTTCAATCTCAATACATGCAATCATTCCAGATTTTCGACTAAGTGCATCAGCAACTACATTAGCCTTACCCGGATGATACTGAATATTAGTGTCATAATCTTTAAGAAGCTCCAACCATCTCCTTTGTCTCATGTTAAGCTCTTTCTGAGTAAAGATATACTTGAGACTTTTATGGTCGGTAAAGATATCACACGTTTCTCCATACAAATAATGTCTCCAAATTTTCAACGCAAAAACTACGGCAGCTAACTCAAGATCATGGGTCGGGTAATTCTCCTCATAAGATTTCAGTTGCCTCGAAGCATAAGCTATTATTTTCCCATTCTGCATCAACACACAGCCCAAACCCTTCTTTGATGCATCACTATAGATCTAAAAACCTCCAGAACCCGATGGAAGAGTTAATATAGGAGTAGACACCAACCTCCGTTTTAGCTCTTCAAAACTCTCCTCACGCTCATCCGTCCATTCAAACTTCTCACCCTTTCTCATCAGTTGGGTTAAAGGCAAAGCAAGTCAAGAGAAAACCTCAATAAACCGTCTATAATAACCCGCAAGACCCAGAAAACTTCTTACCTCAGTCACATTAGTAGGTCTCGGCCACTTGGTGATAGCCTCAACCTTAGATGGATCCATGGTGATTCCATCTGCAGACACCACATGACCAAGGAAAGCAACTTGCTTCAACCAGAACTCACACTTCGAAAATTTAGCATATAACTTCTTCTGCCTCAGAATTCCCAACACAATCCTTAAATGTTGTTCATGCTCTTCTTCCGACTTAGAATAAACTAAAATGTCGTCGATAAAAACGATAACGAACTTGTCAAGATACACATGGAAAACACGATTCATCAGATCCATAAATACTGCAGGAGCATTTGTTAGCCCAAAAGGCATAACCAGAAATTCATAGTGACCATAACGTGTACGGAATGCCGTCTTTGGAATATCTTGCTCCTTCACTCGAAGTTGATGATAACCGGATCTCAGATCAATCTTAGAAAAGAATTTAGCTCCTTGCAGTTGATCAAACAAGTCATCAATACGCGGAAGAGGATAACGGTTACGAATAGTGATACGATTGAGTTCATGGTAGTCAATACATAAACGCATACTTCCATCCTTCTCCTACACGAACAAAACTGGTGCACCCCAAGGAGAAACACTGGGTCTAATAAAACCATTATTCAACAACTCCACCAACTGCTTCTTCAACTCCTTCAACTCCACAGGTGCCATACGATACGGAGCCTTAGAAATAGGTTCAGCTCCAGGAATTTACTCAATACTAAATTCAACTTCTCTAGCCGGAGGAACACCAGGAAGTTCATCAGGAAAAACATCAGAAAATTCACAGACAACCGGAAGATTTTCAATTTTAAGACTTTCTACAGTTTTATCCTTAACAGAAGCCAGAAAACCTTGGCACCCATGAGAAATCAAGGTTCATGCCTTCATAGCAGAAATAAACTTAACAGATTTTAGGGGTTTAGAGCCATGATAAACAAATTCAGGATTACGCGGATCACCAAAGATTACAGATTTAGAATAATAGTCAATGAAAGCCCGATGAGAAGCCAGTCAATCCATGCCCAGAATGACATCAAAATCGACCATATCAAGAGGATACAGATTTGCAAGACGAATACGATCATCAAAACGTAGAGGACAATTAACATATTCGTGATCGATGAGTATGTGATCTTTCATAGGGGTGGAAATAGATAAATAATTTACTAATGGTTTGGGAGTCATATTCAGTTTCTTAGCAAACATAGCAGATATAATAGAATGTGTGGCACCAGTATCAAATAACACGAAAACAGTATGATCATCAATGTAAAGGATTCCGGTAATGGTACCTGAAGAGTGCTCAGCCTGTTCACGAGTAGTGGTATAAACACGTCCAGTGGTAAGAGGTGGCTTGATGTAATTCCCAAGCACCGGAGGATTCTTCTTAGGACAATCTTTAATCTTATGAGTAGTAGAGCCACATGAGAAACAACCACCCGTGGCTTTGAAACACGGACCTGGATGAGATTTACCACAGGTAGTGCAGATAGGTGGAGGAGGTAAAGCTGCAACAGGCTTCTGCTGACCGGAAGAACCCGAGGTACGATTTTGCTGATTACCCTTAACTGTCTGATCCTTCCACTGCCTGTTGTTGCCATTATAACCCTGACGATCATTACCATACCTATTAGCAGACCTATAATCCTGACTCTTCTGATCCTGGCGCCTATCATTTTGACCTCTGTGCTCCTGACCATGATCAGATTGGCCCCTGTACTCCTGATTCTGGTCAGATCAACCCCTATACTCCTGATAACCCTGACCCTTATGCTGAATACCATTACCAGCTCTATCCCTCTTGTTGGAATTTTCACTCTCATGCAATAATTCAATATTACGAGCAGCAGCACAAACTTTAGCAACATCATCATATTCATTGTTGACAATCCGATCAAGAACCCATCTCTTCAAACCCCACTTGAAATGTCTGGCCTGTCTCTGAGCATCACCAGCAACAGGTCCAACAAAGCTCACCAACCTCATAAACCTTTGCATGTACTCCACAGAGTTTTCCCTGTCCAACTGATAAATGGTACCATATTCCCTTTCATACCTTTGCTGCTCAGACACAGGGAAATACCTATTATAGAAGATCTCACAAAAAGCAGCCCACGAACAAGTATCAGCAAATGCGTCTCCTCCTTCTTGAGTATGAAGATGAGCCTTCCACTAGCTCAAAGCATCACCCTCCAACTTAAAAGCAGCCAAACGAGTTTTGAAATTATCAGCACAACCCAAAACTTGAAATAACTTTTCCATATGAGTGATCCAATCTTCTGCATCAGTAGGAGTAGCAGCAGATCGGAAAGCGAGGGGTTTCAGCTTATTGAATTTCTCAATCCAAACATGAATGTCATTAGGTGGAGCACCGCCACCATCACCTGAGGACCCAACATTATTTCTGATGTCATTAGTGATTTGGGTTCTCAATTCAGTTCTTAGTTCAGCTGAGAGATTCGGAAGAACATTGGCCAACGCAGCAGAAATCATGGCCTCAAAGTCAGGACCATCATCACCATTCCTATGAGCATGCTCCATCTGAATGATTACCGAAACGATTAGAAAAACGAAGGAAACAAAAATAGAGTACGCAAGGAAATACGCAGAAGGAAATCTAATGTCTACCCAATCCTCACAGGTCATAGCCTAAGCTCAAAGGGTCCAAACCTATCTCTGATACCATAAATTGTAACACCCCATCCCGACAAGGGTAAAATATGGTGACATATCAGAAACACGCATGGACATAAATAAAAGAAAGTCTTAACTTAAATAACCAAAAGAAAGAAAGTCAACATGACTTTAAGTTACATAAGTTCCAACAGAAAGCTCCAAAAGAAAGTAAATGAAAATAAACAAAGTCTTAAACATGATAATAATATTCCAAGCTAAGATGATCTAAGGTAAGTCCACTCTTCACTCAATCCCATAAGCAAACCCCAGCTCCTAGCTTAGATACCTGCCGCGGAAGAAAAGAAATGCGGCTGAGCTTTACAAGCTCAGTGAACAGATATAACAACAAAGTAATATGAAACAGAAACAAATACAGAATATGGTGTAACGGAAGTAACTGAAATAAAAATAAAGGTAAAAGTAAAGGATAGTTATCTACCACGAGCCCAGAAACAGATATCATATAATAAACATAATCACACATAAGGCAACATAAGTAGGGGAGACCTACCATAGGGTTGTAGCATCAATCACCAGATAACAGATAACAGATAACAGAAACTGATCTAGGATGCATCCATACGCCCCTACCTATTCACATGCAGACCAATCAAAGGGACGTGGCAGAACATCACTCTACTGCCCTAGAGTCATGTCAGAGGTGCATCACTGACACGGACATGGAACCCCCATGCCTAGTGAAATAATTTGGCTCGGGTGTCAAACTAGAATAGGTCATTCAGAACATCATAAAATGATACAGAACTTAGGTCATAATAATCAGGTCAGAAATACATATCAGAGGCTCATGTCATAAGTCCAAATCAGAGGTCAAATCAGAAAGTCAAATCAGAAAGTTTAATCAGAAGGTTCAGATAACAAAGGTTCATACAGAAAAGGTTCAGAAACAAAAGGGTTTCATAGCAATGGCTTAGGAAATCCTAATAACGAAAGATAGCAAGAGAAAAGAAATCATGAGAAACCTTTACTGAAAAGGTCAAAATATCTGTACCTTAGTTCAAAAGCAAACGGACAATTAAGCAAACACATAATCAAAGATCACTCCAGCCTTGCAGAACCTAAAGGAAATAATAAACCCAATATTACTTACAGTTCATTTACATAAATTATTGATTTTTAGTTATCTTTCCATTTAAATAACTTTCCCGAATTAGCACTTTATTACTTTAAGGTTATTATTGACGATTAAATAATATTTAAGGTATAAAATGACCGATACAATAATTCAGGTTTTAAAGTGTCAATATTATAAGTTTAGGGTCTAAAATGTAAATTATCAAAATTAAATATTAAAGGGTCAAATAAAATTATTTTAAAGTTTATTTTGATATTTTAATATTAAGGTAATAATTTTGGACCTCGTCATTATAATTTTATGAAATTTATTATCGTACCCACGATATTAATATTTATGCCATGACGACCCAAGATTTTTATCAAATTATGTAAGACTTGTTTATAACCCGACATCGGTTCATGACCAAACATGACAACAATAAGACTATAACCTGTTACTGTTATGTCACCATTTATGTAAACACAAGTATGATAATGAAAGAAATAAGATGAGAATGAGAGATGGTTGATTATGAGAAATATGAAAAGTGAAAGAACAAGAGTTTCCTTAAGATAATCAAATAACCAACAAATGAAAAGTTTACATAAGCTTACTATTTATAAGGGAGGAGTAGGGCAACACTCCCTTCCTCCCTCATCTAGCTAAAACGTGGGCTTTCAAGCCCATAGGGCTTTAATACTTAAGCCTTGTAACATAAAACATAATGAAATAAATAACTAAGCAACCTATTACAAAAGGTAATGACCGAGACTTGACTAAATACAAAAGTATGATCCCAACAATCTCCCCCTAAGGGTCGGTCATCACGGTTGCTTGACGTCTTCATCTTTGTCGTTGACTTGTGACATGCAAAGCTTTAGACGTCTTCAAAATGGTTGAATGATAATGATTGTACTTTGCTCTTTGTCTTTGTTCTTTGGTGATGATGTAGTGATTGTGTCATGAAGTAGTCTGCCGTTCGTCACTCCTGCGTCTGTGGTGGTTGTCCGTCATTCCAACATACTTATACATCTTTGAACTTATACTTTCACGTACATGAAGTTCCTTTTCACATTCTGAGATCTTTAAGTCTTTATACTTTGTAGATTCTTCTTTATTGACGTAGAATCTTTCTTTGAACTTTGTGGTGCTAAGATCTTTGGGGGAGCTATCATTTGCATCAAGATGTATGTATGAGCATGTTGGAATCTACCATCATGGAAGTGAGGTACCTGCAAGTAAATGGTTAGCAATAAAACAACCGGTACTTACAGATAAGGAATTAGAGCCCATCAACAGCATATTGTGAAGACTCCTTCTAATCCTTATCCAGGCCGTTCCCATATCAGATACTCTCGAAGGAGCTTACGAGACCTACTAAGTAGCTCAATGACTGGGTGAGTTGCTGGGGATCACTCCACGACTGTAGACCGCTATGGAACCACCGCAAACACTAAGCGTAACCCTTGTGGGGTTACCGAAGTGACCTGCTATCAGGGCTGTTTGATGTTGACCCTGGCAGGATTTCCGTTCAATCATTGAGAAATACATTAGTAATCCTCTCATAAACGTTCTCGGCAGATTGCTAAGATCTGCGAAGGACTCGATAATTTACACCTGGTGTCCATTGATGTAGAATACCAGTTGTAGAAATACTAAGTGTTCCTAAGAGATCTTTGATGTATCTCAAGGCTCTAGACTCTATAAGTGCACACCTAGGTTTCCTATGCGGAGACTAGGGAGGGGTCTCTTGCTTCAATATCAACCGTCTCTAAGAGATAGGTCGATAGATTACACTGGTTCCCCGTGAGAATGAAACAAGCTCTTTTAAGAGAACTTGAGTGGTTAAGAAGGTTTAGTGCATTGCGTCACTGGGTCCATGACGACTTTGTCTTCAATACCGGTGTTGTCTTTTGCAACAACCAGTAGCATACGTATTGAACCCGGTGTCTGCCCTAAGGTTGAACATATGGAGGGCTATTTCTTTTCACCCTTTACTTTACTTTTCTTTTTAATTCTTCAACTCCTTCTTTCCCTTTCATTCTTTTCTCCTTTTTTTCGTATCATACCTAAGGACTTCTAATTCTAACTATGGGAGATGTCCTTGGGTAGATCCCTCCGGCTCTGGCGGATCATAGGATGGATATTCCTATCTTAATCACCTTATAACTCCGACAGTAGCCAAGAAACCTTTGATTGAAAATCTCTCAAAGTGTTTGTGATAATCAAATATTTTGGTTAACACTTTGAGAGTTTTGTGTATACTTTTGAAGGGCTCCCCCTGCACATGTGCTCATAAGTATTTAATAAATTTGCACATGCGGGAGGAGCAAGCATTTTGAATTGATCCAATTTTCGTGAACAAGACCGATTCAAGACACGCTTACATCACTAGTTAAACTAGCTTGAAGTTATTACCCGGCCTGGTCAAGTCCACAGAAAGTTTCTCGAGACGGTACTTTTCTACTAAGACAAATCCTTTTCGAGGCACGCTTACGTGGCTAGTTAA
Source organism: Artemisia argyi (assembly GCA_030686995.1). NCBI lineage: Eukaryota > Viridiplantae > Streptophyta > Magnoliopsida > Asterales > Asteraceae > Artemisia > Artemisia argyi. The sequence goes on along the minus strand of CM060707.1, from coordinate 130,214,672 downwards.
AGAGATACATTGTCAGCTTTTAGGTGACAACTAGCTCTAGTAACTAACTTGATGTTATTACCCGTCGAGGATAAGTCTTTTCGATATTACTAACTTTTATTATCTCGTCAATTCCTGGGTCAATTCTGAGTCTAGCTCGCACATGATACAACTTTTAAGCTTTGACTTCGTATATTTTAATCACTTTTTCATTTTCTCCCCCTCAAAAATAGCATATGAGATGTTGTTTTTGATAAACTTTTATTTAAAATATGCTTTTTGAGTCTTATGGGGAGTTTCACCAAGAACTTTTGATTTTAGAACAAAGTATTTTAGTTTTGACAAGTGCTCCCCCTCAACAAGTGATTAGGTCTTATTGAGGTGAAATACTTGTCCTTTTGAGCAGAATTATGAAAATCATAAACATTTGATTAATTCTACTCAAAAGTAAGAAGCCTTCGCTCCTTATATTTAGGATTGAGGCACTAATGCGTACCTCAGGGTCCTTTCTTTACAAGTTTGGGTTGTGCACTGTAATGCGTGCACAAGCCATTATGAAGTATTATATTGACAAATCAAATCAAATTCTTACAACATTCTACCAATCAGGTCTCTGAACGTCAACACCGGAAACTTTTGTCTGCCTCCTACATAACTTTCCAACCTCCGAAACTGATCCCTACGCTTCAATCGGTTCTCAATCCTTAAGATGAATCTGCGAGCATCCCTGGCCTCATTGGTATTCCACCTTTTAGATTTACCCAGAGCAATGTCATCCAATCTGCTTTTGATTCCATCTCTGACGAACTTCAAGGTTTCATCACAGAACTTAGGTATTTCTTCGTAGGCCATGAAGCAGTTGCGACCGTTTACACTGCGGTAGGTGAACCCAAATGCTGGATGCCTGATCAAGGTGTATTGAGGTAGATGTTGAAGATCGGGGATGTCGAACATGTTAGGTTTGGTGAGATTCAGCTTCTTCTGATAACTTTCCACTCCCAATTGAAGATCTTCTACTCTTTCTCTGATGACTATCTGCCTAATGAAGATTAGGAGAGCTTGGATAAAGGCAAGCTGCATCTCTTTAGGCAAGTTGCAGAGCTTTCCTTGAACTTTGAGCAGGTACATATCTTCAATATCGTTGAGAAGTACTCGTGGAAAGTCTGACTCGGAAATATCGTACTCCTTTTCATCAAGTCTTTTCAGTGTGATTTTGCTGAGGAAGGGGTACCCAAAGTGAGTGACAGTCGAAATGAACTGAATCAAGACTATCTTCAAATCACTTGCCACATCGCCCATCGTTTGATTGAGTCTGCTGCTTCGATAGTACTGTGCCCGGTTGTCTGGCCAATGATGTATACCGTAGAGTGCGTTTTGGTCATAGTCAACAACTTTATCGATGAATAAGGCTGAGGCTTCTTCTTTGATGGCATTGTTGAGATATCGAGCTGCAGGGAGAAAGGCAAGTGATGTAACGTACTTCTTCTCAATCTTGCTGCCAAGTTTCAGAAATTCCAAGTCTGTGTTGAAGAAGAACTTGTACGGGATCTTCGGTTCCTTAGGCTTCCCAATCATCGGTAGTGGTTTGGACCAGTCAGTAATGTAGGGTGCGGTTTTCCTTGTGACCGGATCGACATAAGATTCAGGATTGATCCAGACAATATTGCTTGACATAGCTCGAGCAATATTTTCCAGATGATACTCAAGTTTGATTGAGTTAGCAGACCGATCTTTCAGAAGATTGAACGCATCATTCTTGATTCTTCGCAGCTCTTTCTTATTCATCTTTTTCATCTGAAACTTATGCTGAATCAATTGAGCGTATTCCACTGTTCGACCATCTTGAGGTTCTTGATTGTCTGCAAGTGGTGGTTGCGAATTGATCATCTTCTCAAACCAGGAGTATTCGGCAGTATCATCTTGGTCTAGCCATTTGAGGACGGTTTTCGGTTTCTTTGGTTCTGTGCCTTTTGATGAGGTGTCCAGTTTGGGTTGATGATGCTTTCGTTTCCTTTCTTTCTTCTTCTTAGAGGACGGTTCTGGAACTTCATCGGGCTGAGGAATCTCGTCACCACCTATGTATTCAAAGTGATCATGTGCTTTGGGAGCCGAACCAGATGCCTTGGGTTGTTGTGAAGATGTAGTTGTTGTTGGAGGGTTGATCGGTGCTTGTGGTTAAGATGAGGGTCCTTCGGCTTGTTTTTGCTTCTTTGCCTGAGAGTTAGGATCCTTGTCTTCATCATCTCTTGGACGTTTTAGTTTATCGGCCTCAGTACTGCAGGTCTCTTTAGTCATCTTGGCCTTCAAAGCTTCCAGGATTTTAGCTTCTTCTGGTGACAGTGTGAACTTGCTAGCCAATTTGTCTAAGAGCTGGGTTTCTAACTCGTCCATAGACAACCCCGGTAGTGGAACAGTTGGCTTGTCAGCTCGAAGAGTAAATGTGGTAGATCGGATTACTTTCTTGACAGCTTGCTCTGCGAACTTGGTGAGTTCATCTCTCATGGGTGCCAGCAGATCTTTCAACTCAGTAACTAAGTGTTGTTCCATGTATTGGTGTGCTTGAGCAGCCAATGTGGCTTCCAAGTTCTCTTGTACATCCTTAGCTAAGAAGGTGTCAACCTTATCTTGAAGTTCCTGGACATTAGAGTTGAGCTTTGTCAGTTCAGCAACTTGGCTTGCTAGTAATGCAACCTGATCTTCCAGTCTGCTTTTCTTCTTTTCATGTACTCTTCTAAATGCTGACTTTAGCAACTTGGATGCAGCAGAGGCTTTGGTGCTTGGTTTCTTGATTGATTTGTCGTGGGTTGATTCGGATGCAGGAGGTGATGATTGTGAAGATTCTATGTTGGTAGTAATGTCCTTATCATCTCCTCTCTGTGATTCGGGTTCTTCAACATTCTTAGCTTTGGCTGCTTCCTCTTTCAACCTTTGTTCTTCAGCAAGTTTGTCAGCCTCGGCTTTAAGCCTTAATTCTTCAGCAAGCTTGGCATCTTCTTCTCTTTTCATATTTTCTTCTGCCAGCTTGGCTGTCTCTTCAGCCTTCCTGCTTTCTTCCATTCGTATTGTCTCTTCCAGTCTGGCTTGTGCAAGTTCTTCAAGTCTAGCCTCCTCAGCTTCTTGCTTTTTCCTTAATTCTTCTTCTTGAGCCCTTTCTCTGAGCTCCATTTCTTCCATAGACATCAATTGTGGAGCATCAGTATCCATGGGATCTTCCTCTTCCTCTTCTCTCGTTGCTGAAGCATTAGTCATTTCTATGTCTGTGGGAGATACCGAAGGATTGTCGTAGGAAACTAAGTCAGTGTTGATCCCTGTGGCAGAATCAGGAATGCTGCTAGATCCGCCAGCTTCGGTAGTTTGAGAGAATACTAGAGGTGGAGGTAGATCATCATAGAATGCATCAATCTTGCTGTGGAGGAGACCCAGCTTGAGAGCTTTTTCATTTTCTTCTTCAACTGAAAGGCCTATATTTGAGTGAGCAGACTCTTGTTCGGCAGTCATAGGTTCCTTCATCTTCTCTCTCCTGATCCTTTCATCTTCCAAGATTGACTCTGCTTCAGTGAACGGTCTTTGATTGAGATATGCTGGGTATTCAGCATTATAAGCAAACTCATCAATGTTTTTCTCCCAATCTTCGAAAGTCAAGTCTTTATCATCAATGTCTTCAAGATTCACATCCTTGTCAATGTTAGCATAAGCTTCCCTATACACTGGACCTTCGTCGGATTTGGTTTCAGAGTCAGACGGTTTTGGAGAAGGTGGTAATGGAGGTTCAGGAGTGGACTCTGGTTTCTTGACAGGAAGTCTTCTCTTGAGAGTACCCTTCTTCTTTTGTTTAGACTTTGTAGAACTGCCGGAGCTCCCATTCTTTCTACCTGTCTTCCCCTTAAAAGGTTGAACTTCGTCCAAGAAACCAACTTTGTCTTCCTTAAGTGCTTGTTCGTAGTACTTGTAATTCTGGCACAACTTTACTTTGTCATTCAAGAGACAATCGGGAAATTTCTTTCCTTGCTTGCGTGTGCTGGTGTCGAGTCTCTTGATGATTCTGAGAGTATCTTCATTTCTGAAAGTGTGCTTATCTTTGTCATCAAGTCTCTGTGGAATATCGTCATACTCACGAAGGAAGCTTTCGATGAATAGTTTGGTGAAACGAACGAATGGAATGTTGGTGGTCTTGTGTTGAATGTGCCACACAAGGTCTTCCCAAATGATGCTGGCATAGTCTACTTTCTTCACGTTTGCCACTGCCCAGAAGAGTTTGAGGTGTTGGAGCTTGGGGTGTTCATGGCCAGTGTCTCTGCCAGATAAGGATTTGGCTATCAGAATATAAAGGGTTCTCCATGCTTGTGGAAGAAATCTGATGTTGACCCTAGAATGTCGTGTCACAATTTCTTCTGACTCATCATAGCCAAAATCCCGTAACCACTCTATCAGCTCTTTTTCGGTGGGTACGTGATCATATTCTTCATCTGGGCCGAATTCGGGTAGCCCAAGAACATTCCTTAGTGTGTCTATATCCACCGTAACCTGTCGGTCATGAAGCATGCAGGTGAAGGAAGCCTCCCCAAGGTCTAGCTGATGTGTATGCCAAAACTGGTGAATGTAGAAGCAGGAGACTGAGGCTGACTTGGTGAACAACAGCTTGTTGGGGTGATATAGGAGAGCATCCACTGCAACAATACATGAGGATTCGTTGCAAGTGATTTTGTTGAAGTTGATACGTAAGTTGTTCTTTCCAATCTTCCTGGTGTAATCAGCTGGAAATGTCTCTTCCCATGAAAGTTTTGGTTCAGGTTCTAGTCCATATGGAACGTCATTGTGTTCTGCCATCTGAATTGATACAATTAAACCATAATGATATGTTCCTAGGCATACAAGAACACTATCCCCATCACCAATTTCAATCCTAACGCACAAAATCAAGAACCCCTAAATGACTCGTATGAACCCTAATTCGTATAAATCGATTTAGAGATTCTGGGTACGAAAGGAGTTTAGAAACATGTTAATAATCATCCAAGGAACATTTCCACAAACCAATTTAATCATATCATAACAATTATCTGGGTATAATTTCTACGCAAAACCCAAAGTCGATTTTAAAGATTATGATGAATTTAGCCGTTGGATTGAAGTGAAAATTAAAACCCTTGTTTGAAATCATGATCAAAACATGTTGCAACTTACAGATTAGAAGATTGATGCTCGGATTTGTTGAATGATTGTGAATCGTTGATAGGTTTGGTGATAGCAGTAAATGTGTTTGTCAGTATAGTAAATGCAGTGGTCAATATTGTTTTTGACTAAGGTTAAACATGTTTCAATATATGGCAATTTTGGTCCCTTAACCTCATTTAACTTACACACTTAATGCCTAAACTAACTATCACATTTAACTTTCGTTAATAACACCAAGTTATGACAAGAACAACTTGTGGTACTCCCCCTCGACCTTAGACCGTAGTCTTAAAAAAAATCTTAAAAAATTTATTATTTTGGTCAAGGTGAGTAACCCGAAACACTTTTGATGCATCCTTTTAAGATAAAAACGTAATATTTTTGGTAAAAATGCAAGTATAAAAGTTAATATTTTTATGAAAAATTTTAAAATGCTTTTCCTCCCCCTCAACACTTGTTTTGAATAATTAAAGACGTTTTAAAACATTTGTGTTGAAAAGAAAGGTATATACTTGCATTTTTTTTTTTTTTTTTGAAAAATATTTACAAAGATAGTTTTGATGTTTGACGATCAATTGTGTTTTAAAAACTTTTCCAGATCATCTGGAGTCAAACATCGCATACCAATTTGGTGAACTAGACTAGCAAAACTTGATGGTGCTAAGGATTTGGTAAGTAAGTCCGCCAATTGGTACTCAGTCCCAACAAAATAAAGTTCAACGGTACCCTTTTCAACGTGCTTATTGATGAAGTGATATCGGAGATCGATGTGTTTGGATTTGCAATGATGTACTGTGTTGCAGGAGATAGCAATTGCACTTTTTGAATCACAGTAGATTGGAATCTTGTTGAATAGGTAGCCATAGTCCTTAAGTTGTGATCTCATCCAGATGACTTGAGCACAACAAGCAGACATGGCTACATATTCAGATTCTGTTGACGACAGTGATGTGCAGTCCTGCTTCTTAGATTGCCATGACACCAGTTTATCTCCGAGAAACTGTAATCCACCAGATGTACTTTTGCGTGTGTCTAAACATCCTGCATGGTCAGCATCTGAAAAAGCAATTAGTTCAAAACCAGAATCCTTCGGATACCAGATTCCCAAGTTAATGGTTCCCTTTATGTATCGAAGGATTCTTTTGACCTCACTGAGGTGTTTTTCAGTAGGTTTGGACTGATAACGAGAGCACATGTAGACAGCAAATACTATATCAGGTCTACTAGCTGTGAGATACATGAGTGACCCAATCATACTTCGGTATTTGGTAGGGTCAACTGGAGTCCCATGTAAATCAGCATCTAGTTTTGTGGTATAGCCCATTGGTGTATTATAAGTGTCACAACTCATCATTCCATGTTTCTTTAATATTTCAAGAGCATATTTGGACTGATTTATAAAAATTCCACGGGGTGATTGATGAACTTGTAGTCCTAGAAAGAACGAAAGTTCACCCATCATGGACATTTCAAAATTATCTTTCATTAATTTTGCAAAATCATTAGAGTAATTTCTTTTTGTTGAGGCAAAAATAATGTCATCGACATATATTTGAACAACAAGTAAGTCCTCCCCGTAGGTTTTTGTAAATAGTGTTGGATCCACCGATCCTTTAGAAAATTTATTGGCCAGCAAGAAAGTGAACAGTTTGTCATACCACGCCCGTGGGGCTTGCTTAAGTCCGTAGAGTGCCTTTTTGAGTTGGTAAATGTGATTAGGACGCTCAGGATCAACGAAGCCGTATGGTTGGCTTACATACACTTCTTCACGGAGTTCTCCATTAAGAAATGCTGTTTTCACATCCATTTGGTAAACCACCATGTTCCTGTGTGCAGCATAGGCCAAAAAGATCCGAACAGCTTCATGTCTAGCCACTGGAGCAAAGGATTCAGCAAAATCAAGTCCTTCTAGTTGAGAGTATCCTTTCGCTACCAGGCGTGATTTGTTACGTATGACAGTGCCTTCAGCATCTAGCTTATTCTTCCAAATCCATTTTAACCCGATGACAAAGACTCCGTCAGGTCTTTCAACTAATTCCCAGACTTCTAATCTTATGAGTTGCTGAAATTCCTCTTGCATAGATTCAATCCAGTTGTCATAAGTCATTGCTTCTTTAATGTTCTTAGGTTCTTCGTGACAAACTGTGAGTGCATAGATACAAGTTTCTCCATCAGTGTGAAGTTGTTGTCTTGTCATTACAGGTGCATCTGGATGGCCAATAATATGAACTAGTGGATGGTCTCGAGTCCATTTGTGTGTTGAAGGGTGTAGTTGATAAGTATCTCGCATGTTGGCAGGATCCAAATTGCGTGTAGACGACTCAGTAATATCAGGAAAAGTAGGAGCCGGTGCAAACGGGTTAAAGAACACATCAGGATCATGCTCTGCGGGTTGTGGAACTGATTGTGGTGTAGGATCTTCAGCTGATTGTTGTGAGTTAGAAACGGTTTGTTCTGCTGTAAATGGTGATGCAATTGGAGGACCGTCTTTCTCAACAGTTGTTGTAGTTTGTTGAGGTGAGTCAGGTACTGGAATGTTACAGGTTGAGCAGCGGAATTAGGTGTGACCTCAGTAGGACGGTATTCAATTGTGTCATCAAACAGTAGAGCAAACAAGGTTTCCAATTCTTTGTAGTTGAGTGGCAATTGTTCAGCCGAAGAGTCCGGAGAGTTAAGACGGTTGAATTCGGGTCCTAAGCTGTGTTGCTCAGAAGCCATTTGTGTGAGTTCATCAAAATTAGCGTGAATGGTTTCTTGAATTTCTCGTGTTCGACGATTCCAGATCCGAAAACCTTTAGAATTTTCACAGTATCCAACGAACACTCCAATGTCAGCCTTTGCTTTAAGTTTACCTAAATCATCACGATCATTTTTCGGATAACAAAGTGCTCTAAATACATGAAAGTAATCAATGTTCGGTTTTATTTTGTGAACAATTTGATAAGGTGTTTTGCGATGGCGTTTTGTGATCATGCAACGGTTTTGGGTATAACATGCGGTTGAAACAGCTTCCGCCCATAAGTAATCTGGTAATTAAGCATTAATCAACATAGTTCTAGCAGCTTCCACTAACGTCCTGTTGCGTCTTTCAACAACTTCATTCTGTTCTGGGCTTCTAGGAATAGATGTTTGATGTTCAATTCCCACTTTCTCAAAATATGACCGAAGTGTCTGATTCTTAAATTCAGGTCCATTGTCAGTTCTGACTATTCGTACCGTATTGCGTAACTGAACTTGAATTTTAGTGAGAAAGGTGATGATCATTGAAGGAGCCTGATCTTTACTTCGTAGAAAATAAACCCAAGTCCATCTGGAGTAATCATCCACAATTACAAGAATGTAGCGTTTACCGTTGATACTTTGAACACGCATCGGTCCACACAAATCCATATGAAGCAATTGTAAAACATGATTCGTACTGTTCTCAGGTTTAGAAGGAAAATGAGTCCGAGTACTTTTTCTTTGTTCACAGGCTGAACATAAGTGATCCTTGGTAAAACGGAATCTTGGAAATCCATCAACAAGTTTGTGATGAGCAAGGTCAGTCATAGTTTTGAAATTCAAGTGTGAAAGACGTTTGTGCCATAACCAAGATTTAGTTGATTCCGCTTTGGAGAGTAGACATATCGGAGATGTTGCAATCATATCTGACATTAATATTGTATAAAGATTGGAACCACGTGAGCCAGACATAAGATCGTTTCCTTGTAAGTCACGAACAAAGCAAGTTTTCTCACGAAATGCAACTTCTAGATCCCCATCACAAAATTGACCAACAGAGAAAAGGTTGTGTCCAAGGTCTTCCACATAATAAACACGACTTATTTCAATGTTCGCACTGACATAGTCACCATATCCCATGATTAAAGCGTAATGATCATTCCCGAATCTGACAGTTCCAATGAATTTTGAGACAAAGTTGTGTAACAGTTTGAGGTTGCCTGTCATATGTCGGGTGCATCCGCTATCAACAATCCAGAGAACAATCTGTACCACCTGCATCACAAGAAGACGACACGGATGGAACAGAAGTAAGGGTAGAACCCAAAGAAAGTGCGGGTTCCTGTTGGTTAGAAGCACAGGTATTCAACAATTTAGGAATCCATTTAAAGTCTGGTCTATATTGTAACCAACGTTGCCAATTCCAACTAGTTCTTGCTTTCTTAATGGTGAATTCACTAGTGGTTGGCTTATTCCTAGATTTGTTCTCTGCACTTATGGGGGTAACTTTAGCTTTATTAGAAACCGTAGAAGGCGGCTTTCCTAAGATAGACTTAGAGGCAGTAGTGGGCCTAGAAGGAATGCGTGTCCTATGTTTCTTATGATGATTAAGAAGCGAATTAGCTATACATTTTGTATGATCACCAGATGATACGCTTTTACGACAAAACACACAAGATGCATTAATATTCAAAACATTCAAAGGTTCATCATTCGTTACATTTAGATTTTGATTACAATTTGCCAGATTAGAATCTAAATCTGATGCAACATGAGTTTTATTCAAATTCCTAAGTTGATCTTCTACTTCTTGAGCTTCTAGTGATCCTCTTTTACGTTGCCAGGGCCTATTCTTCCTTTTACTTTTTCGCTTGGGTCTGCTAATGCTATTAGTGGAGACTAGTCCTGTAGAAGTGGAGTTATCAACATTAGTGTTTTGAACAACATTTCCTTTAGCAGTTTTGTCTAATTGATACAATCCTGGTGCTATCACCGTGGTGTCAACAATCTTTCCTTTTTGAAGTAGCTTCATTTTCTCTTTTAAATCAATGATGATGTGATTTTTATCCTGAATTTCAGACTCAAGTAAACCATTGCAATATTTGATGTCATCGCGGTTTTGTTGCCATTCGGCGTTTTCAATTTTTAAATCCGCAATTTCTTTCTCGTATTTGAGACACAGACTTTTGAAAGACTCAGTGTTTTTGCAAAGCTGACAAGAGTTTGAAATATTTTGACTTTGAAGTTTCAATTCCGTTTCAATACTTTGAGCTTGACACCATTCAAGCCTTTGTTTGAGTTGACAAATTTCTTTTGAAAATTGTTTTGTCACATCATCATTTTGTATTCTGAGCTTGTCATTTTCATGTTTAAGTGTCTCAATTTCCACATTCAACAAGTTATTATCAACACAAAGATCATCCATAAGCATAGAAGTACCAGAATTATAGAGATCATTCATGATAACAGAATAAATATCATCATGGAGAATTTGTTCCAAGAGTCGATCAGCATCATTTTTTAAAACTCTATTTCTTTGCTTTTGAACCAAAATCTCATTTTCAGTAGAGTTGAAAACGTTTAGCATATTTTTGACCTCGTTTTGAAGTTCTTGATCCTAACGTGTAGCACAGAGACGGAGGTGTTTGACAATTGGCAACATTTGTTTTTGAAAAATATCTCTCTTTTCTCGCTCGTAAGCGGATTGAAAAGTTTCAACTTTTATTACAGAATTTCTTTCAATTGTTTCCTCCAAAATTTCGATGTCTTCCATAAATGTTTTAAAATAATTTAAGACACGACAATTTTTCGGTAAAGGTGTAAGTTCACCAGATGATGGTAAAGGACCATTGATTTGTGCTACAGTTTGGACAGGGGTCGCATTAGCGGATGAAACATATGACTCTTCGACAAACCATGATTTCTCAGGTAAGTCCTTTTGAGTAACAAAAGATTTAGAAATGTGAGGAGCTTTTGAATAATCATATGGTGTCCAATATTGAACATAACTCATTTTAGATCGACTCTCGTCTTCAAGTTCTTCCTCTTCTTCAGTATCAAAAACAACAGCACGCACAATCGTATTATCAAGCAAATGGTCCATACTGTAAATTTTAGGAATTTCTTTGAATGTCGTGTGAAGAAACATTGAATTGTAATCGCCAAGTGCAAATCCTTTATCGGGTCTCGGTTTTAAAGTAAATTTCTGAATTGTTGTGACAGAGTTCCCGTGTTTGTAAACAATATTACGAAATTCTTTGAGTTGTTTTTCAAGATCAACAATCTCACCGAGTAAGTCATCTATATACTTCCTTTTTCGTATTTTATGTTCACAAAAATCCTTTTTACAACTTGACAATTCTGTTTCTGTTTTTGAAAGTACTGTTTGAAGACGTTCAACTTGCATTTTCAGTTCACACTTTTCACTTTCGAGTTTCGAAATCAATTTACCGTTTGACTCAATTAAATCTTGCATTTTGTGTTGAAGATCTTGTTCTTTGTTGTAAAAATCTTGAAAAGCTTTTTCAAAACTTTTTGCATGTTTAATCTTGTCTTCCTGATTTGAAAGTTGAATTTTATAACACTCAATATCTCTTGCAAGTGACGCATTTGTTTCTTTTAAAACTTTGTTTTTCTCGTTGCATTTTATGATTTGCAATTGTTGATCATTCAGTCGGTTATGTAACAATATGAGGTCAGGGTCTGGATCAAATGATGGTTCATGTTGTTCTATATGATCATATTTATCGTTCTCAATAGGATCATCAAATGAAACAACTGTGTCATCATCAAATATGACAACTGTGCTTATTTGTTCATCTGTTTGAGAAGATGAAAATGAGTCAGATGGAACAACTTGCGCCATATCTGATTCAGGAGCAGAAGGTGTAGCTATTTCATGTATTAAGCATGCTGTTTGGTCATGTACCTGAGACAAGCCGTCAGTGTCATACACTGGGCCTGAATCATTAAACTGAAGTTCCTGCATGTTGGCCATAAGCATCATAGCTGCATTGGCTTCCAGATCTTCCATGTCATCATCGTTGTTCACATTTGCCATGAAGTTGTTATCTTGTTCAGGGAAATGTCCATCTTTTTCATCTTGAAGAGCCATGAGTAATGTCTGCTTGTGAAACTTACTACCCCGAGTTCTCGGTTTAGGACATGCTGTCGCTATATGACCTTGTTCATTACAATTATAGCACCACACTGCATTCCCTGAGCTGGAGTTCCTTGTTACAACTGGATCAGACCTTTGCTGAGAAGAGCCTGAGTTGTTCCTGAACCCTCCATTGTTACTATTCCTCTGACCATTCCCAAAATTTCCTGAAGAACTTCCTGAACCAGATCAACCATAGTTACGATTCTGAATTTCCACTCTTCCATCATTGACAACAGCTTGATTCCTTGTGTTAGAAGATGAACGTTGGCGGTTGTTTGTTTTGTTGGAGAATTTGCTAAAAGCACGAGCAATAAGAGCAAGTCCCTGATTCAACGTATTAAAGTCATCATCGTCATCGTCATTGGAGTTTGAGTAATACACTGCATCATTGTTGTTTAATGGAGCAAGTTGAGTAGAAGCATTTTGTGGAGATGAATCATAAGGGACCATTTGGTTCGAGGTAGAAGACTGTGGATAACTGAAGTAGTTCTGCTCTTGAACATATGCATGATTTGACATTGGTGGTGGAGCATAGGGAGATTGAGCTACGAGAGCCAGAGAATTTGGTGTTTGTGTTGGTGTGTATCCTCCTCGTAGAGCTCGATCTTTTTCAACTTCAGGTTCATGGTGTTTCAGAAAATCATAAAACAAACCATATGGTGCATCATGAAGATTTTTGGTTTGACGAACAAATGTCACATATTTATGCCAATCCGGGCCAAGACTACCAACGAATTTGGAGTTAACTGCAATCCTTGGTACTGTGATTTTGTGACGTTCCAGATCATTGACCACATTTGTGAAACGATGATAGTAGGATTCAAGTGACTCTCCTGGTTCAATTGTGATGTCAATGTATTCCATGTATAGTTTGGATTCCATATCATCTTTGTTCAATTGAGTGCCTTCCATAAGGAGATGAACATGTTCCCACATAGCTTTGGCTGTTTTCTGAGCATCGACACTTCGATAAATTGGATTAGGTATACCTTGAAGTATATAAGCCATTGCATACTCATCAGCTTCACAATGTAATTTTTGTTCTTCTGTTAGTGCAGATTCTGGAAGAGGTCTATCACCAGGAGGACGTGGAGGATCAGCAGTTGGATCACCAATTTCAAATCTTGTTGGCCACTCAAATGGTCCTTCAAGTATCACTTGCTTCAAGAATTTCCCATGAGGTTTCTTTAGTTCAAGAAATCGTAAGAATCGACTTGACCATTGAATATAGTTCCCAGGTGTTAGCATTGGAGGTGTTTCAAGTGATCCTGCCTCATGTCTAGATTGTTGAGTTGTAATAACTTCACACATTCTATCAAACCAGTGAGGTTGTTTGGAGGAAAACTGAGTGTTTTGTTGTGACATCTTATATGGTTGTTGTTGCGGAATGATTTGATGTTGTTGCATCATGAGATATTGTGGTTGTGGATTAAACGGTTGTTGATGAAAGTGTGACTGTGAAGGTTGTTGATATGATTGTTGCTGATGGTATTGTTGTTGCTGATACTGCTGATGTTGTTGCTGAGGATTAGAGAAGTAGTAATGTGGTGGTTGAGACATCTTTGAACATTTGTGTAGAAATGGATCTTTGTAGAAGATTGAAATGCACGTTCCTTTGGTTAAGTTCAAAATTCCTGGGGTAAGTTGAGATCTTACACGTAACAATAATCTTACGCGTAAACTTTTAGGTTATGCGTAAAGATTTATTTATGCGTAAACAATAAGTTTAGGCGTAAGTTTTCTCTTTACGCGTAAGCTTTGGCTTATGCGTAAGTTTAGACTTATGCGTAAGGTTAAACAACCAAACAAATCTTTCAAACTTATCCAAGCTTGAAAGATATCCAAAGTCGAAGTATTCCACTAACTTATCCAAGCTAGGGAAGTACTGAGTCACCGTAACACAAGGAGAAGACCTTTGATGAAGTTATGCGTAGAACTCTGAAACTTACGCGTAAGATATGATCTTATGCGTAAGAGCTGATCTTCTGCGTAGAAAGTGACTTAGGCGTAGGATTCACAACTTCTCGTAGAATCTTGAGCGTAGACAGTGGACTTACGCGCAAGAAATGGACTTACTCGTAGGTTTTAGGCGTAGAAGACCAAAGTTACTCTTAAGAACAGGGTTTTGACCTATGTTACTCGTAAGAAAAGGGTTTTAGCCAAAAGTTACTCGTAGAAAGGACAAAAAAGTACTGTTGACAGCTTTAGAATCGTACTATTCACTTGAGTTACGCGTAAAGAGGTCAGAAACTTGAAAAATCTCAAATTTTTTGAAGAAAAATGCTTAGAAATAAGGTACTTTTGATCAAATAACTTCACCAATACTTAGAAAACACTAACTAATGAAGATTTTGCTACCAAAAACTAGTTTTCCAATATCAAAGAAGCTATAAAACCTTAAAAAACCTTAAAAAATCAAGACTTTATGCAAAAACTAAGCTTCAAATCACTATATCAACCTTGAAACTTGTCCAAGCTTCAAGATTTGAGTGAAAGAAACAAAGAAAAATGCAAAAAGAAGCAAAAGAACACCCTTAACCCCACGTTAACCCAAAGAAACACACTTCAAACTCTATTAGACGAATGATACCACTTGTTAGGTCACCATTTATGTAAACACAAGTATGATAATGAAAGAAATAAGATGAGAATGAGAGATGGTTGATTATGAGAAATATGAAAAGTGAAAGAACAAGAGTTTCCTTAAGATAATCAAATAACCAACAAATGAAAAGTTTACATAAGCTTACTATTTATAAGGGAGGAGTAGGGCAACACTCCCTTCCTCCCTCATCTAGCTAAAACGTGGGCTTTCAAGCCCATAGGGCTTTAATACTTAAGCCTTGTAACATAAAACATAATGAAATAAATAACTAAGCAACCTATTACAAAAGGTAATGACCGAGACTTGACTAAATACAAAAGTATGATCCCAACAGTTACCTCTACTATGTATACTTCGACATACCACAAAGACCAACACTATACACTTTAACTTAATATTGTTATTCAGTCGAGTACCATGTTTACTATACACTCAATAGAAGCAACTAACAATATCATGTTCCTAGATTAATTAACTCGACACATAAAACCCCACTCGACACATATTAAAAAGAATAATACCAAATCTGTTACACATGTGTAATCTAGCTCGTCACCAACAAACCAATACAATCCCTTCTTCTTTTTCTGTCAATGAATAAAACCAAGCGCACCATAGTTCTATTTTTACATTCTTGTTCACGTGACCTCAAAACCAAAGCCCTTTTTAGTTTTCTTTTTAACCCGACATGTAGGAAATCAACACAACACTTTATATGTAACTTGTTTTAAATAAATCCTAGATAAATCAACATGCAAATTGTATATAATATAAAATTAGACTAGGCTTTTAATAGTTTGTGATTATAATTGTTTTTTTTTTTTTTTTTTTTTTTTTTTTTTTTTTTTTTTTTTTTTTTTTTTTTACTTCGACACAAAGAAACCAACACCCTCTGATTTGTATTATATTGTTTCATTATTATTGTCATCTAAGTATTCTAGATATTGAATAACCAATACACATGAATAACAAATATAGGTCAACTAGCTAGTGTGTTAATAGCTCATGCATACAGATAATATAATAAAAGAAGTTGAAGAATATTACCGAGCTTAGATCAATTGTAAAGTAAGAACAAGAATTAAATCCTTGAAACCTTGGTGAAGCAAATCGCATAGAAGCAGAGAGAACAAATACCGAAACTTTTCTTGGAGAGTTTAGGGTTTTGAAAATTTTGAAAAAGCGTATAATATATTATGGAGTATTATGAACTGAATATATTGTGTTTAGGGAGGTAGCATAGTCGGTTAGGAAATAATATGGGCCAAGGGATCTAAAAACAATGTCTAGTTAAGCCCAAGATAATACAAATATAGAGCCCATGACATGTTTAATATTATTTACAATTTATTTTCGTATCTTCTCGTATTTTTAAACGTATAATATATATACTCATAAAACATAAAAATATATTTTATAAACTTCATTGAACTATTATAGTCATACATGATTAATTATAGAATTATTAGAGCTTATTTGGTATTTTATATTTATTTAGTTATTTATGATTTTAAATCACAAGGGTATTTTTAGTCTTTTTACGCATTTTAAAATTTTAGGTATTACAGTAGAAGTTGATAGACATGCACATGACCAGTATTCACATTAGCATAAAGTCAGTAAAACACAAAGTTCATGAAAATTATTAAGTATATAGTTGTTAAACCACGATTCTTTCACCCAACATGCATATTTCATGAACATTATTAAATATCAATATCACACAAACATCTGCTCACACTTATACCATTGCTATATCTTCCCGCTAATCACCGTGCTATTTTTGGTATAAATATCACACAAACATCTGCTCACACAACATATATATTTCATGAACATTGTTAAGTATCAATATCAACTTACCATTGCTATACCTTGAGCTTCTTTTGGTAGCCGTCGAGTTTTTGATTATGGAGGCGGACAATTTGCACCAACTTATCCCTAAGGAAAAAATTCATTTATTTGGAATGGTATTGGGCTTGAAAAAGGTTTTTATATTCATGACTGGTGTAGTTGTACTACCAACAACATTATTGAAGGATTTAAAGGTTATATCTTATGTATGTGCTGCTGGTGTACTCTCTACATTGCTTCTTATATTTATCGTATTGTGGGGAGGAGTGATGGACGATATTGGGTTTCATGGAAAAGGACACTTGTGCATTCCAAGTGGCGTGACAACAACCGTAAGTCTTTTCACTTTCTGCTTTCTTGGTCACGTAGTTTTTCCATCGATACGACATTCAATACGAAAGAAAGCGCAATTTCCCATGGTTAGTCAAATTACTGAATTTAAATATCTCTCACATTTTAATTTATTGTTAATTGAGTACTTAATTTAATTATATAATGTTTTTACTTTTAGAGTGAATGTGATACTATTGTAAGTTCAGGTCTTGAGTAGCTAGATTCTTTATCTAAAAATTCACGGTTAAAAAACATAATAAAATAATGTAGCGGTAAGATGGACCATCTTATGTGTGCAAAACATTTTTCTCTGCATCATATATCATTCCTCGAAAAGATTATAACCACAGACTATTTAATGTACAGCTTGTGTTTATTTCTATGCTTCTATGAACTATGAAGCCTGCATCTGGTGGGAAACAATTGCATTCAAAAAAAGATTTACGGGTTTCACTTTTGATTTTCTTAGCTATGATTATGAATCATGCAAAATTGCAAAACCAAAAATACAAAATACATATAATTATTATTATATTCAAAGGGTACGGGTATCCCCAAATTTGGGGGTTCGAAACCAAATTTATTCTCAAAATCACTCAACTTTATTTGTCCATTCCCTTGGTTTCATATATACTTTCATGCCCAGTAACCAAACACCCAATTTCCTATACCCGTAGTCCTAATATCCTATTTTCTTTCGAATGTTATTTTACGAGTCTAGAGTTTTTCTTTTGTATCCTTTATATTTATTCTTTTTTTCCCGGCGAGACTTTCGACCTCGTATCACATTCTGCCGTTGTAAGTTGCAATCCGGTATTATTGGTTGCACAACCATCTCACGTCAGCGGTGGTCATCCGGTTTAACTTTTAATGGTTCAGGGAGTGTACGTACAGGAGTTGGGGGTATTGATATAGAATTACCTTTATTTTAAGAAGTTTGCGGTTGAAGAGAGTCCCTAATATTTATATAGATTCGAAACCTGTAATTATGGCATTTAGTCATATCTATATTTCCAAATTCACAATATGTGGGAGGAAAGAGTTGGTATGGTTAGCTTACTGACAGGATATTCTCTTCGTAAATTATATTTAAGAGTAATGTATATGAGATAGTTATCAGGTGCTACACATGGATAAAGGAACAAATTAAATATGAACACAACGCGCTGAAAATATTAATAAAAAATGCCATATATATTGTGACGAATATTGTATTAAGGGTAGTATTTAAATAGATTAAGCAGTTATTTAAATTTTTGATGTTTGATACGCAGGTTCTGCTTGTTTGTTTCCTTCTTAGCACTATAAGCTATGTGTCAATGGCGATACTCGGCTACATCATCTTCAGGGACGAGTTATTGTCACAAGTGACATTAAACATGCCAAAAAAAAAAAAAAAGAAGTGAGCTCGAAGATTGCCATCATCACCAAACTTGCCCTTCCAATCACAAAATATAGCGTTATAGTCGATCCGATCGCGACGATGGTCGAGATGACTTCACTTCTTCAAGGCATGTGGATGCGAAGATTTATTTTCCGAATGGCACCATTGGGGTCGCTATTTTTGTCCCCTTTATTAGCCATGTGATGGCATTGATTGGTGCGTTCGTGGGTATTACTTTGTCGATGCATTTCCCGTGCATGTGTTACTGAAAAATTGCTTTGCGGGCACGAAGCTTTGGGCCGGAATCGGCTGTAATTTTGTTTATTGTATTGGCTGGAATGTGTGTTCTTTTACTTGGCACTTACATTGCGGTTTTAGATATAATAAAGGAATTCTGAGCTAGTTGTATTTGATATAGTTATGCAGTTGAATGAAAATTGGCTTATATTACATTATTAATCTTGATATCGCTTGAATGATAAAAATATTTTGATTAGTAATACATTTCCTTGTTCAAATGGTACCATATTACCTCACACCCTTCTCTAACACATTAAAACTAAATTCTTAAAATAAACATAGCTACAACAATTTGTATACCTTTTTTTAACAGCAACATACAACAATTTGTATATCACGAGTTGAAAAGAAATAAACAACATTTGTAATCTTGTATATACGCGTTCAAGTCAGAGGGGTAAAAGTCAATGGCCGATCATGAGCCTGCACAGGGCCGCTGTTAAAGGCCCTAAAAGATTAGAGGGTCACAAGACTCTTGAAGTCCTTTGTATATGTATGTATCCTAATAATCCCCTTTTTCTAAGCCCAATATAAATTTAGGTCTGTTATATACTTGTATCATAATGGGCATATATGGCCCAAACGAGCAAAGTCCTTGAAGATGTAAGTTAATTTGGAGACCATAGAAAATGGAGTGCAAAAAACTTTTAGCTACTCATTTCTAATAACGAGAAAGACAGCGCGGCGGGCCTTTCTGGTAAAAGTGTATGTATTTATCTAACGGGGTTTATTTGTAGAGAATGCACATGTTTTTTCTAATTGTCACTTTTGTTTTTGTTGGTATAAGGGTCATGATAATCAAATGATTACTTGGATAATTCTTAAATCATGTATTTCGACCCTATTGTGTCTTGGGTTACACAAAATTCATATTGGGATAAGACAAGAACACACTCTAATTCTAGGCAAAAAAAAAAAGAGCAAAACATTAGATACTTGGTATATTTGTTGTAGATATGAACATGTATTTATCAGAACATTAAAACCCCGTAGGTATATCGTTATTATTGACCATTATTTATAATGGTGAAACCTTAGATACCCTAAACTCACAAACCGGGCTTGAGCCTATTTATCCTCTAATACTCCCCGGCACTCCGATCGGCGAAATTGCGAAAGCTCGGACTGGAGTAGTAAACTAGAAAAGAAAAAAAACATTAACATAAGAAAAACATAACTTTAGTCGACTCGTAATAAAACCGTACCAAAGGTCGACTTTAGTCGGATGGTACCAACGGTTGGTTAAGTCGACTGGTAACAAAACTGTATCAACGGTCAACTTTAGTCGACTGGTAACAAAGCCGTACGAACAATCGACTAACAAATAAATAATAAAACAACCATAACTTTTTTTTAACGATAAAATAAAAACATAAACATAAATCCGATAGCAAGTGGTAGCAATCTTCTAACAGCAGCAACAACAAAAGCTAAGCGGAGATAACATTTTTTTAATGGTTAGAGGGTGGCGACTAGGGTTTGACGAGGGTGGCCACCTAGGTCTGAGGATAAAATCTACTCCGACACCATGTTATAACATTAAAACCCCATAGGTATATTTTTATTATTGATCATTATTTATAATTATGAAACTCTAGATACCCTAAACCCACAAACCGGGCTTGGGCCGGATTTGTGTTGTTGTTGTTGTTGTTGTTGTTGTTGAGGTGATACTTGTTTCTGTGTTGTGAAGGTTTTAGTGTTTGTGGTTCTTGGTCTCTTAGCGCTTTTCTCCCACTCAGGATCATCCTGACTGCACTTACGAGCCTATGGACGACACTGATTTTCTAAGTCACCGACCCGTGATAACAACCTTTTGATCAGTTTGATTGCCTTGGAATTTTGTTTCTTTATCAGCTTCTCGAGGTTTTGAATTTGGTTGTCAGCTTTAGTTATTGTCGGTGGTTCAGCTTCGGGTTCCAGTAGACCATTGTATATGTTGGGGTGAGCTTCTTGTAGTGAACCATCATTTGAAAACCTATCTAACATTATTTCTGAGAGACAGTCCAGCGATAGAGTTTTTGTTGATGATGATGGTCCAGCTTGTGATTCACTTTGTCTCTAAGCTGCGAATCTTGCTTCCATGTCAGCTCTTAGCTTCCCTATTATTTCATTGAATTGTGTTGTTGTGACTAACGGTACTGGTTCAGCTCGTATCCTTTTGGAAGAGTGTTGATGTTGACATTGTCGGGATATGTTTTAGATGAGATGTTGTTGATGATCGTGGTTGCAGAATGTGAGTTGGTATGGGGTTGTTGTTGTGTGAGTTGTTGCTGTTGTTGTTATTGTTGTTGTTGTTGGTGATGGAATTTCTTCGTCGAGAATGATGGTAGAGGCGAGCTGGTGTTGCTCAGTGGACCTAGACCTACTGGTGTCAATCTTTGTTTTCGACTTAGGCTCCTTTCTATGGGAGTCATCCCCGTTCCCCTTATCATCTCCATCATGACGTACATCACTAAACCTAAACTACTCACTATCCTTATTCTCCTTAGAAGGTTCACTAGACTCCTTATCCTTCCCCACATCATCTTCGCCTTCGTTTGTTTTCTTAGGCTCATTAGTTTGTGGCTCGATGAGTGTATCCCTGTGATCATCATCTTCGTCTTTCAGCTGCGTGATCTTACTTCCTGGTTTCGTTCTTTTCCTAACATTTGTTTTCCTTCTAGTCTTAGAGGGTCCTACGTTGGCACTAGACTCTACATTGACCCTATGCGCTCCTGGGGTAGGTCCGCTCGGTTTTGAGCTTTCCATAGGAGCGTATACTATCTCCATATACACCTTGTATGCATTTGATTCCTTATCCGCAATATCCAACAAGCTTTGTGGTATTGGCATTGGTGCATTTGTGGTAACAATAGAATCACCACTTGTGCTATGCATGTAAGGCTCAGTTGCTGTTGGATCTTCTTCTCGTAGTGATATGTTCGGATGTTGCCTCATGAATTGGGAAATCATCAATCTGAAGTAACGGATAAATGGAATACATGCATTCTTCTTCTTCGACTTCTTCCTGACATGATCAACTACATCCGTCCAGATCATTTAGCGTAGTTGAAGTGAAGCTGCTTCACTATACCGTACATAACTTGATACAGTGTAGTCGTGCCTTTGTCATGGGTGAAAGTTTATTTTTTATTTTTATTTTGATAAAAAAAAAAAAAAATGAATGGATAGGATTGATTCATTGGTTCAATGACAAATATAAGTTCTATATTGCATTTTTGTCATGGGTCAAGTTGCGTCATGTCCATATTGGTTGACCACTCTATCAACTACTCAATCCATTTTTTTTTCTTTTCTTTTTTTAATAGATGCGTAACAATTGTAGCTATTGAGATTACATAAAACTCATAGTGATTTACTTGGAATTTTTAGTTTTCAAGAAATAAAAAGAACAAAGACTATATACAGAAAGATATTCAAAGAGTCAATCACACTATAAACAATTGTCTTAAGCACTATTGTTATGAACAACTAACCACACTCAATAATTGTCCATATCTAACTGATATAATCCGATTCCGAATCTACATGTCCTTATTATGACCACGATTTGTTATAACATATGCCTACTACATTTATCATGTATAATTTTTTTGAAAGAAACCATTAACGAATATTTATTGTCAATGAAAATCCTTAAACATATGATAAAGTAAATATTGGAAATAAAGGCCTATAATACTTATAAAGATACAACTTTGTACCTCCATTGTGATCAATCCCTGGCATTGCAAGTGAGCTCACAACGGATTTCTCTAGGATAGAAAAGACTTTGGTTCTCAAAACACCGTATGGGCAGATTCAACATAAGAACTTGATGTTATGAACGATAATGCATAATGCATTTGACAAAAGATGAAACAAAACTCCTTATGCTCCGATGTAGACCCATTTAATGATAAGTGGGGTCGATTCAAATTTCTTTTAAATTTAATAATAGTCTTTTTATTTATATGATATATAAAGTCTTTTTATTTATATGATATATAAAAAAATATATTGTATATATTTAGATAAATTTGGATTTCAGTTCGGTTCTGTTTATATTTTGTCAAAATCATATCTAAACCGAAAATTAAATATTTAATTTGGTTCGATTTGGTTTTGACAAATTCAGTTCGATTTATTTTTTTGGTTAATTCGTTTTCGATTTTAAATTCCTGCGGATATTACCCGATTTGCGAGCACCCTAATCGGAACAAAAACGTGACACATAATTCTTGTAGCCAAAAGTTCTTTATAGATCCAACTTTTACCATAGAACCCATCAAACATTCTTATCCACTCATTTTTTTTTATCAAAATAAAAAAAATAAACTTCCACCATTTTTTTAAAATTTAAATATTTCGCAAACCGTAAATCGTCAAGGTATAAAAAAAATATCATCGAGACGAGAATTAAATTATCTTTCTATAGACATGCATTGTTATATACTTTCGAAGAACTTTTTTTCGCTTAGAAAAATCAGATATGATTCCTAAGAATCATATATGATTCGTAAGAATCATATGTGATTCGTAAGAATCGAATCATATATGATTTTTTACGAATCATATATGATTTTTACGAATCATATATAATTCTTTCTGGGCGAAAATTAAAAAAAAAAAAAGTTTGTCGAAAGTATATAATAATGCATATCTATAGAAAGATCATTTAATTCTCGTCGTGATGGTATTTTTTTTGTAGCTTGAAGATTTACCGTTTGCAAGATATGTTATTTTGAAAAAAAGGGTAGGAAAATATAAATGAGTGACTATGATTGGTTAATAGGTTCTATAACATCTATGAGTTTTTCATGGATCTCAACTCAATTCTTGTATTGCACCCATGACGCCATGACCCAACAACCATCACCATGGCCCAAAAGGCCCAAAACATTGTCTAATAAAATATTCAAAGGCAGCCGGCAACAACCCATTATAAAACCAACATTGTCTCATTTGAAATTTGGCACAAACAAACGTGACAACCTTATGTAACAACCTGGTCCCACCATAATCCATTTTCAAATTTTAAAAAACACTCAAAACCTGCTTTGGACCCATTTATTACTTTGTTTTCTTACAAGGGACTTAATTTGTTAAAATACATAACTAAAAGCTTCTTAAGCAAAATTTAAACTCAAAGAGATACAATTGAGGCCAAAATGTATGGTTAAAGTACACAATTTCATAATTTAACCATCGTTAATTATTATAGCACAAAATATATACATTATAATTCATGAAATATAAATATACCGTTACACTGATAAAATAAAATAAAATCAAAGATAAATGGAGTTAGATCTCAAACAGTTAGAATTTAATAACAATACTTTAGAGTTTAGAAAATCAAAGTCGCCTTCTACTAGATTGAGATGAACATTGACACATCAACAATGAACTTTTTGGAGCAACTAGTTACAACAGGCTAGTAAAGTAGATATAGTAGCGAACTTAAAATGATTAACAAAGGTGCGTGTTAAAAAAGATCACAATACTAATTGTTACATAGCGAGTTCACATTTTTTTTCTTCTTTCAGTGAAGATATGTTTAGCAAAAGTAGCAATAACTGTTTTTTTTTAAGAAAACGTTTGTTAGTGTAGCTGTAGCTGTAATCATAATATGTAAGATGACATAATTTTGAATCATCATAGCTTTTAAATGCTCAACGCTCATAAATATTATTTCATGCAGACATGCAACACTGGAAGAAAAAGTATTTACTTGCTGCTTATCAAATGAGCATTAAGATCACAACGCTTAACGTTCTTAAATGCTATGCGCCAAACACACCCTAATAGTCCATTAGTCCCAAATGTTCATCAATCCTTCTAGATATTGTTCATCATATTCTTTTCCAACTCTCTTGACGTCTCAAATTTATTTTGATCAACATAACATTAAAAATCATGTTCTAGGGATAAAAACATGTATACAAATATGATATTTGTTTTATGTGAACGTTTTCGAACCTTTCGTTGACCATCCTAATATATTTTTTTGTTATGTTCGAACACAAACTTTTTATTAAAACCTTTGCATAACTTTGCTACCAAAGCACATCGGAGATGGTTGTTTAGAAACAATAACCATATGTACTTGTATTCTAACCATAACTAAAGTGATTACGGCTAATCCACAAATATTTATACGCAGAACAAATAACATCGGTTGTGTTGGTGCGAGGCTTTAACAGAGGCTTACGTTTTTAAAAATAAGATAGCTTATAAAATATGCTTTGTTTTGTTACACATGCTTACGAAAGATTTTAAAAGCCACACAAGCATTCATAAGCCTAAACCCATTAAAATAGGCTTATAGCTAGTTAAATTACTTAAATATCTTTTGAAATATAATGAATTATCACGCAAAAACTGAAAATATATACAAATTTAGCTTAATGTATTTTTATGATGATTTTATATTAATAAACTTTAACTATAACTAATTCATCAAACAATTTTATAAAAATATAAGCTCCAACTATCTGCTTCAGCCCAACCGTGGAGCCAATTTCGTCAAAGATCTTCGTTGTTGAATCACAAGGGACCAATCTACAACACCATTCAATTACAAAGGACCTGATTTACAAAAACACAAAACAAAAACAATCTTAAGCAAAAATCAAATCAAAACAGACACATTTCAAGAGAGAGAAAAAATAAAATAAAAATGAACACCAACCCAAACACACCCCTTCTGTAGATGCATTTCATTCTTTCATATACATATAGACTATAGATACACAAATCTATATCTATATAATTATATAAAAAACAGTTGGTTGATGACGATGGAGCGAGAAAAAGAGAGAGAAACAGAGCTAGAAAGTGCGATGTACACAAACTGTTTATTATTAGGGCTCGATCCATCAATTATCGGTATCAACGGGTCAAATAACGCCCCTCGGGTCGGGTTGTTTCGTCACTCTAACCCTAAATTGGGTGAACAGCTTCTTTACTTTATTTTATCTTCTCTCAGAGGCCCTAAAGTATGCTAACATTTCTCCTTTTTTAAATCATTATTATTATTTTTAATTGTTTATGTGCGTGTTTTTGAAATTTGGATCTGATGATGTGAGATCGGTTTTTTTTTTTTTTTGTTTCAGGATTTTGATAAAGTGTGGCCGATTTTTGATTCGACTCAATCGCGCGATTTTCGGAAGGTATTTTGTTAGGTTTTAAGGTTGTTAAGAAGTTTGTTAGAGGTTGTTATTAATTTGGGGGTGGTTTGACAGGTTGTACAGAGTATTATAAGTGAGCTTGAGTCGCAAGGGGCGCTTCCCAGGAGTAATTCTAGAGTTTCGTCTTTGGCTACTTGTTGCGGACCGAGGTTCGTTGTTAGAATTTGTTAAAATTTAGCGTTTTTGGTTTATGTATTTTTGAGTTGTTGGGTTCGTTTCTTAATGTAGAAAGTTGGAATGAATGTGGTATTTAGTGCTACATTGCGTAATTTAGCTGTTTTGGATCTATGTCTAGTGTTGTTGTGCTGTCTGTAATTGAAACGGATACTAATTTGCTTCGCTGGATTTATGTATTATCAACATCTTTGTTAGACAATAAACGGTCGGGATTCTTTTATCGGAAATTTATAGAAATGCAACTAAGGTGGTTGTACCTAATAGTTCCGGATAAGCTGAACCTTGAAAATTTGAAAAATGAAGTGACATATTGCTCCTAAGCTTTGTTTGTTAAGCATTGTCCAGCGTATATGGATGTACTTGTGATTATTGTAATAGGTAGATTTCCGCCAATGCTAATTTGCTGTTATAAATGGTAATTGCAGATTTGTGGAACTTTTATGGCAACTTTCTTTGCATGCTTTGAGAGAAGTTCATAGACGAACATATGCAGCGGATGTAGTCTCGAATCCGCTACCTGCTTCACTGACTGATGTTGCCTTCTCACATGCAGCTACACTTCTTCCTGTTACAAAGGTACATTTTTATTGTAAAAAAGAAATTAAAAGGAGGGAATTGTCTGGCTTAAATTAAGATTTTAAAGCTAAAATTAACACGGGATGTACTAATGCAAGCAAGGGCAGAAGATATGTGGCATTGAATACGAACTTGTAATAATTGTACTTGCATAGTATTTTTGGCAGAAGTTATATCTTGATAGTACAAGACATAGATACTTATCTTGATAGTACAAGACATAGATACTTATCAGTTATGTCTTATAATTATCATGCGGTACTATTAATCTTTTAAGACCAGCAATGTAGCATCGTGATCTGTTTTGCTTAAGTATTATACGGAAAAAAATATAAGTTTCCCCTAGAATTGTTTACTTTCTAAACAGGTGGTAACTCCTCACCTTGTTATCTTATCACGACTGGATAGACCATAATGATCTCCCCTTTTCAAGTTCTCTTTTTGACACTTACGAGTAAAATTATCTGAAAACACCATTTGTTCCTTTCAATGAACAGGCTAGAATAGCTCTGGAGAGAAGAAGATTTCTCAAAAATGCTGAGACAGCAGTGCAGAGACAGGCTATGTGGTCAAATTTGGCTCACGAGATGACAGCAGAATATCGTGCTCTTTGTGCTGAAGAGGTAAGTGTGACAGTTTGTATACAACATTTTGAAGAGCAGCTTGTGTGATACGTACGTCCTTCTCATATTTGGAACTTTTGAATTGCAGGCATACTTGCAGCAAGAGTTGGAGAAGTTACATGATCTACGGAACAAAGTGAAGATGGAAGGTGAACCTTGGGATGAACTTGTATCTAGCTCAAGTCAGAATTCTCATCTGGTTCAAAGAGCTACTCGCCTGTGGGACTCTTTATTATCTCGTAAAAGTAAGTGAATTCATCTCATGGTTCCTGTGTTTTCTTTTATGTGTAAGTGTTGACTTGTGAAGTGCTTTTCCATCAAGTTTAAGATATTTAAATTTAGTTCCAATGATCAATATCAGGCAGCTCACACCTCAGTATAACCACATTATTGACGTCGGAAACTGTTTAGCGTATATGTCAATATGGTAATAATTATTTGAATGCTAGAGGTAACTGCTAGCGAAGTAGCGGGACTGATATCCATGTAGTAAAAAAGGTGATAAATAATGACACAGTATATGCCATATCAGCTTCTTTGTTTTTCCACAAACACCTGGAATAAAGCTCTTTAAAAGTGCTCTTATGTATAAGGTTGTCTAGTCTGTCTTCACATGTTTGCGTCTGGTTGGAATAAAGTTCAAGGTGAACATTATAACTGAATAGCTATGTATAACACTGTAACCTATGACTATTAGACATCTGTCAGATTCCTTCAAGACATCAAATTTTCAGTAGTTGCATGAAGAACACTTGCTGATGTAGTCGTGTGACCTGATTATGTATGTATGCCATATAGTGGATAAGAAGATATCTGGGCTTTTCAGAGACCTCTGAATTTGTAGTGGGTTTTATATTCAACCCTTTTCTATGTTCTTTTTTGGGAACAGGATAAGTGAAGAAAGTAGCACAGGGTTTTCACATGAAATTACTACTCTAAAGCAAATATATTTCAATATAGCGTCTATTCTTTTTTGTTATTTAGTTCATTAATACTTTTTGTTCTGATGCAGGTCAACATGAAGTTCTTGCCTCAGGCCCCATTGAGGATCTGATAGCACACCGTGAACATCGGTAGTTATCCCTGAAACAACTTTATTTATGTCATTCTCTTTTGGATTCCGTTTGTGGCATTTGTTCTTATACTTTCTATATTTGCTTGTCAGATACCGTATCTCTGGACCGTCTCTGCTTGCAGCTATGGATGAAAGTACACAAGTCTCTTCTAGTAATCTAGACAAGGAACAAGCTGATAGATCACAAGCGGCAGTAAATAGAGAAAATGTGAATGAAAGTTTAAGTACTTCTCATTTAGCTGATGAAAAATCTTCTCGGATGGATGATCGAAGTGTAAGAGGTCAACCCACAGTTGATATAGCCGAAGTTTTGAGGCGATGGACTCATGCCTTGCAGCGTATACATAAGCAGTCACTCCACCTGGTATTCTATACACTTTTTTGTGGTTAGAATTTGTTAGCAGTGACTATATCTCCCCTTCTTATACTTATGATTATATATATCTGTCATATTGAGGTTTACTATCTGTACACCTCCAGCACCTGGTGGAATTTTCTCTGATTATCTATATCATCCACAAAAAGTAATGTATCCTGTTTGGTGATGTATCTGATCCGTGTAATGTTTAATATTATAGGCAAAAGCAAACGATGGTGAAGGTCCAGATCTTCTCCGAAGTGCAAATGATGGTGGTACTAGTGGACATGCTGAATCGTTAGCTGCAACACTTGCTGAACATCGGCAACATTTAGCTAGTATACAGGCATGTTTATAGTAGTCTTTGCTTTCCATGATAACTGATCCTGTATTTGAAAAATTCAAACCTAGCTTTTTCAATCATAATTTGTGTCAAGCTTCTTACGTGGTGTCCTGTATTAACTTAAATTATTGTCAAATTTCAAGTGGAAAGCTGTTTGTCTGACTATAGGAACTCAAATCAGGACACATGATATGGAAAAATGTTCTTTGTTAAAATTGGCCTTTTTGTCAGCAACTGATTTAAAATCAGAGCTTGAATTAGTTGAAATAGGCTTCCTATTCACACTTGTTCCTGTGCAGGTGCTTGTTAATCAACTGAAAGGTGTTGCCCCAGCTATACAGAATTCGATATCAGAGTTGAGTGAGGAAGTGAACAGTATCTCCAATCTTCCGCAAGTGACCAATTACCATGGAAGATCTACCTCACCTGTTCAACCACAAAGCACTGGAAGGACTATGGTAGTTTCGTTGTACCTTATTTGCTTTTTCTCTTAATGATTACCAAATATTCTAGTGCTTTTTCGAGTACTAAACTGTACATTTGATGTCTAGGAAAGTAGCAGTGATGAGGTCACAGACGTTACTTCAAGATTATCATCAGTTCATATCGATAAAGTTTCATCTAGTCCCACAGCATTAAAACTGCCACCACTATTTAGTTTGACACCAAATTCAGCTGCAAAAAGTGGCAACTTTTACAAGAAACAGGCTCAAGTTAATAATAACCAGGTGGATAATGTATCGGAAAACTTGCTTCACGAACAAACCATACCAAATAGCCACGTAGTTACACCACAAACAGGTTATACATGGTTCTGTTCTTCATATGCTTGTTTATGTTGAAGGTTAAGTTTGTAGTTTGTGACTCCATTTTTTTCAATGTTTTGCAGACAATGAGAACGATTATATTCGTAACTTGAAGAAATCTGTGAGAGAAGCAGCTTTGTCAACGCGGTCCAACAATACGGCCCAATCACAAGATAGTCACTCTGATGATGGATCTGAACACTTCTTTGTTCCCCTTTCAGGAACCGGTTTTTCTCGTGTTGGCCCAGAAAAGAAAGCATCTTCATTGAGAAGTAAGCAGTTGTTTGTACCTGAATCACAAACTTCTTTGGTAGAGAATCGTGTTTCAGACGGGTTTAAGTATAATGAATCACTCGATACGTCCAGTAACTTTGATATGGTGAACGATTTTGATGGGGTAAATGGTTTTCTCTCTGCTGCTGGTTCAAATTACGCAGAGTCTGAGGGACGGTTGTCATTTTATGATGTGGAGGAAAGTCATGAGCAAGTTTTTTCACCACCTTTCCTTATGGATGCATCTCTGTCTGCAGATTCCTTTGAGGATCTACTTGGTACGTTCGTTTGAAAAAGCATATATGTGTGCGTGTGTATATCGTTCAATTGGGCCGTAATGGGGTAACATGGGTAGTTTTGATGTTGGTTGGGTTGATTTACCCGTAACAGTTTTTGTCCATATATTTTGCATTTTTGTGCATAATTTGTGTCAAATATGAATACAAAAGCTATAACAGCTCAATCTGATTTTTGAATAAAAACTGATTTAGGATTAGTTTTGTTTGAATGACTTCTGGTGCTTTTGCCCCTTTTACCTTAGTGATAGAATATACCCAGTATTGATTCATTTATCATTCATCAAGTTAAAATATTACCTCTAATAACCAGCATCACATAAAAGTCGCTTTTAATAATTGAACATCCTTTCGTGAGGAACTTGAAACTGGATATTCCTATGTATCCTATTGCATGTAATGCAACAAAATTATTGCTAATGATAATTGATCATGCCCGTGCATCTTGTTTTCTTGTGCTTGGATCAAGTTATTATAAATATGTTTTTTCTATTCCTTATCTTAACTACTAATATCAAAAGCATATACTTATATGAAATCTTGCTACTGTTTTTATTTGCAGCACCTCTATCAGAAACTGAAACTGCCTTGATGGAGCATTAATAGCTAATTTCAAAGAGGTTGCTGGTGTTTACTCGTACGAAGATGATGTAGTTTCTATAATTGGTGTAGTATTGATTGCGAGGGGTGTGATATTTTTTCTCTAATCATTTAGATATACATGGTGCTTGTATCTTTGACCCACTCTTCCATCAATTGGATTAAGTTAGCAATTTGAGGTCCTTCAACTGGTCATATGAAGTCCAAAGATGATGATAACTTGCTCTAGGTTTCTGGGGATTGTAGTTTATATAAAGTCTCACAACCGTCTTGGTTGGATCTGAGCATCCGGTAATGGCATTCACACGCTAGTCATCAGGTGATGTTGTTTTTGAGATTCTGACCATCTTGATGGGGACGTTGTGAAAACATTAAGCTATGTTCACCAACCAATACATGTGTAAGAAATGACTAATTCAGAGCCTGTGGATAGATGTGATGTTGGATGTTGGTTGCTTCTGGTCTAGATTGGAATTGTATAATCTGGTTTATTCTTTTGTTGGCTTTTTAGAAGTCCGAGTCAAAATTGTAAGAGAAGAGAAATGGTACCCATTCCTATTCTTTGTTTATTAAGTTAGCCTGTATGATTTAACGTGTGAATTCATTCCACTACCACCTAATGTCTTGCTTACCTCGTCTTTGACCTCATTTTGCTTTGCACTCTTGTGGTTTTCCCCCTCAATTGATTGTATGTACTATGTAGGGCAATAAGCCAAGCCGAGCTAGAATTCGATGAGGCTTGAGATAACTCAAAAAAGTTAGGCTGCGGTTAAACTCGATTCTACAGCTTGAGGTTTGGATAGCTTCAGGTAGTTACTAGAAGCGAAGCTAAGCTCAGTTAAGCAAAGCTACTTAAGAGCCCAGGTTGATAGTTTCATAATGTCTAACCATGCTTGAACTTGATGTACTTAGGAGTAGTAGGGATGGTGGTGGATTGGATATGGATCGGGCGGGCGAAGCCATATCCATATACATATATTTTTGCATCATCCATATCTATATCCAACTTTATTTCATCCATCTATATCTATATAATTCAACACTAAATTATTATGTAAACAATCCCGATTTCATTCTCATCTGAACAATCCCGATTTCTAATCGAAGTAAAACATATATTGTTAGGTAAACAAATATAATTCAAACACTAAATTATTATGAATGACATTTCATTCTCGTTTCATGTTTATTTTTGCATCAAAAAGTTATTTATAACTTTGGCTCACTTAATATGTCAAGGTTTTCAAGATCAGGATCTCATTCAGGATCGTTTTCGTCTTTGCAAGATCGAGATCATATGATCAGATCGGGATCGTAGGATTCTGCTATAATGTCATTTTTCTAATAATCTTTGTAAATATTATACAAATCTACTAAATATTATATATCATAAACACAAGTTATATGAATGTTTTATGCAAATTTTGTCCTAAATTATAAATAGAAATGTTTAAGAAGATTAACATAGTTTTTTTTTTTTTTTTTTTTTTTTTTTTTTTTTTTTTTTTTTTTTTTTTTACAATCCTTAAGTTTGTAGTCTTTTAGTTTGTGTTTCTAGAAAATTAAGATCAAATTGGATTAGATCTTAAGATCAAATGGTCACCGGGATCCTATAAGATCACAAGCTTGCAAAGATCCTACGTAGGATCGAGATCGTCTATACTTTGTAATATCGTAAAATCGTAAGACTCTAAGATCATGATCGAGATATTAACAAACATGCTATATGTAGTATTTTATAACTCAAACTAAGTTTTGTAAGAACTAAAGACTAAACTAACAACTATAATGATATTGCATTTCATGAAAATCTTATTACGGTTTAAACACATCATCCTATGATTGATATAAATTGAAGTTTTAAAAGATATATGTGTATACATATCATATTCGGGAGGTAAAGGGTGATCCATGGATGATAAAATGTCATTCATATTCGAATATTCGATCCACTAAGAAAGAAGCTCCTGTGAATTTCTTGACCGACCCGATGGAAGGAAGATCGACACTTAGACCAGCTGACATTTTGGTTTTTGGATGGATAGGGGGAAACATGCGTGTGTAGATCTAACGGGGGTTTCTCCACTTGTGGGATTGGGGAATCATGCTTTTACGGCAGGTCAGGCTGCTTTGAAAGCCGCTTCATGCAAAGTAACCAAACACGAGAAAGCGTGCCTTGATAACCAACACGCGTTTATACCTTTTGCATTTGATACTTTTGGTTTCCTTGCATCGGAGGCTGTGGAGCTGCTCAAAAGAGTCCAACGGGTTATGCATGGCAATGTTACGACCCCAAAGTCTTTGAATGTAGTTTTTAAAAGATTAGGTTTCGCTATTCAAAAAGGGCTAAATGCGCAGCTTGTTGCCCGCTTGCCTGTCGCTTCAGTGTAAAACTTTTCTTATCTAAAAAAAAAAGCATATAGTTACTTATGTACTACATTTCATCCACTAATAATTTCGTATATCCATATTCATATCCAATAATTACTCATTTGATTCATCCATGTCCAATATAAATGGATCGGATTGAGTGGACATCCATTGAATCGGATGTCCATTGACTTCCCTACTTACAGTCTTACACTGTGTTCTCAGAAAAAATAAATAAATAAATAAAGTAAAGATTGAGGGAGTAAAGAAATGAAGATGAAGAAAAGATGTGTTTCACCGCAAAAGTGACGTGAAAATTTTGAAAGCAAAATCCTTCACCTATTTACTTTCACTTTCCTTTCTTAAAAAAAAAAAAAAAAAAAAAAAAAAAAAACTTATTTTATTTTATTTTATTTATTTTTTACTTTATTTTACTCAACTTAAGAACACAGTGCTTGGATAATCATTTGTTTATTATTGACAAAATAAACAATTCTCAATAAGTGAATCGAAGCTATTTAAGATTAAATTAGACTCAATTTTATATGCTCATACCAACCCCAAACTATTTACTCGTACTTATTACTTATGCAATGAATTGTCTCATTATTTGCGTTTTTTTTTTTTTTTTTTAATTTTTGAAAGGCAATATATTTCCGAACGAAACCAAGAACAAATACAAAACGAGGCATCCACTATATTAACAAGATACTTAAGAATAGTGGACCCTAAAGAAAAAAACAATACATTTAAATTTGAAAGCAGCCAACAATAACAAGAACTAGTATAAATACAAAACTTAAACTGCTAAAAAAAACTAAAGAGCATTTTGGATAATTATTTGCGTATCTAATTATGCATTTTCTACGTCTTATTCAAAAGTTAAAGGATGCATTTAGTTATTGAGTCATAATATCTCTCTAAAAAATTTACAAAAAACTAGAAAACTTGTTTAGTTACAAAGTTGTTGCTGGTTTTTTTTTTTTTTTTTTTTTTTTTTTTTTTTTTTTTTATATATATTTTTGTTTTTTTTTTTTGTTTTTTTTTAATTTATTATTATTAACACCAAATTATTATTATTATTATTATTATTATTATTATTATTATTATTATTATTTTGTTTTTTTATTAAAAACTAATAGGATTTACAAACTTATTTTTTATTTTACTTTTTTTGTTTTTATTATTATTATTATTATTATTATTATTATTATTATTATTATTATTATTATTTTTTAAAGTGATTTTTTCATTGAAAACATGGAAATTACATAAAATTGGAGGGGAGTCTAGACACAATCTGTGCTCCCACTCCTTTTTGAATACAGAAACTAAATCGATGAAAAATAAAAGCACCACTCTTAATGTTATTAGAGTGGCTGCTGGCCATAGTCTTGATACGAGAAAGTGTATTCAGAGCTTCTACATCGAGTTCCCCAAACGTGGAAAAGGCGAAAGAGACGAACTTGTATCCATTGTCTTCGCACTTGGACGCATACTTCTTCCTTTTCTTTTCCACAGCATTACTCAAAGCAGCCCCAGGGGCCCATGACGTCACCCCAGTCCCAGCAAATGGAGAGACCCCAGTCACATCCAGACATGCGTCCTTACCTTGGAGCCAGTTGAATAATAGCACATCTGCAGGACGTAATTCTCTCCCATTCTCTGAAAGAAATCCCATTGGAGCCTCTTTACGCACCATGATCCCGGCCTTGGAACATATATCAACAAGGATATCACGCACCAGATTATGCCTGAACTTAACACCCACGTCACTAGAGCAGTGGACCGCGTGATCCCCCCATTGGTCCATACGGTGTGCATTGCAACTCGGGCATAGGCTTCCTTCAGAGAACATAGGAACCGCGAGCCGGTAGCATAACACAGACCGAAATTGGCGAGGATTCATCCATTGTCCAAGACCGTCGATAGGGATGGTGAAGAGGAAGTCCTGTGCATGTGGGGCGCGAATGCAACTGAGTATAGCCATTTGCCTTGGACTTAACGAGTACTTGGAAACAAGGTCTTTCTCAATGACACTGAAATAACACTTTGCCAAGGTTTTCATCATTTGGGGGGCAGAAATGCCCCCGGTGGCAGTGAGGAAGTCGGTGTTGCAAGTAGCGTTGAATTTATCCAAGGCATGCTGGAATGAAGGGCCATGTGTAAATACCGGTTTTGGTGAGTATCTTATCCTGTAGGTCACTCGTTTGCATGCGAGAAGCAAGGAAAGCGTATTGGATGATATCCCCCGCTGAAAGGATTCCAAGACCACCGAGCTTTATTGGAAGAGTGGCAAGCCGCCACTGCCAATCACCAAAACCCGGCCCTGAGGCCGTAACGATCTTCTCCAAGGAGGCACGTAACGTCTGATCAAAAAGAGCTTGGGCCTCTGATAAGTGCAAGGGGGAGCATGTTCTCAACACGTAAGATAATTTTGAAACTCCTGCACAATTACGCAAGAGGAGCAGCTCACATTGAGGATCATTGAGCTTGCTGATGGCCTCTATTAAAGATATGGTTTTAGAGACCCTCTTGGAAGCCAAGTCTCGACAGAAACTGTCATCCAGGCTGACAGAACCCCCCAGAAGTTTGACGCCATGGAGAGGACGAGCGATATTCGTAGGGAACACACCATCTACTCTACTCCTAGGATCCTCCACAGGCCAAAGGAGTTCAGTCTTATCAACATTCAAGAACAAACCACGAGCCGGCCCCTCCGTCCTGATGATGTCCAACGCCTTAGCGACCGTGAGAGTATCTCCAACAATAGTGCCATCATCAAGATACCAAGCCTGAAGAGCAAGCTCACAGGAGCGATTAATGGTATGAACCAAAGGGTGCAAAGCTAGGGCAAACAACAAAGGGCCCAGCGGATCCCCCTGTTGAACCCCTTGACATGACCAAAGGATAGAGTTTTCATAATACAGCCTGGCAGGGCGTGCATAACAAAACTCAACCCAAGGGGCAATGGACGGGCATCACACTCTAGCTTCCTGCAGTAAGACACTCCTCTCGACCAAATTGAAAGCATTCTTAAAATCTACCAAGAGCATAGAATGTCAGACTTCATCACCTTTAGACTCAAGAAGCCTATTTACAGAATGAAGGACGGCCTCACACCCCCTAGGACCCCAACCCCGAAATGGAAATCCTGCAGATAAGAATTCATGGAGTTACCAACAGACGAGGAAGCAACCTTGGAAACAAGCCTTCGCCATACCGTACCAACAGCAATAGGCCGCAAACCACCACCGGGCTTAACTAAAGGGGTCAAGGGGGCACTAGCGATATATTCACCCAGTTGGATGGGGCACTTACCGCTGAGGAACATATTAACAATTCCGGTAATAGACCCAAGCAAGTCATCGGCGATGGCGGTCGCAGCACCCCCCAAAATATCCAGCAAATGTTGTGCCCGGAGCCCATCACGACCATACGACGTCCCCTTGGGGAAACTGCGAATCCTGTTAAGTACCAAGTCTTTTTGGACGAAAAGGGCATCCTTGTCGAGGGAAAAAGAGGACAGAGTGGGAGGGGGTGCATAAGGGTGTTTGGCCTCGAGCTCCTGCAAAGTGTCGGGTGTGGGTGGGGCGATGCCTGAAGACGTGAGCACTTTAATGGCAGCGGTAAAGTGCCCGTCCCCAAGCTTACGCTTGCATTGACCCAAGTTGACTCCGTCTGGATCCTTCAGTTTCTTCACCCCATTGGAAGATGGAGGCTTAACAGCCAACCGCTCCATGACCAAACCAAGCCTGTCAACGGGGTCTTTCCATCTGAGAATGGCGCGAGTAATACTGTCAAGCTGGAGTCTTTCTCTCTCACCAGATCGTCGTTGAGCTCTGTTTGTTGGCACAAAAGTGGACAACACGCAGGAAGGCAGAATAAGGAGCTGCACCCAAGCAGATAGGTCTCCTGGGCGCGCAAGAACCTTATCTAGCGCCCCACGAAAGATCTTAGCAAAACCAAGCCGCGCCCTAGAGGGGATACATTTAACCGTGCATATCTTCTTTGAAAAAACCCGATCAAGAAGTTTGATGTCAAAACTGGACTCAACACCAGGAGGGGGCATCTCAGAACCAGCACCCTCACCAATCTTATCCCCATCGAGAGTACCGACCGACTCACCGACGACACTATCCTCAGCAATATTCAGGGCCGGTCTAAGAGGCATAGGGATACCGTGGATCGCCAGTTCGTCAAAACTAGGTGCGAGAACCACGTCACCAACAGCATGTTTGCAATTTTTACTAAATGTGTGGGTGCAGAAACACTCCCCGCAAAGCCATATGCCTGCCTGATGGAGCGCCAGGTCCAAAGTAGAAAATAAGGAGGGATCATTCGTGATACGCGCCCTGTGAGAAGCCTTCAAAATGTCAGACTTAAAATGGCGAGTGCCCAAGTGGTCTATAAAATATTTCTTAGTGAAACCCTTTCCACTACATCCCTCGTGTCCTTGTAGCGGGCATGATAAAATATTTCTTATTCTTATTATTATTATTATTATTATTATTATTATTATTATTATTATTATTATTATTATTATTATTATTATTATTATTATTTCTCTAGAAAAGTACAATGAAAAGTTTATTTTTATTTTTAACTTTTAACTAGAATTCTGAAAAGACTTGTTCATTAGTTTCTATATTTTTCTTCGCATCTTTTTTCATTTTTCTTGTATTCTTCCCTTTTCTAAAAATATGATATAAACAAGTTTTTATAATTCTTAGTACTTTTGTAGAAATAAAATTTATTCCCTAGCTCTAGAAATATCCAAATGTAAATTAAACCAAACTTTTTACAACTAAACTTAGCTCTAATATCTACATGGATTTTGCTAGCCAGGATTAAGGTTAAGGGATAAATTATTACAAATGATTGTTGCAATTACTTCTAAAAATAATCATATCCTAATGATGATTATGTAGTAAAATTTAAGGCTTGTAAACTTGATTAATAAGCAATCCCACACACCATCTAATCTAACATTATTTTTCAACTTGTCACTTGACAGCAATTAACAAAACAAAATAATCATTTGTGATTTTATTATGGATTTTTTTAACTTGTGCTTTAGAACACAAGTTAAACACACTAAAAGGCACCGACCTCACAGAAAAGGACACTACGATCTACAGAAAAATACAGTTTTAATGAATCCCTATGTCATTTTCTGTGAAGTCCGGTGTTTTTTAGTGTGATTAACTTGTGCTGCTCGCACAAGTTTGACAAACCCTTTATTATTTCCTTAACAAACCAAAGAGTCAAACACAGACACAACACAACAACTCACTTTTCTGAGATCGTTTTCGACACAAATATTTGTCACTCATCATCTTTCCAGTTATCTTCTTTTGACTTTTTCTTTTTTTCTTTTCATGTTATTCTTCTTTATCTGTTTCCATCAATTAACCTCAAGTAAGCATCATCATCCTTAAATAAGTAATTAGATCATCTTTAGATCTTGTTGTTTTTTAACTTGTTAATATCAGTTTATGAATATGATTTGTTTCTGTTAAGGTTTAATGATTTGTAGCATAGCTTTGACTTGCATTATTGGATCTATTTGTGCTTAGTGTTCATTTGTTTGCTTTTGCAGAAGAAGGTGAGTTTCGAGGTTTAGGATAGGTTATGTTTAGGATTTATGATTTATCTCTAGTGTTTCGGTATGAGTTGGTTTAGAGAGCATGTGGTTCTGTGACGTTGGGTTCGTAGGTTGGTATTAGAATTGTTTGGAGTTAATAGGGATTGTTTTTGGGGTTTTGTATGTGGTGTGGTTTGTGGGTGTGAAATGATGATTAAGAATATACTTAATAGGATTCCGTCACGGAGGTCACATAAGTCGAGTGATAAAGATGGAGGGCATTCATCTTCAAGTACGTCAACTAGTTCAAGGAATAATAATGATGTAGGACAAAAGCGATCCGGTAGCTCGAATACTGCTTCTAGTAATCAAAGTGTTCAACCTGTTACGAATACTGGGATTAATAGCAAGATTGATCAAGGTTTGAATTCAAAGTTTAATGGAAATACTCCAGTTTCCGGTACGTACGAAGCTTTGCCTAGCTTCAAAGATGTACCTACTTCTGAAAAGCAAAACTTGTTTATCAGAAAGTTGAATCTGTGTAGTGTCGTGTTTGACTTCACTGACCCGACAAAGAGTTTGAAAGAAAAGGAGATCAAGAGACAGACTTTAGTTGAACTTGTCGATTATGTTTCTTCGGCAAATGGGAAGTTTTCAGAAACTGTTATGCAAGAAATAGTTAAGATGGTGTCGGTAAATATATTTAGAAAGCTCACTCCACAACCTCGTGATAACAAAATGATAGAAACTTTTGATGGGGAAGAAGAGGAGCCTTGTATGGATCCAGCATGGCCTCATCTGCAACTAGTGTATGAGTTTCTTCTAAGGTTTGTAGCATCACCAGAAACCGATGCAAAGCTTGCTAAAAGGTATATTGACCATGCTTTTATTTTAAGATGGTTAGATTTGTTTGACTCTGAGGATCCGAGAGAGCGCGAGTACTTAAAGTTTGTACTTCATCGTATGTATGGAAAGTTCATGGTGCACCGTCCATATATCAGAAAGTCAATTAATAACATATTCTTTCGGTTCGTTTTTGAAACTGAAAAACATAATGGAATTGCGGAGCTTTTAGAAATACTAGGGAGTATTATCAATGGTTTTGCTTTGCCATTGAAGGAAGAGCATAAGCTTTTTCTTGTTAGGGCATTAATTCCACTTCACAAGCCGAAATGCATACCGATGTACCATCAGCAATTATCTTATTGTATCACTCAATTCGTTGAAAAAGACTGTAAACTTGCTGATACTGTTATTAGAGGTTTATTGAAGTATTGGCCAATCACGAATAGTTCAAAGGAGGTGATGTTTTTGAGTGAGCTTGAGGAAGTTTTGGAAGCAACTCAGCCTCCAGAGTTTCAACGATGCATGGTGCCTTTGTTTCGCCAGATCTCTCATTGCTTGAGCAGTTCACATTTTCAGGTAACTAATCCTGTTGTTTCATTTGTTATTATTTTTTGCTCATGTTATTGCTATGTAGTCCCTTCATGACAGCACAGCAGACTTTAAAAGTTTGGTTTTCATTTGCTGATACACTTTTGTCCTATACCTTTTTTGTGACCCCCCATCTTTATTTTCAAAATTGACTTCGGAAAACATATATGTATTTCCTTGTATTACATAAATAGGACCCGCAAATGAAAATGGTACATGGTCAAAACAGATTGAGCCTAATGTCATAACTAACCCAGGTTCAACCTACTTGGAATTCTCCATACCATACTCCATGTTCTCTAGAAAGATGCATAGAATTCTTGCTTGTAAATAGAACACTATATATCTCTGGAAAATGAATAGTTTATAGGAAATTAATGTACATGTGATCTTAGCGATTGGTCACAGCCGCTGTGTAACTATAAATAGGGATAGATTGGTTATTTGTCGGTCATTTAGCATAAGGTGCAAGTAAGAGTTCTTTCTAAACATATTTCCCTTGCATCTTCGTTGGTAACCGTGAGTGTTAGATCTTGATTTACTGCTCCTATAGGCAAATACTCTTTGGACAAGGCCGACTAAGCATCTTAACGTGGGTTCAAGCAAAGGATGCACATTCGATTCGGAGAAGTGGTATCATAGCTTGAAACACTTACACGTGAGAGTATTAGGCACTAACGTAGAGTGTAGACAAATAAAACCACAATGAACATAGGCTCAAAGAGGAGGCGCAGTAAGAAACTGTCAAAAAGGTCACTCCAAGAACACAATTGTTACCATGGGGAAAAAGTATAGTGAGAAACAAACTTCAACTTAACCTTAACGGGTGGATGGCCCTAAGCCCAAAGCTTAAATTGGAAACCGGAAAATGAAGGAGTTGACAACTTCGTTTAGGGCATAGAGCATATTATGTGTTACTAAGATCAACATTGATGGGCATAGAGCATATTACGTGTTCTAGCTTAACAAGATTATCGTTGCATGGATGATGCTTGCAAACGTACAATCACCATGGGTGGATTGAACGGAATGCGATGACTAAAAATGGGTTATCGGCTCCAGGCCTTGGGTACTCAAGATTATTGGAGATCTGCTACTAGCCCAATCTGTATTTTACCCGATAACACATGGTCGGACAAAGGGTACCAAATGGACTTTGTAGCCACTAGCCACTTCCAATGCTTGAAGAAGGCCTTTTGGGGAAGTGTTTCACTCGACTTTATTACTTACGCAAATCCAATGGCTTTATGATTTAGGAATTTTTATGCCTAAATAGTATTCTAATACTTCCATACCCCAAACCTTTTATTGGAAATTCAAGTGACATGTAAATTGCATAATGGTTGAGCATAAATATGTCGAGTTGCTGTCGACTAGAGATAGGTTGTTTCTCGTCTTCCGGAAATATGTAATAACGCATTAAAAGTGGTCCAGTGCCGTAGACCGACGACCACCTCTCGCATGAGAATGAGTATGGTATTTGATGATGGCGAATGCTTCTCTTAGTGAGCATTTCCGCATGTTCTGCGTGTCTAGCTTAAGGGCTGGAGATAGATGGTGTTATTTAGGAGATGGAATGGTAAAAATACCTTTTTCCCGTAATGGAATGGCGTATTTATAAAGAGACCCCATCCTGCCAGAAAAACATTGTTCCATATCCTCAAAAATAATACACCACCCCACACAAATTTCTTTCTCTTAAACTAGACACGTGCCAACATGGCGGAATGTTCTTTAGAAGAAGTATTCACCGTCATTGCCATATCAATATTAAATTTCACACCGGAGGTGGTTTCCATGGCTACTGCATTGGGACCATTTCTAACATACTGTTGTATGGATCTTAGTCTGGAAGATGAAAAAAAGGTTCATCTCTTATGTCAACACCATCTTAATGGATTTATGTTTGACCACTCAACCAATAATGAGATGGTTAATGACTATAATTAGAGGGAGGCTAGTCATTTGAACCATCAAGCATTATATGAATGTAGAGTGTTTTGTAGTATACTTTGTGTGTCCTTGGGCGGTCTTTTCCTTGATTTTAGTTTTGAAGCCAATCTAAGCAAGACTCTGGTGGACTTAGCATTTTGAGGCGGCTTCAAGTGCTAAGACTGGATGAGCGATTTAGGGGAATCAACAACCTTGTGACTGTGATAATATGTTTTCTAATTATTTACTGTATACAACCTTTTTGTATCTAGACTGATATTATATATTAAGTTTTTGTACAGATGCTAGAATGATATAAAAGCTATGCCAACTTATACCACAAAAGGTCTAGATTGAATTTCTTATGTTTACTAGAAAAAAATTGTCCAACATAGCCTTACTCAAGCCAAAAAATAATCTTTAGGTGGATCTTGTTTAATCTGTGGCTTGGCTAACTACTTGGGCATCCGCGATAAAAACTTTACAGTTGATATATATGTTCCCGTATGATGATTTCAATCTTTAGAAACTTGAACATTTTGTTTTCCACTGTTTGTAACCAGATACTTATAAATATACAGCCAATGGTGTAAATTTTACATTCAAGTTTCATACATAATTACGAAACTTGGTACGCCGTAAGTTATTCATATCTAAAGTAGGTACCATTTTACAAAGACGACACTAGAACCGTAAAGTATGACCAGTTGGCCCCTATATTTGGTAGAAATTTTCGTCTTTTCACCCCACTCTCTTTTTTCCCAAGTGAATACCTTCAATGCTTCAAATAATCTGTGGCTCACATGAAGACAAATCACTTTTGTGGTGCTTGTTGTGGGGCTCGTGATTTGCAAAATTCTGCGTCATGGTTATTTTACTTGAACTTGAGCAAATTGCAAGAAAATGTAATGCATGCAACTTTCTTCTTTTTTAACCATTTAATGCCAACATAGATACCATTTCTTACCATAGCGTGGCATTTGTAAACATGTAGTGCATCACATTTCCCATTTTCTTAACCATGAAATGCAACAAATTGCATACTTCGTAAGATATGATAAGCATGTTGCATTAAATGGCTTAAATCTTACTGCTTTGCATATATTGGTAAAAGATGGACATTGCATTATCTTGCAGTGTTCAAAACTCTCACTATAACATAAACCTCTGATTATCAAGGGCACAAATTTTTGATGTAACAGAATCTTATTGTTTCTTCTATATGCAGGTGGCAGAAAGATCATTATTCCTGTGGAACAATGATCATATTGAGAACCTGATCAAACAAAACCGCAAAGTAATACTACCAATCATACTCCCTTCGTTGGAAAGAAACACAAAAATACACTGGAATCAAGCAGTCAGGAGCTTGACTTTAAATGTTAGGAAAATCTTCTCCGATGCCGACCCAGAATTCTTTGAGGAATGTTTGTCAAAGTTTCAAGAAGATGAATCTAAAAAGGAAGAGACCAAAACCAAGCGCGAAGCCATATGGAAACGTCTCGAAGAGATTGCTGAAAAGAGATTTGGTTCTGGTACCACCAATCAACCCATGCTCTTTCCTAATAAGGTAACCAATGGCTAAAAGAGATCAACCGAAAACCCATTTTTTGGGTTTTACATGTATGATTTGTATGCCAAAATGTATATGTGCATATCTATATCTATGTCTATATATATTTTGAATGGGGTTGCTAGAGATTGAATTTAGCCATTTTGTTGTAAGAGTCAAATGGGTGACAAGAAAAAAGCTTTCATTTTTTTCAGGCATTTGTTCCTTTTCTTCTGTATTTTTATATATCTTTCTGTATTTGTACTATGATTGTAATCCTTTAATTTTTATTTTTAATGTGTATCATATTACTTTTTAATCTTTGATCTGTTTGATTACATTGTTGCTCTCTCCTAATATCCCATATTAATTATCTAGTGTAAAAGTACATGGTTGTCGAAGT
The DNA here is from genome assembly GCA_030686995.1 of Artemisia argyi. Taxonomy (NCBI): domain Eukaryota; kingdom Viridiplantae; phylum Streptophyta; class Magnoliopsida; order Asterales; family Asteraceae; genus Artemisia; species Artemisia argyi. The sequence continues at coordinate 130,170,579 of CM060707.1, read as the reverse complement.
TGAAGGTACACCATCACATACACCTGTTCACATTATGCAATTTTGATAATTTCACATCACATATACAGCTGTTAGCAATTTGAAGGTCTTTTAACTGCTGTTTTGGTTGATCAATTGTAATGACATTCACATGGTAATCAGTTGTTTGTGAGATTAGACCATCTCGATGGCGAGCTCTCTAGATCTGTCCAACACGTGTAACACATGACTCATCCAAACCCGTTGACATTGGTGATGTTGGATATTGGTTGCTTTTGGTCAAGATTGGAATTCTTAAACCTGGTTGATTCATCTGTTGTTTGTTTTATCATCAGAAGTTGCCAAAGTTGTTGGAGAAGAGTAATTGCACTTAGGTGATAACTTGTGTTGTTTGTGCAATCTCAGAGTCACTTGTCTGTATAGCTGCAACTTTAGTAAGACCCAGTCACTTATTTCAAACACCCTGTCAATCTTATTCTTGTCTGCAAACATCTTCATCCTTTGTTGAGCTCTGTCTAAATGAAACTATACAAGAGAAATAGCAGCCTCTCTTGCCACCAAAGTTCTATCAACAGCCTCTGCATGGGACCCAACCATATAAGACACATGAGTAGGAGTCTGCCCTTACACCACCACAAAAGGAGCGAAAACGAGGCAATCCTCCACCGGTGACAATATACAGGTATTTTTTTTTTTTAAATCTTATTGTTTGTAAACATACCAAAGTGTTCTTGATAATAAACCTTAGTATTTACAAATGGCTCAGGTGCTTGAACCAGAACCAGGAGTGAGGAAGGGAGACAAGCAGGCAAGCAGCTTGCTATGGTAGGCTTGACTGACAATAAATTTACTATAGTTTGAACGTTTTTTTATTTTACGAGGCATGCTAATTAGTTTTTTTTTTTTTTTTTTTTTTTTTTTTTTTTTTTTGCAGCTTTGGTGCTGGTGGTTGCTGGGAAGATTTTATGAAGTAATATCGTATTTAGTTAACTATTACGGATAGTATTACTGGATTGTATCTTTTATGGATTGTATTAAGTAATGCTATATCTATCTATCTATATCTATATATGTATTTTCTGGATTGTATGACTGTAAAATGGTCATGTTGCTTTATTTGTCTATCTAGATAAAAACATACACAAAAACTAAAAACTCTCCCTTTGGCGATCCTAACCCTAACAAACCCTTAATCGGTTTTTCCAAAATCTATTCTATTCCTAGTTTTTTGAGACGATTTGCTATTGTGGGTGGTTAACATTCGTGTTTTTTCATCCCCTTGATCAGATCGTGGTCTCAATTACTGGTTTTAGGGTTTTTTTGGTTAGGTCGACCGTTAGGGTTTTCTCAAAATCGATTTTGTATTGATGGTGAGTTTGGGGGAGGGGAATAATACATTATCACAACCTGTCAATGTGAATATGGAAGAATTGAGTGCTACTGTTGATTTGTCGAATATAGCTGATAATTCTTATGATACATCTCCTCATGTTCAGGTTGAGAATTCTAAAGGACCGATTACTGTTCAATCATCCCATTTGAACGTAGGTACTGGTCCTTCTATTGAGCTTAATTTTATCAAAAGCAAACATGATTTTATTAAATTGGTGTTTGGTGTCTCGTTGAAATTAACCTGGGATATTGATTTATTCCTTAAGGAGGTTGAAGTTTGTAAATATCCAATATGGTCTAATTTGGATAATGATACTCGTTCAAAGGTGCATGAAGCTATGAGTGTGTTAATACAAATATCTCCTAAAAACGTTATTTATATTTTACGATCTTTGCTAAGTTTTGTTAACGACAAAGTGTAAACTTTAGTTTTTAGTAAAACATGATTTTAGTTTTAGTCTTGTATAACTAGACTTTACATTTCATATTAAACATAAACATTGTTATATTTCCTAATATAGAAAATGTAACATGACATCATGGCATGCATCATGAGCATTTATGAAAAGGTTACTAAATCTAGGATGTGACTTTGCATAAGATCTCTTACACATCTTGGAAGGATTCTCACTCAAACTATTGAGTGTTGACTTGTAGAATCTTGATTTGACATTGCTAGATATGGAAAGATTTCTTGTAGTCTTTGACTGTCAGACTTGGCGGAACCCTGGGGGTACAAGGGCGGAACCCTTGTTTTGGTTCCGTCGGATCCGCTAGTCTGCTGGTTCGGTTGGCTATAAATACCAAGCCATTTGCAAGAAATCTTTCATCACTTTTAGCTATAGATTACATACATACTCTCTATACTCTTATCTAACTCAGTAGCAACTCACTTATGTGATTCTCTTTTGTAGCTAAGAAGTTCACAAGTTCATCCGAGAAGTTACAAGTTTCAACTCAACGTTTCAAGACTTGTTAGCTTTGTATTGTATAAACTCTTATAGTTTATACTTCATTTGTATCTTGTATTGAAGTGATCAGTTAGTATTTTAGGCCTTAAAATACATAGTGTGACGGGAGTGGTTGTACCCTTGTAAAAGAACTCGACATCTAGCTTAGTGTCGGAAATAGTGGATAGGCGACGTTAGGGTGGTTCTACCTTGAACTAGGACCCGGTATTTAGCTTTGTACCGGATAAAGTGTAAGCGACGTTTGTAAGGGTTTCTCCACCGGTGAAAGGAGCTTGTTGACTAGTGCTTGAAACTCTCGAGTTGGAAACTCGAGGCGTAGAGTAGGGCAAGGAAAAAGAGTCCTTGTAGCCAAACCACGATAAACAATCGTGTTGTGGTTTGATCGTTTCTTTCTTTATACTTGCATATTAATTATTGTTAATTAGTTAGATTCATTGATTATACATAAAGCTTTTCAAAGATTAACAAGTTAAAAAGCAGTAAACTATTCAACCCCCCTTCTAGTTTTCCACAGAGTGGTTTGCTTGAGGTTTATGAGATGAATACTAATGCAACAAATTCTAATTCTGATGAGAGTATCGAAGATACAACACGTAAATGTGGATGCGAATACAAAGGGTAAATCTATTCCAAATTATACTTTTCGTCCTTTGTTTGCTGATTCAGTTTGATTGTCTCCTAGATATTGATGAGCCGATTTCTCCATTCGCCAAGACTTAGCTACAATAAACTTTGATTGTCTCCTAGATATTGATGAGCCAATTTGTCCTAGGTTCATTCTAGAATTCTATGCTACAGTAGATGTATTTAGTGATGAAGATGGTCATATATCCGTGGAATTTTCTATCAATCAACACGAAACTATCTTACCTCTAGATGTATTTGCTAGAATCCTTTGTATTCCAAACAATGGCACTTGTCTTTACACGGACAAATGGCCACTCTTTACTCTAGACACCGTTGAACGGGATCCCTCTTATGACACTCTTCTTGTTAGTAAGGAAGTGCTTCGTGACCATCTTTTTGTAAGAACTTCCGACACTAGGAAAAACAGTTCGGGAAGTGAAGTGAACAAAGACCCGTTTGGAATGGAACTCAATGAACTTGAACCTCAATTTAGGAAGTGGGAAGAGGTTCTTAGGGCTAATGTCATAAGTTCCGTAGGAAATAGAGATCATGTGAACACGTGTCTAAGTTATATGCTCTATAGTATCTCCACTAGACAACCCTTCAATTTGGTTTACTACATGGCTAAAAGAATGGCCGATATACCTCTAAATGGAAAAACAGCTCTCCCATATGTGATGCTTCTTACCCGCCTCTTTAGAGCCGTCTCGCCTATTCCACCAAATGACAAGGGTATACGTCTTGATTACTCTCTTATTCCTCACACATTTGTTCCTCTTAGTGGTAAGAGAGTCTTTAAGACTCAATGGAAACATCTCCGTTCTCCTTCACCTTCATCCTCATCCTCACCAATGAGCGAAGATGATGGTCTTCCTAACTCTAAGCTAGCTCCTCTCGAATACCTTCAAAAACTTCCCACCATCAAAAATGAGTCCGAAGAATTCAAGCAAACGAAAGGAATGTGGAAGTGCATTGGAAGGTACATTGGAAAGATGAAGAAGAAGTTGGACCGCTTGTGAGATGAGTGTTTAAGGGGTGTTTGGGATAATTAAGTTTTAGAACTTTGTAGTCGTTAAACTATGTGGTTTATGCTGTTTTGTACTTCTATGCTCTATTAGTATTGTTGGACAATGTATTGGTTTAACTATTTATGCAGGATGACGACATTTGGAATGTTGTCAAATTTTCTAGTTTATGAAAATTTCACTAAGTATATTGAGATTCGCTAGCCCCCGATCAAAGTCTAACGGTAAGAGTGTTTCTACATCCATTTTTTGCATTACCTAATCAGTTATACCTTAAATTTTATGTTCCAAGTTTTTTCGAAAAATTTGGATTTCGTCTCAACCCCCGTACAACTGTTCTGTCTTGATTATGTGACTTGGCGGAATCATAAACAAGGTTCCGCCAGTGTATTTTTCTGGGTAACCCAGTTTTGGCCCAACAGACCAGACGGAACCCAAAACAGGGTTCCGCCCGTGTATGCATTGGGTTCCGTCAAGTCACCTGCATATTTTTTTCCCTTAAATCTAAACTTTCTTTAAGATCAAATCATTTTTATTAGTAAGAAACATCTCCCCTAACTTCCAATAAACACATTTGGATCATTCTTACTCACTAGAACAATTAGGAAGCCTCTTCCCGCCAAAATTCCAATTCGAACAATATCAATCCAAGGAACCCTTCCTCATCAAGCAAGGAACCCTCCATAAGGTTCCTTGCAATCCGTGGAGCTTCCTAACCAAATCACTTTCCATGATCACATAGCATTTAGTGCATAAGTTAGTCTTTCACTCCACCCAACTCTATTGGATTGACTTCCAATGACTTGACAAGTTTTTGGAACTCTTCCAAATGATTAGGAACTTCCAAATTTGTATGGAACAACATCAAATTCAAACACTCCTTTCCATAACATGTTCTTCCTATAAATTGACCAACATTTATACTTCCAATTCACACCATCACCATCACTTCTCTTAATCTTATAATTCTAGCTAACCAATGTCTTGAGATGACTAAATCCAACACCTCATCCGAATCATCATGTTGCTTCAACAAAAACATACAACTAAGCTCATCATCATCAAGTGATTCATCACTCAACATCTCCTCACTCATCCAAGATGCAAACTTCCTCAGCCTTGCTACTCCAACACCATCTCCAAAACCTTTCAATACCAACGAAATTACTACTCCGCCACCAACTATAACACCAAGTGATCCAACACCACCTTCGGGACCAACTCAACTATCAAAAAGTCCATCACCTCAATCACCAAAATTAACACCAATGGAACTTTTCCAAACACCACCAGCATCACCACATCCATTTTTGGAAACTTTAGAAGACCTACCACCTAGATCATCAAAACCACCACCATTGCCACTATTTGACACCATTGCTCAAATAGAAACCCAACAACAACCAATGTTTCAACCAAGTGAGCCATTAGATCATGAACCTCGTCAACCATCATTGGTAGAGCGTTTGGCTTACTGATACGCTAGACCCTCAATTTTTCCACAAGATCAAACATAACCAAAACCTTTGTTGTTCCACCCCATTTACAAAGACATTCATGGACCTTCTTACGGAGGATCAAGCTTCCACCATCATGATCAACAACAAAAACCATCTCAAGAGCATTCCCAACACCTTGATTCCCTATTTCCTTCTTATGAGGAAATAGAAGCATCCATGTGGACCAAATCTCTAAACGATCACGAAGAACTCAAAACTCATTTGAACCACCTTTATGCTTTCAAGCATATGGTTGACTCTCATCTCAACCATGTCATAGATTCCCAAAGGGCACAATACTCATCTATTGTAGGTAATCAAAACACCTCTCAACCATCCACATTTGCTCCATCAACCGCCAATGATCCACCAACAACAAATGAAATTCCTCTTCCACCCAACTTTCCCCGCCATAATTGCGGACATTGTGAGAGAACCGCTCATATAAGTGAACGGTGTCAAAAGGACATTCGTGAGCTAACATACGAAATGAGGTTCATCCTAAACCACATTTTGGAGCGTCTAAATGCCATCTCTCAGCCACCTCAAGTTTAGAGCTTGTTATGGAGGCTTTGCCTCATTTAAGAATTTGTTGGGAGACTTCCATTTATAGAAGTAGGACTTTTATTTTCTTAGTTATTTTTTTTTTATTTTACTTTATATTTCTAAAAGTAGGATGGAAGTTTTCATCTCTTGTCTTTGACTTTTACAAAGTTAAATTTTACTTAGAATGACATCTTTTCTACTATCTTGTTTGCATTGTTGGTTGATCATATATAAGTTGAGAGTGTGATTGCTTATATTCTCATTTTATGTTATGGCTACATGTTTTATCATGTGTCATTATCGTCAACTAATTTTTTTTGTAGGTTCAAAATCCATGTATCCTTTCTTGGCACTCCATTTATGGGGAGTATTGTCCAAGGGGAAGCATTTGCATTATTTCGCTACGCAACTCTTCTTTTTGTTTCGACAAAAAGGAGGAGAAAATATACTTAAACTTACGAACTTAAAATGATTTTCATCAATTAAGTAAAACAAGTTTAAATACAAACTTTTAAAGACCTAACACTAGAATTAGTAATTTACTTAAAAATAAAGTTTATGTTTTGTCATCAACAAAAAGGGGGAGATTGTTAATACAAATATCGCCTAAAAACATTATTTATATTTTACGATCTTTGCTAAGTTTTGTTAATGACAAAGTGTAAACTTTAGTTTTTAGTAAAACATGATTTTAGTTTTAGTCTTGTATAACTAGACTTTACATTTCATATTAAACATAAACATTGTTATATTTCCTAATATAGAAAATGTAACATAACATCATGGCATGCATCATGAGCATTTATGGAAAGGTTACTAAATCTAGGATGTGACTTTGCATAAGATCTCGTACACATCTTGGAAGGATTCTCACTCAAACTATTGAGTGTTGAATTGTAGAATCTTGATTTGACATTGCTAGATATGGAAAGATTTCTTGTAGTCTTTGACTGTCAGACCTGGCGGAACCCTGGGGGTACAAGGGCGGAACCCTTATTTTGGTTCCGCCGGATCCGCCAGTCTGCTAGTTTGGTTGGCTATAAATACCAATCCATTTGCAAGAAATCTTTCATCACTTTTAGCTATAGATCATATACATACTCTCTATACTCGTATCTAACTCAGTAGAAACTCACTTGTGTGATTCTCTTTTGTAGCTAAGAAGTTCACAAGTTCATCCGAGAAGTTACAAGTTTCAACTCAACGTTGCAAGACTTGTTAGCTTTGTATTGTATAAACTCTTATAGTTTATACTTCATTTGTATCTTGTATTGAAGTGATCGGTTAGTATTTTAGGCCTTAAAATACATAGTGTGATGGGAGTGTTTGTACCATTGTAAAAGAACTCGACATCTAGCTTAGTGTCGGAAATAGTGGATAGGCGACGTTAGGGTGGTTCTACCTTGAACTAGGACCCGGTATTTAGCTTTGTATCGGATAAAGTGTAAGCGACGTTTGTAAGGGTTTCTCCACCGGTGAAAGGAGCTTGTTGACTAGTGCTTGAAACTCTCGAGTTGGAAACTCGAGGTGTGGAGTAGGGCAAGGAAAAAGTGTCCTTGTAGCCGAACCACGATAAACAATCGTGTTGTGGTTTGATCGTTTCTCGCTTTTATACTTGCATATTAATTATTGATAATTAGTTAGATTCGTTGATTACATGTAAAGCTTTTCAAAGATTAATAAGTTAAAAAGCGGTAAACTATTCAACCTCCTTGCTAGTTTTCCACAGAGTGGTTTGCTTGAGGTTTATGAGATGAATACTAATGCAACAAATTCTAATTCTGATGAGAGTATCGAAGATACAACACCCAATTTTGTAAATGTGGATGCGAATACAAAGGGTAAATCTATTCCAAATTCTACTTTTCGTCCTTTGTTTGCTGATTCAGTTTGTGATGGAGTTAACGTTTCTATTCCACGTAGTTTGGTTGATAAGGTTAGTGCACGTCTTGAACATACCCTATATGGCTACTTTATTGGTTATAGAATGGCGTTTCCAAAGTGGTTGAGTACTATGTTAAAAATAATTGGGCTAAATATGGTTTGAAAAAGATTATGATGAATGAAAAAGGCTTTTTCTTTTTTAAATTCAATACCCAGTTTGGTTTAGAAGTAGTTTTGGAAGGTGGCCCTTGGATGATACGGAAATAGCCGATCATTCTAAAGAAATGGTCAATTGATACTAGGTTGTGTAAGGAAGAGCTGACTCGTATTCCGGTATGGGTTAAATTATATGATGTACCTATTCAACTGTTTGAAGAGGATGGTATTAGCTTAATTTCTTCATTTATTGGCAAGCCTATTATGCTTGATTCGTATACGAGCTCTATGTGTAAGGATTCTTGGGGTAGGAGTAGCTTTGCTTGGTGCTTAATTGAGGTTAGTTCAGAGGTTGAACTTGTAGAGGTTGTTACTATTAGTGTCCTCTCTCTTATAGGGGATGGTTTTACTAAAGATACTATCCGAGTTGAGTATGAATGGAGGCCTCCCAGGTGTACATTATGCAAGATTTTTGGCCATATCCATGATCATTGCCCTAATAAAGTGGTCAATCATCCTGTTGCTACTACTTCAAATGTTGTTAATCCTTCTACTGTGCCTGCCAATAATGGTTTCCAAATGGTGAGTTATAAGAAGAACAAAGGTAAAGCCCAGTCTGCTAAAGGTAGTCATTTTGCAAATACATCAGTCAAACAGAATCTCAAGTATGAGCCAAAGAAAACTACTAGCGAACCAAAGAAGGGAGCTAATACTCGGATTAATGTGCATCCAACGTCGTCTAAGTTGAAGTCTACTGGTTCTACTTCTAAGGAAGGTATTGTTACTACATCTAATTCTTATGCTGCATTGGTGAACAATGATGAGGAAGATGGAGAACATGTCACACATGTGAATGAAGATTTGGCTAATCCAAATACAGGTGGAAGTTCATCTTTCACGGTAGCTACTGGTTAGCTTGTTTGTGTTATTTCTTGAGTATTAAGTGCTTATGGCTTATCATAAGCACTAGTTATTTTCAAGCTTCTTAGCTGTCTACCTGTTATGTAAGCTTTATCGCCTATGTAATAGGCTGAGATATGGGATTTCACCCATATCCTTTGTACTTAAACGTTTTTAGTTTAATAAATTTACCAGGGTGCAGGATTACTCCCCTTTACCCAAAAATATATTTATTTGGTATGGAGTTGTCGTGATTTACAGTCTATATATCCATTTTGAGATTGTATATCTTTTATCTTTCACTTCATCAAACTAACCAAAATCCAAATAAATTTTAATTATTCTACAAGTTTACTTTTTTTTAAAGGCAACACACGAAACAAATATACTAGCATTGTACCCGATCTATGCTGCAGTAGCAGCGAGAATGTGATGATAGACAATGGTGATTAGTGAGAATGTGTTTACTCGTGGTGGACAATTAAAAAGATAGTAAAGAAAATGCTCAATCTAACATATTGAATCTTAATTCGGAGCAAAAGATGCAAGGTGATTGAAAAGAATTTTTGGATGCTTTAGAATGGTAAGTTACAATTTTTACCTCTTCCAAAAAAGCGAGGATGGACTCCTTCCGACGGTCCACACACCGTCTCAGCTTAAGTCTCTCCAGTTTCTTCATCTCCGGAATCCTTTTAGCTTTGCAAGAAAAGACCTGAGTGCATATCATTGACAACACTCTCAATAAGCTTACATTGGTTTGAAATTCACGCATAAATGTTCATTATTGTTTTGTTTCTATATAGGGGAAGTTCCTTTTTTTATGCATTCAATATGCATTCACTTTCTAGTAAAAAGAAAACCATTTCTAAAAATAGTCTTGTGTGACTAATACACTGTGCAACTCCATCGAAAATTTGACAAGTGTTCAAACAGTTAGTGAGGTTTTTTACTAGACTGAATAGACATTTTGTGCGATCAAAACAATTCTGTTTTGTTCAAAAAGTCATTCGTGAGTCCCATATTTTTTTTATTCATTTTTATATGTTTTTATTATCAACATTGACAAACAACACACCTTTACTTGACAATCGATTTCTCTACTAGACTTGAAATATATTAACAATGTGGATACAACAACAGGACCTAAAATATCAAAAATCATCATGATATCGAAATTGGAAAGAATTCTATTACTATATCTTTAGATAGGGATTTGCTATACAATACACACTAGGCAATAATTAAACCAATGATTAAAATAAATATAAGGATAAAGTCCAAAATACATCTTTGTGTTTTACACCATTTCACACCATACGCCTCTCGCCGATAAGTTGAGACACATACATCCCCCCGTTAATAAATGTTAACCACCATACATCCCTCCGTTAATTTGAGGACTAACGGTGTAAATATTTTCTCCGTTATCTTTTAACGTGAGAGAAAATATTTGCACCGTTAGTCATCCAGACTAATGGTGCAATTTTTTTTTTGCAAAGAATAACGACAATTTTTTTTTATAAATAAATTAGAAAGGGGCATGGATGGAACCCGGGTCTTTTGCCTCACAAAGTAACGCTCCAACCACTAGACTAAGCGTCCAGTGGTGTAAACATACCATTTCATATTTGTTTTAACCTTCTTTTCATAGGATTTAATATCTGTTTTTATAAGTTTTCGTCTGTTTTTATATGTTCTCATCCGTTTTTATATGTTTTCTTTCGTTTTTATACATTTTCATACGTTTCATACGTTTTCTTACGTTTTTATCCGTTTTTGTGCGTTTTCACCCATTTTCATATTTTTTTGTCATTTTTATACGTCTGTTTTTATACATTTTCTTACGTTTTCATCTATTTTATACGTTTTTATCCGTTTTATCTGTTTTCTTACGTTTTTGTATGGTTTTATACGTTTTTAATCATTAACTGGACCATCAGACTCAACATTGAAATTGAAATTTTAATCATCCTCCCATAGCTGTCTCCTCTAGCGGACTTGAAATATTGACAATCGGTATACATCAGGGCCTAAAATATCAAATAGTCAAATGACATAATTGAGTGGCGTATATATAAGTATATATTATAGAAATCGAAACTGGAAAGCATTCCATTACTAACATAGTGTTTGGTACATTGTAATCAAAAGGGTGAATGGAAATGGTGATTATGTTGGAATGATAAAATGTTGTTTGCTTACATATATGGAATGTAATGGTTCATTACAAGGAATGATCCATTACAACAAAATCATTCCCTAGGCCCCCTTGCTTTTTTTTCATTACATCCGTAGTGAAATCAAAATTACGTAAAACCCATCAATAACTAACCATATTAAATAAACTTTCTATCATTAATGGGGCATTTTAGTCTTTCTAATATGATTCCATTACGTATTATTAAACAAACCAAACATGATTAATAATTGTAATGATTAATTACATTACACTATTTATTCCATTACGTCGTTTCTTCCATTCATTTGATATTTCATTACGTCCTACCAAACGTACCTAATTCTCTAAATATTTTTTTATTGAATTATAGAAAAGATCTCTTCCTATGTATATATAATATATATTCCTTGTGATACAGTAAATCCTATTTATGAAATATGAAATAATATATATAAAGTGATATATTTCATTCTGTTCTTCTGCAAACTCCTTGCTTGTACGGATTTCGTTATTCCTAAGACTAAGAAAGTACGTAGCAGCAGCAAAGCAAAGACGGTTAAGACAGCCATCAATTTTTAAGGTAATTAAATTCTTATGTTTGCAAGATGTTTATCAAATTATCGAACGTGTTTTTAGATCACTTTTGCAAAAATGTTGTTGTACCCAAAGAGATGAAGGGAGAACAGACGACTTTATGCATCACACCACAACTAGAATATGTTCCAGTTGAGTTGATTCATCTTATTCAATCGTTGTTGCCCGCAAAAGATGATGCCCGCACATGTGTCTTGTCCAAGTCATGGCTACACGCTTGGTCTACCATCCCTACCCTCAGGTTTACTTCATGTGCACATGATGCTCATCTCACCAAAAAAGAAGAACTACAATACATTAAGTTTATTGATCGTAGTCTTTTATGATATCTTAAAGAAAACTTGTCAATCAACAGTATTCAGCTTCACTTAGACATTGAGAAATTGTCATTGCCTTCTCTTCTTGAAAATTGGTTTCAAGTACTAGCTTCTGGAAATTGTCTCAAGGAGGTTTCTCTAAAAATATGTGGCAAGAAGCTTAATAAAAATGAGGTTGGTTGGCTTAAGATTCGGGATGCGATATTCTCTTCTGAGAAGGTTGGTTGGCTTACGATTCCGGATGCAATATTCTCTTGTGAGAAGCTAAATACTATAAATTTAAGAGCTGATAAAATAAAGCTCTGTGAGGTTAGAATGAATATAAATCCTGTGATCAAGTGTTCGTTCCTACATGTACTCGAGTTGGAAAATGTGTGCATAAGTGAAGGGACACTTCATAACTTATTTTCTTCTTGTAGCTTACTTGAGACGATAAGAATTCTTTATTCCCAGCACTTGAAGATTATTAAAGTAAAAAACCTTCGTTATCTTCATTTTTTGCAAATAGAATCATTAGTGGATACTAACGACACGAGTTTGGATATTCATGATGTCCTAAGTCTTCGGTTAATTTCTTATGGGATCAATTCAAGGCCGTTTACAATGAGAATGGATACATTAGGAAGCGTAAGAGAATTGTATTTATCTAGTTCCGGTGTAGGCAATACATTTACCGACATGATATTATCAAAGTTTCCTTTTCTCGAGACTTTGTTCCTTATAATGCCCGACTGCATGCTAGAAACCTTTGAAATTACTTGTGTTTCCTTGAAGAAAGTGACTCTTAATTATTGGTTCTCTGACAAGCAAATGAACATACACATTTATGCTTCAAATTTACTTTATTTCTCATATGAAGGCCTGAAAATGCCTAGCCTCTTGTTTCCATCTAATACTCCCGCACAAATCAAGCTCGTACTAAGGCTTCATAAATACTATCCCATTGATCTGTCCTTTTTTCTTAAGGTGAGAGAAGCATTTGATTTATCGAGCAACTTTGACATTGAAATACAGGATAATTTTGTGCCATCGAACATAGACCTTGATGATATGAGAAGAATGGTTCCGTTTCCAGCTAGAAACGTGCAACTATTATCTTTTGGAAAACATTTGGATAAAAAGTTGTGGAAGCACTTGCCACTTTTTGATTTTATTTTTTCAATTTGCAATCCCCGTTATGTGAAGGCATATTATAGGTCGTCCAAAGGCAAGAACTACTGGTATAAGAAAATGATGGGTATGATGGAATGGAAACGTGTGATCTGAAAGATATTGAAATAAAAAATCCTGGTGATGGAAAATGAGAAACCTTAACGAATTCTTGGAGAAGTTACCATTTTCTTCTTGAACTGCCTAGGACAAGTTTTAATGATGACGGCAATGACTACAATTCAGATGAGTACAAATTAAATTGGTGGTCTTAATAGAATGTGCTCTACAACTGTTTGATTTGATGTTTTATTTTTTATTATTTATTTATTTATTTATTTTTTTTTGCATTACCCGAGCTAATTAATTTGTTTTATATACCTCAATCTTATTAATTACAGTATTCCAGTCGACCTTTGATCTCATGTTGATTACAATTTTTAATGTGACATAGGTAACTATTTATATGAAAATCTATTTTGTGACGTTTCATGTTACTTATTAGATAATGATTTGAATCTGTCATTTGATATAGTGTTTTCTGAGATACCTCTAACAGTGTAACATTAAGGTTTTACCTATGTATAGTATAAGGACATAAATGCCATTTATAAAAATGTTGGTTGCCTGCTAGTCGGTGTATAGACAGGAGAGCTTAATAATTGAAGCATCTGTCAATGATATGTGCATAGCCGACATAGATTTGCATGCAGTGTATAAACATTAGCATATGCATAACTAAACTACATACACAAGTGCATAACTGCGTACAAACCAGTATCTCAGCATACGAATCTTAACCTGGTTAGGTCTACAATTTGACATATAGCACGTGTCCACCTCCTCGGTCATCCGGGATTCTGCTTTAATATGGTATTCTTTCATTTGTTTATTGTATCATGTCAGTTACAATGATTTCTTAATGTACAATAACAGCAATATATATTCTGAAAAAAAAGCCATATATTCACACCATTCAGGCACCAGAAAAATGTTATGACTTGTATACTCTTTGCGAACCAAACCCACAAGAATATGAAATTAAGGATGCAAATACTTCAACTACAGACATACTTTGCAATTCGGAGTATCATATGTTGGCATCGATTTAATCAAGAAATCATAAGTCTTGAAAGCCAAAGGGCTAAACATGTTAATTAGATAGTTAATAACCATTTAGTTAGTTAAATGGCGGTTAGTAAGTTAGTTCTTTCTGTAAAGTAGTGAAAGGTTGTGTTGCTTGGAACATAACTCTTAGAATAGACACATTGGTTCACGTTGTCGATTAGTTAACTATAAATAGGTATCAAATGTAAACGTTTTATAGTGTGGTTAATAATAATAAAGTGTGTTTATCTAGAAATCAAACCCACCCTCTCTGTTACAAACAAAGAGTCCCTGGAAAATCGATGTGCATACTTATACATATTCATCCATGATTGATCCAAGATCCGTAGGACCTCAACATGGTATCAGAGCGCATGGTTTCAATGGATCGATCATTGCAGTCAAGAAAGATATCGCCTTTGAAGAAGAAGAAGACCCGAAAACAAAGCATGAAGAAGGATCATGGAGACGTTACAGTTTTGGGCAGAAAAGAAAGAAGGATGTTGCAAGAAGAGACGTTCCAAAAGAAAGATGTCTTATGCAGATGGAAAGAAGAAGACATGGTGAAAAGGTGTACATAGGAATGTTGAAGTTACTATGAGGGAACACAAGAAAATGCAAGGAAAACCAGTTGTGGCAGAGAATGGCAGAGGTACTGCAGACATTGAAGGACCACAGGTTGATGCAAAGATAAGTGTTGACATAGAGGAAGAACTTGGAAGCACCGGAAAAGATATGTACAAGGACAATGATCAAGAAGATCATCCATGGAACAAAGAAAGGCAACAACTAACATGAAAGACCGGACAAGTAAAGGCGATCAGAATGTAGATGAGAAGACAAGGAAAAAGGAACAAGGCTGCAATCAACGATGAACAAGAACAGAGTGAAGATTATGATGTCTTGATTAGGGGATTGAGTGTTGGCATCGATTTAATCAAGAAATCATAAGTCTTGAAAGCCAAAGGGCTAAACATGTTAATTAGATAGCTAATAACCGTTTAGTTAGTTAAACGGCGGTTAGTAAGTTAGTTATTTTTGTAAAGTAGTGAAAGGTTGTGTTGCTTGGAACATAACTCTTAGAATAGACACATTGGTTCATGGTGTCGATTAGCAAACTATAAGTAGGTATCAAATGTAAACGTTTTATAGTGTGGTTAATAATAATAAAGTGTGTTTATCTAGAAATCAAACCCACCCTCTCTGTTACAAACAAAGAGTCCCTGCAAAATCTGATGTGCATACTTATATATATTCATCCATGATTGATCCAAGATCCGTAGGACCTCAACATCATAAGGATGATCCTGTTCAAACACCTGTCATTTCTCGTGGGCTTAATTCTTCTGAGAAGATCATTGAGGTGGAACGCGATAGTGAGCCAAACCTGGGTGAAAAACTGGAAGTAAAGAGACTGCTTGTATCAGGGCAGCCAACGGAGGTGCAACAAGATGGGGAGCCAAAGCTGAGTGGAAAATCTGAAGAAAAGAGACTGCTTGAATCCATCAAGACAGTTGAGGTGGAACAGAATGGTGAGCCAAAGCCGAGTGGATATTTCAAATAAAAGAGGCCGCTTGATCTAAGTCACACAATTGAGGTGGAGCAAGATGGTGAGCCAAACCCAGAGCCAAACCCAAGTGTCGAACTGGAAGAAAAGATGCTACCTGAATCAAGTGAGATAACCAAGACTGAGCAAGATGGTGATCCACAATAAGAATTATTTTGCAGAATAATGCGTTTCTGGTCCAATTCCTGGTGCGATTGGCTACTTGTTTACTAAATCTTTCGTGGAATAAGTTTAGTGGTGAGCCGCCTTATACTTTGGGAGATCATAAGAACTTGAATTTATTGTAAGTTGTGTATTTTCGCTTCATTATTTAATCAATTAATCATAATTCAGGTTTATTTGCATTATTTACCAGCTTTCTTTTTCATGTGTGCCACTTACTAATTGTGCTTATTTTTGTAATTCCGAGTCTTAAAAATGTCAAGTTTACTCGGAAGAAGCACAATAAAACACTAGCTGCTTGTTATACAAGTCATTAAAAATTATCATAAATGAAATTCCAAATGCCCTTTTAAAAATCAAATAATCACACTACTACACAAAAATCTCATTTGGTACGGTTTTCAAGGCCTTTTGGTACGGTTTTAAAACCGTACCAAAAAATAAAATGTGTTCTGGTACGGTTTTAAAACCGTAGCAAAAAATGATTATTTGGTGCGGTTTTTTTAATAACCGTACCAAAAAATGGTGTAAACCGCACCAAAATCTGTTGCTTTACAAAAAAAATATATGCATTTTTCTTTTCGAAAATTTGTAACCAAACACTACCAAAGCAATATCATTCGCATTCGCAGACCTAAACAGTAACATTTGCACAGCATACACAAACAATATTTGACAAACTTAGCATATATATATATATATATATATCAACCAACCAATGTAACAATCTGAATTCGACAAAACTGTTATGCGCAACAATTACTTAAACGACATCGTCATGAAAATATAAAACCTCTAACTATTCGGGGGCCAATGTATCTAAAGGAACAACAACCCTATAAAACTCGTTCAACGTCATAAGAGCCACTTGATCGATCTCGAGTTGTTGTAGACAGCGTGTATCATCCCAAAGCTATAAAAACAAATACAAATATATATTAGTTATCTTTTATATAATAAAACAAAACCACAAGTGGGGACTTTTCATTTCAAAAAAACTAAACCATACCTTATTTAGTAATAATATTATTTAAAAAAAAGATTATTTTCTTATTAGATAACATTTTATATTTATCCATAACACAAGTAGAAGATAAATACAAAAAATATAAATAAGATGCAATTAACAATAGGATTAAAATTTTTAAATAATTATCTTTAATAATAAAAACTATAATTAAAAACCATAAATCAAACAAAACAAAAATTAAATTATTTGTTTTTTAATAAATAAAAATATTGATTCAAAAAATTAAAAAAAAAACCCGCGCGTGCGCGGGCATTATAACCAGTAATTTTTTGCAATAAAACCAACAAAATGTATACAACAATTTTTGGGATATATTGGCTGCATATCAGTCAACAATTTTTTTGGGATATCTACAAGGGAAAATGGCAAGAAAAGGCATTATACTTGCCACTTTTTGTCATTGTACGTAGCGTCTTTTTTTTTTTTTGAATTTGGCACTAACCTTTTAAAATCGTGTCATTGTATGTACTTTGTGACTTTTTCAGCCGTGAAATGACCATTTTACCCCTAAAAAATTTGAAATAAGTAGGGGTAAAATGGTCACAAAGTACACACAATAGCACGATTTAAAAAGGTGGGTACACATAATGACACGATTTAAAAAGGTTAGTGTGGAAAACTAGAAAGGGGGGTTGAATAGTTTTACATCTTTTTAGTTTTATGAAAACTTAGTTGTTTAAAAGTCTTGTTTACTCTTTAAAACTTTGATTCGATCTTATGTGAATTCAAGTCTTGAACAATATGAACAACTATATCTAAGTATGAGCAATAATAATAATGCAAACTAAGTATGTGAAATCAACACATGCATAATATAAACAATTATAGCTATATACGAGAGATAAGTAAGTAAACGTTTATTTTATAATCCTTAGTTATATTTTGTATGAAAACTCTACTTGATCGAAATGATCAATTAAAAGTATGTTACCTTTTTAGTTTGATTGTAAAAACTTTGTTTTGTGAATGAAACTTTTGTTTGATCTTTAAGTAAAATCAATACTAGCACTATATGAGCAACTATACATATACGTCTACGACTACAAAAGTAATAACGGTATAAGCAAGATAATAAGTAAGATATGGAAAGATCTAACCGCGAGACAAAGGATTTATAGTGGTTCAGCTACAAGGACACCTTCCTTGCCCTACTCCACTCCTCGAGTCACCTACTCGAGAGTTTTCTTCACTATGTCAACAAGCTCCCTTATGGCGGAGAAAACCTTACACACCAATATACACACCACAACTTCGTCACAACTTATTCACACCTTCTACACAACTTCTTCACGACTTGGCACACCTTCTTCACAACTTGTACACACCACTACTACTTCACAACTTCACACTACTCCACTACTTCTTCTTCACACCACTACTTATATCTCACTACTTCTATTCACAACTTCTACTCCTAGATCTATCTAGTTACACTACTATCACACCTTTACAATGAATGTACACAACAACTAGACTATATACACAAATCTACAATACTTCACAACTTGATGTTGAAGGAGTATTCTTCTCTCGCACTTTGAGAGATGAGAGGTGAGGGAATGAATCACTTGAAACAAGGATTAACAATTATATGATCAAAGGGTTTTTAGGAGGATGTTTAGAGAGATTTGGAACTGAAAATTTTCGTGCAAGAGGTAGTAAAATTCTAGATTTAAGGTGGTATTTATAGGGAAAAATTTCTGACAGAATCTGACAGGGGAGCGTGGCCGGTCCCCTTAATTGTGTGCCGGCCCCCTTAAAATTAAGGGGGCCACCCAGACGAAAACTGCAGTTTTCTTGTCTTTTTCTGGGGAAAGTTTATTTGGTGAAAAACTAACTGATTTTGGTTAAAATTTTGAATTCATATATTTATTATGAATAAAACATTTTCCTTTATTACCAAAAATGTTTTTCAAAAATATATAATAAGTTTATTTAATTTTATAAACTTTGTATTATTTAAATAAACATCCCTTTGATCATAAAATGTATTAGTCACTTGTTTATTCATACCTTAAGTGATTATGTTGGATGAGATGATATAAACTTGCTTAAAACTTGTTTACGTATTAACTTTGCGTTTAATGTTCTTATATTTTGTGATCGTCAAAACTTAAGGATATCAAAAGATATTAATGATGCGTGGGAATTGCACCAGGCTTTACCTCTCGAGGGATCTCGAGAAGCTTACAACCCCCACCAGGCAGTGTACCTGATCGTTGTAGTATAGTATAGTGACAAGTACCGGGGGATTGATCGTTTAGCTAGGAATAGTGTCGCTAGGATTAGAAAGCCTAAATACTAGTTCTGAAGGTGAGGGAAGATTATTTTTGTATTTTTATATTTTTTTAGAAAGCAATTTAAAATCACGGGTTTGAAGGATTTGGGCGGAATTAGTTGCTAATCAACTAACCCAATACTAAGATGCAATCAAAATAAAATACTAAAAATAAAAATAAACTAATTTATACTAAAGTTGAGAGCAGTAATTGGAGAAAATGTGTTTACTTAGATTTCACTACTCCTTAGACATCTTTTACACGTTAATTACTTGTTATAATTGCATGGATGACGGATCGTATTCCTTAATACCATTCATGGGGTGACACACATAACTCTCCAATTCTATGAGCTCTTATCTCCTCCTACACCATGCCCTGCACAACTATAGGGATTGTAAACAGTGGCTCATGCATTAAATACAACCAATAAAGACCTAGTGCGCGTCGGTTCATGTTTCTTAAGACGTTCAAGCATGTTACCAATTGGAGATCTGCCAGTTTTCTTAAGCCTAACATATAAATCATTCATCCAAGACAAATATAAACAAGTAATCAACACATAATTAACATCTAGGTTTCATTAGATCTAAGCAAACACAAGATAGATCTAGCCTAGCATGATGGAATTAAGATAAGAACAAGATATAGACAACCAACACATAGACATATTGATTGAATTAAAAGAACACTTATCTTAATTACAATGAAAGGTATCAAGGGTTTGGAACCCTTGAAAAACCTGTAAAAGTTGCACCAAAATCGTACTTAGGGTTTCTCCAAAACTTCTCTCTTTAATGTGTGAAAATTAGAAAACTATATATAGAAAAATGGGTCTGACGGCGTCAAGACAAACATTGTGACGCCGTCACCTCGCCGCCAAAACTATTCTCGGACTGCCTTGATCTACATTTGACACCGTCAAGACTTAATCATTTCCAGGCCGTCATGTCTTTTTACTCTTGACGCCCTACCTTCGTGACGCCGTCAAATCTGTATGGACTTCTGCTCTTGACGCCGTCAAAGAATTACTCTTGACGCCGTCACCTACTGTTCCCAGCATGGAAAATTAAGACTTTGGCGTTTTCTTCACTTTTATACTCCAAAAACGTCTGAATTGCTTCCTTTTCCAGATTTCTCTCCCAAAGTACCTAAAATCACAAAAGGAACGATTTAGGGCAATATTTGATCAAATAAATTCGAATTCGGGCTTAAATGACCCCCTAAAAACGGATCATTTTTCGCCTCATCATATACCCTTACACTTGAGATTTGCTTGTCCTCAAGCAAATGCGCTTTTATTCTACTCAAAAGACAAGTTAGGGGTCATTTAACACTAATATAAAAGTAATTACAACAAATAATCGTTCCACTAAAGACCAATAGACAAGCACGGAGGTCATATACTAGCACCTCACAAATAGTGTTTAGATACTCACATCTCTCGGGTGTAATAAAATGTAAATTACAATATGGAAACGGAAGATATCTCTTACTACCTGTCATAGCAAAATAGATTACCATAGGCTTGGGAAAGGATCAAACCTCCACCACATGGCGTAAACACCTAGGATAAACTATCAAAGAGGTCTTTTAAAGGGTTGTAATGTTAGGTATAGGGATATGAAATACACGGTTTTGTTGGATAAAGGAAGTTTTACTGGTGGCGAGTTAACAATCTTGGTCAATTACATGTACAAGATGGCGTTGCTAAGCCAAGACTAGACTCGACTTAAGCTAATAAATGAAAAATAACAAAAACATAAAATGAACATAGAATGAAAAGGGATGGTAGTCCGTATGTTTTTTTTTTATTATTTATTTATTTTTTTTTTGTGTGCATACACTCTTACCCTACCATCCAAAATAATACATCATAGGGAATGAGCATTCCCCTTACACTTGAATCTTTACATACTTTACAATAAACTAAACTAATGACTCGAATTAAGAAAATCAAAACACTTGGAGCACTTTTAAGATTAACGTACATATGGGGGTAATAAATGATGTTCTTCCCCATTACTTCATAAAAATAAGTACTTACCCATGAGTCCCAATCGTCCCAAAACAATATGTACAAGGATATGACTCGACTTAGCAACCATGTAATCAATTAGAAAGTTAACTTAGGGTTTAACAACTAACAATAATGCACTAAAAATGAGCGCATACACGGAAGGCTAAGGCGATTTGGTTGTACATTTAAGTGGGGTGTAACAAATTCTTCCTTTAAGTAAAATGCTTAAAGTTAGAAACGAAAAGATAGGCTCGGAGGGGTGTACTAGGGGTTTCGTGTACTAAAAATGAGTACAACGCTAAGGGTGTGGGAAAATTAGTTGACTTAACTAGCCAAGTAATATGACTTAAATGGTCAAGTAATTATAATACGGGTTTAACACAAGGGTAATCCTAATGCCTCTTATCATGTAGTAAATCCTACTACACGAATGTAGTCTCACTAGCGGTCTTGGGATGCATCACTAACGCAAGTTCTAGAATCTAAATGCTAACGGTACACTCATAAGCACTAATAGTAAATGCTTTTCCTATCAAATCTAAAGGCTAACCTCACATATTTGGGTGGAAAATTTTTCTGAATATACGGTTATGTGCTAGTCATACAATCTCCTATCCATGAGACGCTTGCTATGGCCAAAGTTTCACTCCTAAATGTTGTAAAAAATTTTAAATTTGGCGCTAAAATTGCACTAACAAGTATTTCTCATAGTTTTATTACACATCTACCATTAAACAAAACAAACTCGAGCGAAAGTGCATATGTAAGGTATCATCTTTTTACCCTCCCCTTACACATAAGATGAACATTGTCCCCAATGTTCAAGTAAAGAATGTAAAAGTGAAAAAGTAAAGAGAATGAAATCAAATACTCCCCTGATTCGCTCGGTATGGATAATTAGGTGGCCAGGTTAAATCTTCCTCCAAGAAAATGAACAATCAAAGCTTCCCTTCCAGAATATAAATCATCTTCTTGTCATACATAACCTGTAAAACCTAATAAAATAGACAAGACAACCTCGCGTAAAATCGGCGGCATCCTATATAAGTTACTAAATCCTAGAAAACAAGATAAGATATAATGCTTGTGGAATGAAGTTTGCAGATCTCCTGGAGATTATAAAACTTAATAATTCACAAAAACCATAAAACTCCGTTAGAAAAACAAAACCGGTAAAATTTCCAGATTTTTACACCTGACGCCGTCAAGAGTAAACTCCTGACGCCATCAGAATTGACCTGCAGAAATCCTTACGTTAAGTTTCCGGAAAATTTCTGGAAAAACTTGGTCCTACTTCCTGGAAAATCCTGTAAAACTTCATTATGACTCAATACAAGCATTTGACTCTAACAAATACGAATACACATGTTCATTTAATATTGTGGAGAATCATGATCGGTTTGTTTCTTAAAAACATATTTGGGGTTTCCCCTTACACTTATCTTTTGCAAAAATACTTTTAGGTGGAGTTAAGACTAGGCCAAAACAACAAAGTAAAGTATTTCCACTATTTAGTTTAGAAACATGATCAACCAACAATAAAAATTAAGCATGCATACGGAAGCAAATAACAAACAAACAAATAAAATCACACAAAACATGGGTTGCCTCCCAAGAAGCGCTTTTCTTTATTTATGAGTCTTGTAGCTAGACTCAAGGTCATGGGTTACTACGTGACCTCATTATCAAACGTCACATCCTCCTCACTAATCATTTCATTGTTATTCTCTTGGTAGTGTTTTACACGTTGTATATTAACAGTAAATTCCCTACCTTCATCGTCTAATAACACCACGGCTTCAATTTTAGAGGAATTCTTTACCGTGAACGGTCCATACCATCTAGACTTAAGTTTTCCCGGAAATAGCCTCAATCGAGAATTGTATAATAGGACCTTGTCTCCCTCTGAAAATTCTTTAGGTTTCTTAATTCTCTGGTCATGCCATCTTTTAGCTCTCTCTTTATATGTGATGGAGGATTCGTAGGCTTCTAGCCTAAGCTCATCAAGCTCATGTAATTGCAAGAACCTATTATTTCCAGCAGTTTTGTAATCTAAGTTGCATGTCTTAAGCGCCCAATAAGCCTTATGTTCTAATTCCACTGGTAAATGACATGCCTTACCATACACCATGCGAAACGGGGTCGTTCCAATAGGTGTTTTGTAGGCGGTTCGGAATGCCCATAAGGCTTCGTCGAGTTTAAATGACCAGTCCTTTCTATTTTGACTAACCGTTTTTTCAAGTATTCTTTTAATAGCCCTATTGGTGTTTTCGACTTGGCCATTGGTTTGTGGATGATAGGCGGTGGAGAACCGATGGGGTACTCCATACCTCTTCATGACCTTTTTCATTTGTGCATTGCAAAAATGGGTTCCCCTATCACTGATGAGAGCTTTAGGAATCCCGAATCTCGCAAAAAGCTTTTTCAGGAAATGAATAACTACTCTGGCGTCATTGGTCCTAAGGGCTTGTGCCTCAACCCATTTTGAAACATAGTCAATAGCGACTAATATGTACTCGTTTCCCCCTGAAGATGGAAAGGGTCCCATGAAGTCAATCCCCCAAACATCGAAGACCTCACAAACTTGTATAAAGTTCTGAGGTGCTTCATCCCTATGTGATATATTTCCGGCTCGTTGACATGCATCACACGCTTGCACCATTTCTTTTACATCACGGAAAATTGTGGGCCAATAGAATCCCGCATCGAGAATCTTTCGGGCAATAACGTTAATCCCATGATGCCCGCCAAAGGGACCAGAGTGACATTCCCTCATAATCTTTACTGCCTCATTTTCCGAAACACAACGCCATATAATTTGGTCAGGACACCTTCGGAATAAAAAGGGTTCATCCCAAAAGTAGTACTTTAGCTGAGAAAAGAACCTCTTCCTTTCGTACTTAGTCAGGTGTTCAGGAACGAGTCTGCTTGCGAGGTAATTAGCAAAATCGGCGTACCACGGCTCCGAGTTACTCATTAACATGAGTTGTTCGTCAGGAAATGAATCCCTAATCTCACTTCTATCGTGCTCATCCAAGGGGTTTTCGAGACGAGATAGATGATCTGCGGCCAGATTTTCTGCCCCTCTCTTATCACGAATCTCAACATCGAATTCTTGTAGCAACAGGATCCACCGAATTAGTCGCGGCTTAGCATCCTGCTTCACAAAAAGATATCGAAGAGCCGAGTGGTCAGTGAAGACGACTATTTTTGAAAGGACAAGATATTTTCGGAATTTGTCGAACGCAAACACCACGGCTAATAATTCTTTCTCAGTGGTGGAGTAATTCTCTTGAGCGGGATTCATGGTTTTGCTCGCATAGTAGATGGGTTGAAAAAGCTTATCACGCCGTTGGCCTAATACAGCCCCGACAACGAAGTCGCTAGCGTCACACATGATTTCAAACGGTAACTCCCAGTTGGGTGTGATCATGATTGGAGCTTGTGTGAGTTCCTTTTTTAAAAGATCGAATGCATCCTTGCATTCTTGGGAAAAATCAAATGGAGCATCCTTCACAAGTAGTTGGGTCATTGGCCGAGCGATTTTGGAGAAGTCTTTGATGAACCTTCGATAAAACCCGGCATGCCCCAAGAAACTGCGTATTGCTTTAACAGTTGTGGGGTATGGTAACTTAGATATAGCTTCGACTTTAGCTTGGTCCACCTCAATTCCGTTCCCTGAGATCTTATGTCCTAACACAATCCCTTCCTTCACCATAAAATGACATTTTTCCCAGTTTAGCACCAAGTTGGTTTCCTCACACCGTTTAAGCATCTTTTCTAGATTAGCAAGACAGCGGTCGAAGGAGTTCCCGAAGACCGAAAAGTCATCCATGAACACTTCCATGCTGTCTTCCATGAGTTCGTGAAAGATTACGGTCATGCACCGCTGGAAAGTGGCGGGGGCATTACATAGCCCAAAAGGCATCCTTTTGTAGGCAAATGTTCCATAAGGGCAGGTAAACGTGGTCTTTTCTTGGTCCTCAGGTGCTATGGGAATCTGAAAATATCCAGAGAATCCATCCAAGAAGCAATAGTACTCGTGTCCAGATAATCTTTCTAACATCTGATCAATGAATGGTAAGGGAAAGTGATCTTTCCTCGTGGCATCATTGAGCTTTCGATAGTCGATGCATACCCGCCATCCAGTGACTGTTCTCTGGGGCACCATCTCACCCTTGTCATTCTTAACTAAAGTCATTCTACCCTTCTTAGGTACAACCTGCACAGGACTGACCCATGGGCTATCCGAAATCGGGTAAATCAGTCCTGCATCCAAAAGTTTGATAACTTCTTTCTTTATTACTTCCTTAATGTTAGGGTTCACGCGCCTCTGGGGTTGCATGGTAGGTTTATAATCTTCTTCCATGAGAATCTTATGTGTGCAAAAAGTTGAGTCAATCCCTTTAATGTCGGCCACACTCCATGCGAGTACCCCCTTGTATTTTTTTAGGACCCCTAAGAGTTTACCTTTTTGTTCATGTTCCAAGGAAGAGTTTATGATTACCGGGAGTTGGTCCTCTCCCTGAAGGAAGACATACTCCAAATGGTTAGGAAGCTCTTTAAGATCAACGTTAGGAGGTTCGATAATAGAAGGTTTGAGCTTGTTTTCGGGCTTTCGGAGCTCGAGATGCTCTGTTGCCTCTTGTCTGGGGTAGAAGGAGACTGCACTAACATCCTCCGTCTTTTCTACCTCTAGCAAAGGCAGAAAACTCTCGTCCCGTAGCCAGCCTTCATCGATTTGTTCATCGACACAACTATCAATGACATCTGTGAGTTCATCTACTTCCCCGATAAAATAGAGCCGGTTGGCTGCTTCGAGGGAGAGGTCCATAGAATCCTTAATGTCAAAGGTTGTGCTATCGTCTCCCACTCGTAAGGTTAATTTGCCATCGTAGACATCGATGACTGCACGAGCGGTAGCAAGAAATGGTCTACCTAAGATGATGGGTACCAAGTCGTCCTCCTCCATATCCAGGATTACGAAGTCGACCGGGAATTTGAATTTCCCAACTTTGACTAGCACATTCTCGCATATCCCTACGGGGTACTTGACCGATCTATCGGCTAGTTGGATGTTCATACGGGTAGACTTCAATCCAGAGTATCCTAGTTTACGGAACATAGAGTGAGTTATGAGATTGATACTTGCTCCCAAATCAGCAAGAGCATTCTTGATTGATAGAGGTCCTATGGAGCAAGGCAGGGTGAAGCTGCCCGGATCGTCTACCTTTTTTGGTAGCCCTCGGTGGGTCACCACTGAGCATTCTTCCCCCAGGGTCACAAGACCCTCGAGTTTCTTCCGGTTAGCAAGTAGTTTTTTAAAGTATGTGCTATACTTTGGCATGTGATAGCAAGCATCAAGGAGAGGTATGGTGACAACCGAGTCTTTTAGGTAAGACAGGAATCTCTTGTTATCATTCTCAGTTTTCTGGTTCCTTAATCGGGATGGAAACGGGACTCTCACAGGTTGGTTAGGCAGGGTTGATGGGGAAGGGGTCGTCAAGGGCGGTTGGTCGGGGGTGTTACCGCCGACATCCTCCTCCTCCTCCCCAGGTTTGTTTGGATCGGGGGTGATGGGGGACGAGTTTGGGTAAGGAGGGTCCTTGGTTGTTGTTCCAGCTCGAGTGGTTATCGCGAGCATGGGGTCTTTTTTGCTTACTGATGGCGTTTCAAGATTATCTAGGGCTGAGTTAAGCTTGTTGAAGAATTCTCCAATATCCTCCTGCTGCTCGTTGAAAAGCTCATTAAGACCTTTCATTTGCAAGCCTTTTTCTTGAGTGAAGTGACCAAGGTCATCTTCAAAAGTGCTCCTGATTTTGAATTCAGGACCTTCCTCCCCTTCTCTTTTCTTTACCAGATTTCCCCAAAGGGTGTAATCGTCATTTTGGTAAAAAGGCAAAAGGGAGGGATCAGCATAAATGTCCCCTCCTGACAAGCATGCATGTTCAGTTGTGGCTGCTCCTCCGCATTCTTCTACCTCATGCGGGGCCCCCACAGTAATCGCAGATCAAGTAAGGATTCGACAGCTATTTAGGTAATTGCGATCCAGCTAGGTATTCCACCCTTTTGTGAATTTTTCTCAACCGATCCGAGGTGATTTCAGAAATGCTAACAGTCGACTCAGGTTCATCCCAAGTGTCATCCTAGTCTTGAGCATATTCTTCAATCCTATCCCATCCTTCCTCGGCACTAAGATTGGCCAATCTTCCTTTTCTAGATTAGTTAATTCCGTTTCGGTCGTTAGAGGAGATATTCTCGTAGAAGATTTGGACCAAGAGCCAAAGCTCAATGCCATGATGGGGAACTTGTCTTATTAAATCTTTGAATCTAGTCCATGATTTATGGAAGGGTTCATCCTTCCCCTTCCGGAAATAGAGGATCCTATCTCTAAGTGCTGAGGTTTTTCCAGGTGGAAAGAACTTTGATGAGTGTCTAAATACTCATCATTTTATACCAATCTGAACTGCCAAAACATACAAAAACACTCAAATATGTATCAAAATACTTAAAATATCTTAGAGGTGTGTTTTATATGTTTCAAATACAAAATATGCAAAAACAGATGAAAAACATACAAAGTTTGCATAATTGGCAGTTTCAGTCCCTCAAGTTTCATAAATTGGCAAAACTAGTCCCTGGTTATTCTAAAAACTTGAAAAAGTCATCAAAGGTCCTTTTTAATCATAAAGTTACATATTTAGTCCTTTGGTGCAAAGTTTCATAAAATTACAAGTTTAGTCCCTCAACTTTGGAAATTGACATAAATGGTCCCTGGGATGTAAAAACTTTGAGAAAAATCAATTTTGGTCCCTATACTAATAATCTTTTGCAGGTTTGGTCCTTATGTGAAAAGTTTGGTGGAATTACATAATCAGTCTCTGAAGTTTGGTGAATTGTCAGTTTTAGTCCCCGGGTATTTTAAAAATATAATATATCAAAAATATCCTTGTACTATTCACATCTTGGCAAGTTTAACCCTTGGAATAACTTTGGAAATATCACAACACCAACCCTTTAACTTTTCCCTAATTACATTTTTGGTCCTTGTGATTTAATACCTAAAAACCAAACCGGACCCTAACTAATAAATAACCAAACAAACCCATGTTACACAACTAGCCCACCCCTTTTTGGTTTTTGTGATCCATTCCACCAGGCCCAATCCCACAGCCCAAAACCAACCCAACGTTTATAATAAACGGGGTCAAACCCCTTGGTCAACAAAACCAAACCACCCTTACCAGGTCATCCCGTACCTCTCCACCTCACCCTGCTACTACTCCACACCTGTCCCAAACTTGCTCCCCACTCTTCACCAACTCACCCTCCACCTCACACAACACCCCAATACCCATTAATGCCCATAAAATCCTCTCCACGCAACCACAGTGCACCCTTGGACTTTTGGCGCGAAAATAGTTATTTAAACGGTGGAGATTGCTTAGGCCTTATCAACGGCTAAGATGTGGTGGGAAAGCACCCAGTGGGTCCCACAAGCTCAGAAAAGGGCTACATAAAGGAAAAGAAGCAGAAGAGTAAACGTATTAGAGTAGCTTAGTTAAGGTGTAATCGTAGGTAATTTAGTTCACAATTTTAGTTGTAATTTTACTTTCAAAAGCTTGTATCTTGTTTATTTCATGTAATTTGAACTTAATTAAGTGTTAATTCCAAGTTTCAGTTACTATCTAAGATTATGCAATTTCATTAAAATTCAAGAATCACAAATAGTTTAAATTGTTGTTCATAATTGTTTTACTGAGTTGAATAAGCTAGATAAAGCCTTGACAGAGCTTAATTAAGCTTTTAGAATCATTAAAATAGTTATTGGTATTCAAAAGAAAAATTCAAGAAAAATCAAGAAAAATAGAAAAAAAAATAAAAAATAGAGGTAAGAAGAGAAAGGAAGCTGAAGCAGGGTGTGATTTGGAATGTTTCTGGGTTAGAAGTCTTGTGGAAGACTAATAGGTTGGTTATTTGTTTCTTGTTCCATAATCTCAGTCACTTACCACTTGTAAGTCAAGCTTGATCTTTGAATTTAACTTTTCTTATTATTAGTAGCTATATTTTACTGCTTAATTAGTTTTATATATAGTTATTAAATTGGTTAAGATCAGTAGTTAGATATTGTTAGGTCTAATCCTAGTTTAGTTAAGTATAAACCTTCAAATCATAAATATAAGGGGTGTTTGGCACAGTGGCTTTAACCACTGTGCTTTGATTTTTATTGTTGAATTGTGGATGAGTTAAGCTTATTTAGGTTCTAATCAATCAGTCATAGCCTAAAAATCCTATGTTATTTGTTTAAAAGTCAAAGCACTCTTTGATCAATCTCCACAGTCCACTGTTGGAGTTTCTTGAACTCAAATCATCATCATAAGCTTAAAACTTGTCATAGTAGCTTTATTTAATCTTACTTTAGGTTTACAAACATCATTTAATCATCCAAGTTCATCCAAAGTTCATTAAAGTCAAATCTTAGTTTTTATTCAAAAGTCAAAATTGTCATTATCAGGTTTTCACAAAACTTGCTTAAACATTTCTGAATTTTGTGATTTATTTTGGACTGTGAGATTTTGAGGTTTAGTTTACTACTAGCTCATCTTTAAGATTATACCATCATCTTATTTTTAGCAAAATTACCCTGGGCCCCACTCACCCCTAAACTTGCTTGCAGGGAGATAACCTCCCCTGCACACCAGTTCAGTCACTCACCACCACCACTTTGGTGGTGTTTTGTGGCCATCTCAGTGGGCCCCACACCCTATAAATAGGTTTTTTCAACCCCCTCCTAGTAGGCTACCTAGATTGACCTTTGGTTTGACTTTAGTCACTGTGGACCCCACTTAGAAACACCCTTGAACTTTGTCCCATTCTGTGTTGTTTATCAGGTTTTGGATTAGCTTATTATGGCTTATTAGCTTTTCTACTGAGCTTATTTAACCAACTTAAGCTTTGACAAGTCCAAATATCTTATTTGAACCAGAAATATACAAAGTGGGTCCCACATAAGCTCATTTAAGCTTATTTTCCATCTCAGTCAACCAAAGTCAACTGTGGTAGCAATAAGCTTCCACAGTGCTTATTAATAAGCTAGAAATTAGTTGTTTTTACAAAAGTTGCTTATTTTTATATATAATATAGTTTTGTAAAATAAAAATTCAGAAAATACAACATAAAATTAAGTGATACTTTCTATTTAATATAATTTAATTTTAATTTTCATTTTTACATTTTTATTAAGTAAGTTGTATTTTTATATTTTTATTAATTTCCTTATAGGTAAAAGTAATTTAAATAATTTTCTTAGATTTTTATATTGTCATTTGATATTTATTAGATTTAAATATAGTTTTATTAATAATTAATTAATAAATAAGTTTTAATTAGCATAATTAGTTTTTATATAGTAACACCTATATTTTATATTTTTCCTAGCTTTCATAAGTCATAATATAATTTTATTAATTTTTCTAGAATTTTTACTGTTCATTTAAATAGTTTTTATAATTTAAATAATTTAAATAGTAATTAAATAATAAATAGAATAATAATTAGTAAACTAGTTTATAAATATATAAAATAAATTTTTTATAATTTTTAGGATTCCTGTGATGGTTAATTAGATTTATAAATTTTTCCATAATTTTCTAAGTTGATTTAGTATTATTTGTAATTTAAAATAGTTTAATTAGTATAAATAATATAAATAGTTTTTAATTAATAAAAAGCTTATAAAAAGACAAAAACATTTATTTTTATTTTTTATACTTTCTTCAAGTTCTAATTTAAGTTTAGAAATTATTTTTGTAAGTTTTTAGTTTAATTTGTAGTGTTAATCATTTTTAGTTTTTATTTAAGTTAATTCTAATTAAATAGTTAAATAGTTTTTAATTAAATAATTAATAATAAATAATAAAATAATCTAAAAAATAGTTTTCTTTTTAATTAAATTTTATTTTAGGTTTAAGTTTATAGGATTGTCAATTTTAACCCTTGTAGTTTATTTTTCTTAAAACTCACCTTTTTCTCAGTACGCAATCGCGTCTGATTTTAATTTGGTGTACGTTTTAAACGTTTTTAAATACCTAGATTTCACATAATAGTTAAGATAGTTTATTTAAGTCATTTTAAGTTATAAACCCTAGTCTAATCACACACACACACTTTTATACCTTTCCTGTTCACATTCACTAATCACAGATTCGTTTATAATATCACATCGCACACCTCGTTGGGACTTACGACCCGGGAAAACACTGTATTCCTCGGAAGCATTTGCCTCGATCTGTTTGACTATTACAGTTGGCCATTCACAAGTGGCTGATCAATAATTATCTGACTGTTTAAGGCGAATCAAAATTTGGCGCCGCTGCCGGGGAGGTTGTGCGCTTATTTTAAACGATTTTGCGTATTAGTGATTCTGGATATACATCCATTGTATATTTACCATCTTTTATCCATATTTTTATAAAACAAAACACAAAAATATTCACCTTTACACCCCTACCTATTTGATTCTTCATTTCTCATCCCCAAAACCCTTTGATTCTTTCTATGTCTTATTCTCACCTTCTTGTCTGTCAAGGGTGTGGTAGTCCTTATAATAGTAGTAATTGCCCCAGTTGTGGCATGGTAGAATTAGGAAACGGGTCTGTCTATAACCAGAATCCCTATTCCTACCCTGACATGACTGATTCATTCCACCAGCTTCCACACCATGAGACTCATCAGTTCAACTGTTGTGAGTATTGTGGTGGTTCACACTACAGTTCTGATTGTCAAACTAGGAATCAGTTTGTCTATGAACAGGTTCCTAATAACAATTATGACTTAAACACATACGACTCACAGCCACATCAGTTCAACTGTTGTGAGTACTGTGGAGGTCCTCACTTTAGCTCTGATTGTCAAACAAGGAATCCATTTCCTTGTAACAATTACGACTATTCGTTTCAAGACCCACCTCTACAGTACCAAATGAACCAAGTAACTCCTCATGAAACTCAGCAAGACCTTTGTCTAGAGGTTCTTGAAAAACTTAAAAACATTAAAGAGGAGTTGGCTAATATGTCGTCTCGCAATGCACCAAGTTTTTCTTGTGTACATTGTGGGGGTCCTCATAATGATGATCAATGTCAACCTTCCGGTTTTGACACATCCACGCCCCCACAGTCTCCACTCACTCAATATTCTCGTGATAAATCTATCACGGAATTACTTGCTGAAAAACATGTTGCTAGAGACGAAAGAAGCATGGAAGAATTACTAGTCTTAGAACAAGCAGCTATAACACGTACCAAATTTCAAAATGCTGTTTTTCTCGATGAGGATGATGAATGTGATAATACCTCATCATGTTCATCAGTTGAGACTCCTTCCATGCATATACAGGGAGAAAAGAATATAACTGAATCACCAGCAGTAGAAATAATGGAACTTGTAGATTCCATTACTTCTAGTCCTTCTCATCTCCCTGAGTCTGTTATCACACCCGAGGTTCCCACTCACTCTCTGAACATGGGGGACGAGCATCTTGACACTGTTCCTGCAAAGGAATCGGACGAATTCATAAAGTCTAGTGTTGAGAACCTTGTCCCAATCCCAAGTGAGTCACAGGGAATTCTTGATCATGTGTGTGATATTCCTTCCCCTCTTGTCTTTTCAAATAATCATACTGAGATGTTCTCTGATTCTGATGAGAACTATTCTTTATCTTGTGGAGACATAAGTTATGTGGGGGAATTACCTTCTGAGCTTGTCAACTCAGAAGAAGAGAATGATGAAGAAATAATCCAAGACGAAGCTCTTCGTCTTACATTATTAAATGCTAATCTTCTCATTTCTAGAATCGAGGCTTTTAATGAAAAACCTATTTCATCTCCTATCCCCGTCAAGGATAGTGAGATTTTGATCAATGATTATATTCCTGAATTGCAAACGTTCCATTTTGATCAAACGGAAGAGAAGATAAGTGGTATCACCACTTCTCATTCTTATAATTCTCTTTCCGTTTATGAATCATTTACTATTGAGGAGTTCCCTAGTGAACTCACTCAAATTAATCCCGAATACGAATCATTCACCTTTGAGGAGTTCTCAGGTGAACTCACTCATATCATATCTCCACCGGAGTATGATAGTTTCTATTTTGATCTAGACATACCCATAATATGTCTTGATCAAACGAGCTTAAATGAGGAGATTCATGAAACAATGAATTCTCCTATTGAGGAAGAAGAGTTAGTTATGATTTTCATCATGACTTTCTTTCTTTTCTTCATATATTCTGTTCCTTATCCTGTTCTTCACTCTTTCGGGAGTGAAGACATTATCTTTGACCCCAGCATTCTCATTTATAAATTATGAGCCGGTTATTTGTCTCATCGGTGTGGAACTTTCACGTGCTTCAAATGTTTATCCAAACGTTTTGAATGAAAGTCCGATTGAGATTGTCTCTTCCACTTACTTCCCCATGGATAAATAAATTCGGGGTCGAGTCAAGTTAGTGACTCGGTAATCAAAAACATTAGCATGTATATAGGTTTTCACCCATGTTTTACCCTAGTGTGGGGGAGATGCCCCACATGTTGTATATATATATATCCTCTAAAAAAAAAAAAAATGTACATATAGTGATAGCTTCTATTTAAGAAGTTTTATCTAAAAAATAATTGTATGTATATACATCTTAAATAAAGGCTATGGAATATTTTCTTCTTACGTTCTAAGTGTTGGTTTAACACCCGGTACTTTGAATATTGAGGACAATATTCAGTTCTAAGTGTGGGGGGAGATTCGTTATTCTAACGAATTTAAACACATGTTCCATCAAGAACCCCCATTTTAGCCAAAATTTTAAAATTTTTTCTCACTTAGAACGCAATAAATGGTATCAATCCTCCATGTCTAACCCGCAACAGGATTGGCTAATCCAGGAGCAAACGGTTCTTGGTAAAGATAACTCAAACCCGTTTATGGCTTGCAATTTGCCAAAAATTGTATGGTTCCTCAACTCCCCATTATCCTCAAAAGCTAATGAGTTGGCTAGCCCGCAAGATTATGGCTTGTGGTAAAGGCCGTGGAAAAACCATAATTGGTAATCAGCTCACCAAGATGTTGACTATTCCATCAAGAGTTGGCTAGTCCAGAAGCAAACGGCTTTTGGTAAAGACTAATCAAATCCGTTGACAGCTGGTGATTTGCTCAAAATCACACGGTTATCAGGTGTGCCACAGTTCTTACACCTGGCTACTCCAGAAGTGATGGCTTTTGGTAATGAGTTTTTCAAATCCATTAAGTTTTTCTCAATAGATTGCTAGGGACTAGCAATAGTTTAGTGTGGGGGATTGATGAGTGTCTAAATACTCATCATTTTATACCAATCTGAACTGCCAAAACATACAAAAACACTCAAATATGTATCAAAATACTTAAAATATCTTAGAGGTGTGTTTTATATGTTTCAAATACAAAATATGCAAAAACAGATGAAAAACATACAAAGTTTGCATAATTGGCAGTTTCAGTCTCTCAAGTTTCATAAATTGGCAAAACTAGTCCCTGGTTATTCTAAAAACTTGAAAAAGTCATCAAAGGTCCTTTTTAATCATAAAGTTACATATTTAGTCCTTTGGTGCAAAGTTTCATAAAATTACAAGTTTAGTCCCTCAACTTTGGAAATTGACATAAATGGTCCCTGGGATGTAAAAACTTTGAGAAAAATCAATTTTGGTCCCTATACTAATAATCTTTTGCAGGTTTGGTCCTTATGTGAAAAGTTTGGTGGAATTACATAATCAGTCCCTGAAGTTTGGTGAATTGTCAGTTTTAGTCCCCGGGTATTTTAAAAATATAATATATCAAAAATATCCTTGTACTATTCACATCTTGGCAAGTTTAACCCTTGGAATAACTTTGGAAATATCACAACACCAACCCTTTAACTTTTCCCTAATTACATTTTTGGTCCTTGTGATTTAATACCTAAAAACCAAACCGGACCCTAACTAATAAATAACCAAACAAACCCATGTTACACAACTAGCCCACCCCTTTTTGGTTTTTGTGATCCAAGTCCACCAGGCCCAATCCCACAGCCCAAAACCAACCCAACGTTTATAATAAACGGGGTCAAACCCCTTGGTCAACAAAACCAAACCACCCTTACCAGGTCATCCCCTACCTCTCCACCTCACCCTGCTACTACTCCACACCTGTCCCAAACTTGCTCCCCACTCTTCACCAACTCACCCTCCACCTCACACAACACCCCAATACCCATTAATGCCCATAAAATCCTCTCCACGCAACCACAGTGCACCCTTGGACTTTTGGCGCGAAAATAGTTATTTAAACGGTGGAGATTGCTTAGGCCTTATCAACGGCTAAGATGTGGTGGGAAAGCACCCAGTGGGTCCCACAAGCTCAGAAAAGGGCTACATAAAGGAAAAGAAGCAGAAGAGTAAACGTATTAGAGTAGCTTAGTTAAGGTGTAATCGTAGGTAATTTAGTTCACAATTTTAGTTGTAATTTTACTTTCAAAAGCTTGTATCTTGTTTATTTCATGTAATTTGAACTTAATTAAGTGTTAATTCCAAGTTTCAGTTACTATCTAAGATTATGCAATTTCATTAAAATTCAAGAATCACAAATAGTTTAAATTGTTGTTCATAATTGTTTTACTGAGTTGAATAAGCTAGATAAAGCCTTGACAGAGCTTAATTAAGCTTTTAGAATCATTAAAATAGTTATTGGTATTCAAAAGAAAAATTCAAGAAAAATCAAGAAAAATAGAAAAAAAAATAAAAAATAGAGGTAAGAAGAGAAAGGAAGCTGAAGCAGGGTGTGATTTGGAATGTTTCTGGGTTAGAAGTCTTGTGGAAGACTAATAGGTTGGTTATTTGTTTCTTGTTCCATAATCTCAGTCACTTACCACTTGTAAGTCAAGCTTGATCTTTGAATTTAACTTTTCTTATTATTAGTAGCTATATTTTACTGCTTAATTAGTTTTATATATAGTTATTAAATTGGTTAAGATCAGTAGTTAGATATTGTTAGGTCTAATCCTAGTTTAGTTAAGTATAAACCTTCAAATCATAAATATAAGGGGTGTTTGGCACAGTGGCTTTAACCACTGTGCTTTGATTTTTATTGTTGAATTGTGGATGAGTTAAGCTTATTTAGGTTCTAATCAATCAGTCATAGCCTAAAAATCCTATGTTATTTGTTTAAAAGTCAAAGCACTCTTTGATCAATCTCCACAGTCCACTGTTGGAGTTTCTTGAACTCAAATCATCATCATAAGCTTAAAACTTGTCATAGTAGCTTTATTTAATCTTACTTTAGGTTTACAAACATCATTTAATCATCCAAGTTCATCCAAAGTTCATTAAAGTCAAATCTTAGTTTTTATTCAAAAGTCAAAATTGTCATTATCAGGTTTTCACAAAACTTGCTTAAACATTTCTGAATTTTGTGATTTATTTTGGACTGTGAGATTTTGAGGTTTAGTTTACTACTAGCTCATCTTTAAGATTATACCATCATCTTATTTTTAGCAAAATTACCCTGGGCCCCACTCACCCCTAAACTTGCTTGCAGGGAGATAACCTCCCCTGCACACCAGTTCAGTCACTCACCACCACCACTTTGGTGGTGTTTTGTGGCCATCTCAGTGGGCCCCACACCCTATAAATAGGTTTTTTCAACCCCCCTCCTAGTAGGCTACCTAGATTGACCTTTGGTTTGACTTTAGTCACTGTGGACCCCACTTAGAAACACCCTTGAACTTTGTCCCATTCTGTGTTGTTTATCAGGTTTTGGATTAGCTTATTATGGCTTATTAGCTTTTCTACTGAGCTTATTTAACCAACTTAAGCTTTGACAAGTCCAAATATCTTATTTGAACCAGAAATATACAAAGTGGGTCCCACATAAGCTCATTTAAGCTTATTTTCCATCTCAGTCAACCAAAGTCAACTGTGGTAGCAATAAGCTTCCACAGTGCTTATTAATAAGCTAGAAATTAGTTGTTTTTACAAAAGTTGCTTATTTTTATATATAATATAGTTTTGTAAAATAAAAATTCAGAAAATACAACATAAAATTAAGTGATAGTTTCTATTTAATATAATTTAATTTTAATTTTCATTTTTACATTTTTATTAAGTAAGTTGTGTTTTTATATTTTTATTAATTTCCTTATAGGTAAAAGTAATTTAAATAATTTTCTTAGATTTTTATATTGTCATTTGATATTTATTAGATTTAAATATAGTTTTATTAATAATTAATTAATAAATAAGTTTTAATTAGCATAATTAGTTTTTATATAGTAACACCTATATTTTATATTTTTCCTAGCTTTCATAAGTCATAATATAATTTTATTAATTTTTCTAGAATTTTTACTGTTCATTTAAATAGTTTTTATAATTTAAATAATTTAAATAGTAATTAAATAATAAATAGAATAATAATTAGTAAACTAGTTTATAAATATATAAAATAAAGTTTTTATAATTTTTAGGATTCCTGTGATGGTTAATTAGATTTATAAATTTTTCCATAATTTTCTAAGTTGATTTAGTATTATTTGTAATTTAAAATAGTTTAATTAGTATAAATAATATAAATAGTTTTTAATTAATAAAAAGCTTATAAAAAGACAAAAACATTTATTTTTATTTTTTATACTTTCTTCAAGTTCTAATTTAAGTTTAGAAATTATTTTTGTAAGTTTTTAGTTTAGTTTGTAGTGTTAATCATTTTTAGTTTTTATTTAAGTTAATTCTAATTAAATAGTTAAATAGTTTTTAATTAAATAATTAATAATAAATAATAAAATAATCTAAAAAATAGTTTTCTTTTTAATTAAATTTTATTTTAAGTTTAAGTTTATAGGATTGTCAATTTTAACCCTTGTAGTTTATTTTTCTTAAAACTCACCTTTTTCTCAGTACGCAATCGCGTCTGATTTTAATTTGGTGTACGTTTTAAACGTTTTTAAATACCTAGATTTCACATAATAGTTAAGATAGTTTATTTAAGTCATTTTAAGTTATAAACCCTAGTCTAATCACACACACACACTTTTATACCTTTCCTGTTCACATTCACTAATCACAGATTCGTTTATAATATCACATCGCACACCTCGTTGGGACTTACGACCCGGGAAAACACTGTATTCCTCGGAAGCATTTGCCTCGATCTGTTTGACTATTACAGTTGGCCATTCACAAGTGGCTGATCAATAATTATCTGACTGTTTAAGGCGAATCAAACTTCTCATAGAACTTAGATATGAGTTGCTCCCATGTGAAAATAGATTCAGAAGGGAGTTTGTCATACCATTCTTGGGCTTTTTCATATAAGGTGAAAGGAAAGAATCGCAATCGGGATGTGTCTCTAGTAGCCCCATCCGTATGGAGGGTGTCTACTATTTTCAGGAAGTCCTTGATGTGTTGGATTGGATCTTCCTCATCTATTCCGCGAAACTTACACACATTTTTGACAAGCCAAACATCGTTCACATGCAAGACCTCATTGATGTGTTTGTTTGGGTAGACAATGGCGTTTGAGAAGCCACGAGAGGTTGGGGAGGAGTAGTCCTTAAGGCGCTTAGGGGTGGGGGTTGTGGGAGTACTCATCTCGTCGTTGGGTTGGGAGCTAGGGGTTGTGACATGATTTTCTGAATTTTCTTCAGAAAGAGGTGCATCAAAATCGATGGCAACGCTAGATGGTTCAGAAGTTGAGTGATATTGTCTCAATCTATGCATTTCTCTTTCGGGTTCCGCATAAAGCAAGACCAAGTTTCTAGTGGAACTACGACTCCTAGTGATCCTAAGGTTAAAGGATTCGTCGTTTGCCATGATGGCAGGTGGTGAAGAGTTACGAACAAAGGCACAAAGAAATAGATAGACTAAAGAGAACCTAAAAAATAAAAATAAAATCTTACTAGAAGGGAATCTAGCAAGTAGACCTAAGAAAAAGAAATTCTAACCTAGACAATAACTATTCCCCGGGCTGCGGCGCCAAAAACTTGATGCGTGGGAATTGCACCAGGCTTTACCTCTCGAGGGATCTCGAGAAGCTTACAACCCCACCAGGCAGTGTACCTGATCGTTGTAGTATAGTATAGTGACAAGTACCGGGGGATTGATCGTTCAACTAGGAATTGTGTCGCTAGGATTAGAAAGCCTAAATACTAGTTCTGAAGGTGAGGGAAGACTATTTTTGTATTTTTATATTTTTTTAGAAAGTAATTTAAAATCTCGGGTTTGAAGGATTTGGGTGGAATTAGTTGCTAATCAACTAACCCAATACTAAGATGCAATCAAAATAAAATACTAAAAATAAAAATAAACTAATTTATACTAAAGTTGAGAGCAGTAATTGGAGAAAATGTATTTACTTAGATTTCACTACTCCCTAGACATCTTTTACATGTTAATTACTTGTTATAATTGCATGGATGACGGATCGTATTCCTTAATACCATTCATGGGGTGGCACACATAACTCCCCAATTCTATGAGCTCTTATCTCCTCCTACACCATGCCCAGCACAACTATAGGGATTGTAAACAGTGGCTCATGCATTAAATACAACCAATAAAGACCTAGTGCGCGTCGGTTCATGTTTCTTAAGACGTTCAAGCATATTACCAATTGGAGATCTGCCAGTTTTCTTAAGCCTAACATATAAATCATTCATCCAAGACAAATATAAACAAGTAATCAACACATAATTAACATCTAGGTTTCATTAGATCTAAGCAAACACAAGATAGATCTAGCCTAGCATGATGGAATTAAGATAAGAACAAGATATAGACAAACAACACATAGACATATTGATTGAATTAAAAGAACACTTATCTTAATTACAATGAAAGGTATCAAGGGTTTGGAACCCTTGAAAAACCTGTAAAAGTTGCACCAAAATCGTACTTAGGGTTTCTCCAAAACTTCTCTCTTTAATGTGTGAAAATTAGAAAACTATATATAGAAAAATGGGTCTGACGGCGTCAAGACAAACATTGTGACGCCGTTACCTCACCGCCAAAACTATTCTCGGACTGCCTTGATCTACATTTGACGCCGTCAAGACTTAATCATTTCCAGGCCGTCATGACTTTTTACTCTTGACGCCCTACCTTCGTGACGCCGTCAAATCTGTACTGGGTCGTCATGGACTTCTGCTCTTGACGCCGTCAAAGAATTACTCTTGACGCCGTCACCTACTGTTCCCAGCATGGAAAATTAATACTTTGGCGTTTTCTTCACTTTTATGCTCCAAAAACGTCCGAATTGCTTCCTTTTCTAGATTTCTCTCCCAAAGTACCTAAAATTACAAAAGGAACGATTTAGGGCAATATTTGATCAAATAAATTCGAATTCGGGCTTAAATGACCCCCTAAAAAGGGATCATTTTTCGCCTCATCAATTAATAACGTTTTTGTACATTATTTATATCAACAATCTCCCCCTTTTTGATGATTACAAAATCTAAACTCATTAAACTAAAAATTAATATATATGCAAGTTTTTAGTGTGAGTTTATATCACTTCTCCCCCTTTTTGTTAACATCAAAAAGGTTATCCCGAAGAATGTATAGCTCCCCTTAAAGTAAACTCCCCCTCGTTTTGAGGTCATAAGAGATCGAGATATGGAATGCTTGCAAAAATATATAGAGCACAAACAACATAGAAAAATATGTAATATACAAATAACAAGCATAGCAAACAAATATTAAGGATACATAACAATTATTTCAAAGTGATTATGTTAAAGATCCTAATTTGCCAAAGAGAGCCATCGGACTTGCTTGTAACAAAAGGTTGGTTGATTCTTATTTGAAAGTGAAAATCATAAGCATATATTGTGCTTGGATGGTTGATGATTGAGTGTTTGGAATGAAAATGGTTAAGTTAGGGTAAGATTGTTGGATTAATGGAGGTATATGTTTGGGTGCATGAGTGTTGGAGAGTTTGGTGGTGGAGAGTTTAGAGGTGTAGAGTTAGGAGCGGAAGAGGTTGATTGAGAGTTTGGATGTTGTTCAAGCAAGGGTTTTGGATGAGATCTAGTGAGAAGATACTCAATCCAAGTGAAGTGTTCATTCAATGAAATGGTTTGTTTTAGGAGAAAGATGCAACAAGGAAAATTGTTGACATGTTTTGCAACTTGTTTCAAGTTGTGGGGTGATGAAGGAGAGCTAGAGGAAAATTATTCCAAGTTGCATTGAGCAAGGTGTAAGGCGAGAAGAGCACAAAGCTTATGGGCTTCCTTGAGTTCTTTAATGAACATCAAGTGTTCGAAGGAAGGTGATGATGGTGGAGTGTGGTTGTTATTTAGGGATAGATGATTGGATTGGTAGGTTGAACAAAATGTGAGGTGTTAGGAATGAGATTGGGATTGTTGTTTTGAGATTGAACATGCTCTTCATATGGCTTATGTGGGTGAGATGAAGGTGTATTTTTGGGAACAAGGATGGATGTTTGGTTATTATGATGAGGTTTTTGAAAGGGTTCATTTGAGTGAACATGAGGTTTGTGTATCATGAAATATGGTTTGACCTTCATGGGTGATGACACACTTTGTAGAGTGTAGGGAATGGTTATATGGTTAAATCTTTTTGTGAGGATGACTAGGTGGAGTTATTGGTGAAGATGGAAAAT
Organism: Artemisia argyi; assembly: GCA_030686995.1. Classification (NCBI taxonomy): domain Eukaryota; kingdom Viridiplantae; phylum Streptophyta; class Magnoliopsida; order Asterales; family Asteraceae; genus Artemisia; species Artemisia argyi. Next base: position 130,128,511 of record CM060707.1, on the reverse strand, counting down.
GAGTATCAAGTGATGTGATTGGTTAGAGTGAAAGAGCGATGTTCATGGAAGGAATTTCTTGGTAGGAGGGTGTTATAGATGGTGCATTAGGTGCACTAGGAGATGAAATTTGAGGTTGATGTGAGTAAAGGTTATGAGTTTTGAGTGTGTAAAGGTTTTGAGGTTTGAGTGTAAGGTAGAAGGATATGAGGTTTGAGTGTGTAAAGATTATGAGGTTTGAGTGTAATGTTGGTGAGAAGGAGTGTGAGATGTTAGGTATGTAATGTTGAAAGCATAGGAGGAATTTGGTGTTGGATGTTTGACAACATCATTTGGTTTGACGGGCTTTTAATGGAAGTTAGGCTTTCTTCTCCAAACGGGTTTTTTGGGGGTTTTGGTTTAATGGGAGAGGAAATGATGAGATGAGTGGAGATTGAGAGGAATGAAAGTGTTTATAATGTAGGATCAAGGATGGATAAACTTTGATGGAGGGTTTAGGATAGAATAGGTTTGTGAATTTTGGGAAGTGTAGGATGAAATGGGCTAAAAAGTAGAAAAAGGAAACAACACCTTTGACCATCAGATGGTCGGTCCCTTTAATTGGAGGCCGGTCCCCTTAATAATTAAGGGGGCCGCCTTATGATTTAAGGGGGCCACCCATCTGGTGATTCCCATATTGCCAGAAAAGGGTTTTTGGTAGTGAATTGCAGAAAAGTTGTGTTTTTTGTTTCAAATAAGTCCAACTCTTTGAGGCAATAGAGCATATACTAATTATGTAGGCAATTATGTAGCCAAAGCATGTTAACCAAAGAGATTAAGTAAACAAGCAATTTCATCTAGCATGTAAATATACTTATCAAGCAAGTAAAATATAAGTGCTAGGAAACAATAAGCAACGTCAAGTATTTCATAACTACATAACTAGGAGGATTAATCCTAATGTGTATCAATGTGCAATAAGTGGGTAGTTATGATAGCATGGATTTCTAGACTTGTTACAAACAAAGTCTTAATAGAAAAACCATGGTCCTCTTGATTTGATATAGTTCACTTATAAGTGTCATTTATATAAATATAGATAACAAATATGAGATCACCATGCATGATTTAAAAGAGACGTTTTTAGCATTATTCAACAATGTTTGAAAGTAGGTTTTCACTTAGATATGAGAGTTATTTGAATAAAATAGATTGGGTTTTACTTCAAAATGTGTGAATGAACGGTAAAGAATATTTTCCCAATCTTTAGTATTGATCAAAACAAAATTGTGGATATTGATAGTGAAAACATGTTATTTAAAAGTGGGATAGTTATTTGACAAACTATTTTCCAAAATGTGAGGTTTTTGCATATTTTTAGAGATATTAGATTTTTGACAACAAATATCATTAATCATATATTTTAAAAGATGTTTATTAAAGATCTCATGCTCAAGAGGATTGGTTAAGCCTATAATTATCTCATGCTATCGTTTCTACATATCCTATGATCCTAAAGGAAGTGATGACGATAATATATATGTTAGATGCGAGAGTGTTGAAAGGGATATAACCTAACATCTATAGTTTCTTAGTTTTCACACGCTTATCTAACTTAATGCCATAGTCAACGAGAGCTTGTTTCATCCATAGTATTCTTACGCGAGGGATCTAATCCTACTTCTATATTAACGATTGATCCACTTAACTTATTTCACTTCATCACCATGAGTTTGTTAATAGTGGATATAGAAGATTTCCATTTTCTATTTTGTTTGGCAATGAACAATCTTATCTTATTCCTATGAAAGTCAACCAATAATGTTTCTAGGTTATAAGAATATAAGCTATTATGTACATATATATGTATAGCTAAGCATTAATCTAACTAATCATTTATCTAAGCATGCAAATTATAATGATTAACTTAAAAGAAATGCGTACCTTTTTGTCTTTAATGGAATATCTTCAAGCACTTCAAGTGACCATGTTGACTTATAGAAGTCATTTGTAGATGATATACCAACTTCTTCCAAGTTTGACAACTTAGCCACTTGGTCCCCATTGTCTCATTGGTCCAAAGTTGTTTGGTCCAAACATATTTAACATTTGGCTAAGATGCATGTATGGTGGTAATATTTCCCAAGGATTGTAACTTGGTTGATAATTCCACATTTGATTTCTAGTGTTATTGCAATTTTGTCTATTTTGGTTTCTTCTAGGTTGAGGTGTTTTAAATCGAGTATGAAGATTATTTGGTTTTCTTGGTGGTGGAGTTTTAGATCTTAATTTAGATTTAGATGATCCTACTTCGGTCTTTAAGGATGGTTTATAAAAAGTTTTTACTTTTTCATCATTCGCAATGGGTATTTTTCTATCTTTTGTAAGTATATACTTAGGTTTGATTCTAATGATTTTTGTTTACTAGATTCACATTCAAACTTTATACTTTTATATTCACTAGTTGAAACATTAGTTGAGGTTAAACCTAGACCGGTTTTATCTCCCGAAGTTTCTTGAACACTTATTATTTTCTTAAGTGGGTTACTACTATTTTTAAACTTGTCAAGTTTGAAAATTTCATCTTTAAGTTTTTCGTTTGAATTTTATACCTCTATGCATGTTTTACATTCTATAAAAACTTCCTTTCCTTTTTCCAAATGTTGTATTCTAATTTTTAATTCGAGTTCTTCATTTTCTAATAGATTATTAATATGTTTTAGTGACATATTTTTAGCTATAACCTTTTGACCTAATTTGCATAACCTATTATATTCACTATCTAGGTCTTTTTCGTCTAATGATAAATTTTCGTCACTAAAGTATTCGGTTTCGGAACGTACCTCGCTTGATGTCTTAGCCATAAGACACTTCTCCTCATTTGTGATTTCTTTCTCATCGTCATCGATATCACTCCAAGCTCCTCCAACAAACGCCTTTTGATTTTGATCTCTTGGCATCATTGGACATTTTCCGATGAGATGATTTGGATCACCACATTTGAAGCACTTCCTATCACTTTTGCCATTTTTGTCATCTATATTTCTTTGGTTTGCTTTCCTTTCATCATGCGGTTGTCTAACGAATCTTCCTCGCCTTTTGAAGAATTTCTTGAAGTCTCTTACGGCCATCGCATATTCTTCGTCATCACTTTCGGAGGTTGAGCTATCCTCGTTACTAGATTCCTTCCTAGCTTTCAACGCAATTGACTTGCTTTGCTCTCTTTTTCCATTGACCATCTCGGAGTCTTTCTTTATTATTGCTTCGTAGACTTTCAGGTTGCCGATCAACTCATCAAGTTGAAGAGTTAACAAGTTCTTCGATTCTTCAATCGCCGTAACTTTAGCTCGCCATTTTTGATGAAGAGCCCTAAGAAATTTCCAAATAAAATTCTTACTAGAAAAATTCTCATCAAGTGCTTTTAAACTTATGATGATAGTGTTAAACCTACCAAAAGCATTATCTATTGATTCCTCCTCCGGAATCGTAAATTGTTCATATTGTTGAACAAGAAGATCTATTTTATTATCTTTAACTTGACTATTACCTTGGTGAGTGATTAGTAAAGAATCCCAAATTTCTTTTGCGGTTTTACACATAAAAATTCTTTCATATTCTTTGTGTGGTAACGCATTATAAATAACCATTTTAGCCTCATTATTTTTTGCTAGTTTCCTTTTCAAATCATCATTTTGTTTTTCAAAAGATACAATTTCATCCATTTTAGTTTCAAAATTATATTGAATAGGGGGAAAATCACCAAAGGTAATGACATGCCAAAGATCAAGATCTTTCGATTTCACATAAGTTTCGAATCTATTTTTCCAATATCAAAATCCATCACTTTCAAATAGAGGTGGTCTTTGCATAGATTGCCCTTCTAAATATTTTTCCGATTCCATAGATCGATACAAGTTTTAAAATACAGTATATTTTAAAAATCTTGTTTAACCTGGCTCTGATGCCAATTGTGGAAAACTAGAAGGGGGGGTTGAATAGTTTTACGTCTTTTTAGTTTTATAAAAACTTAGTTGTTTAAAAGTCTTGTTTACTCTTTAAAACTTTGATTCGATCTTATGTGAATTCAAGTCTTGAACAATATGAACAACTATATCTAAGTATGAGCAATAATAATAATGCAAACTAAGTATGTGAAATCAACACATGCATAATATAAACAATTATAGCTATATACGAGAGATAAGTAAGTAAACGTTTATTTTATAATCCTTAGTTATATTTTGTATGAAAACTATAATTGATCGAAATGATCAATTAAATGTATGTTACCTTTTTAGTTTGATTGTAAAAACTTTGTTTTGTGAATGAAACTTTTGTTTGATCTTTAAGTAAAATCAATACTAGCACTATATGAGCAACTATACATATACGTCTACGACTACAAAAGTAATAACGATATAAGCAAGATAATAAGTAAGATATGGAAAGATCTAACCGCGAGACAAAGGATTTATAGTGGTTCAGCTACAAGGACACCTTCCTTGCCCTACTCCACTCCTCGAGTCACCTACTCGAGAGTTTTCTTCACTATGTCAACAAGCTCCCTTATGGCGGAGAAAACCTTACACACCAATATACACACCACAACTTCGTCACAACTTATTCACACCTTCTACACAACTTCTTCACGACTTGGCACACCTTCTTCACAACTTGTACACACCAATACTACTTCACAACTTCACACTACTCCACTACTTCTTCTTCACACCACTACTTATATCTCACTACTTCTATTCACAACTTCTACTCCTAGATCTATCTAGTTACACTACTATCACACCTTTACAATGAATGTACACAACAACTAGACTATATACACAAATCTACAATACTTCACAACTTGATGTTGAAGGAGTATTCTTCTCTTGCACTTTGAGAGATGAGAGGTGAGGGAATGAATCACTAGAAACAAGGATTAACAATTATATGATCAAAGGGTTTTTAGGAGGATGTTTGGATCTGAAAATTTTCGTGCAAGAGGTAGTAAAATTCCAGATTTAAGGTGGTATTTATAGGGAAAAATTTCTGACAGAATCTGACAGGGGAGCCTGGCCGGTCCCCTTAATTGTCGGCCCCCTTAAAATTAAGGGGGCCGCCCTTATAATTAAGGGGGCCGCCCAGACGAAAACTGCAATTTTCTTGTCTTTTTCTGGAGAAAGTTTATTTGGTGAAAAACTAACTGATTTTGGTTAAAATTTTGAATTCATATATTTATTATGAATAAAACATTTTCCTTTATTACCAAAAATGTTTTTCAAAAATATATAATAAGTTTATTTAATTTTATAAACTTTGTATTATTTAAATAAACATCTCTTTGATCATAAAATGTATTAGTCACTTGTTTATTCATACCTTAAGTGATTATGTTGGATGAGATGATATAAACTTGCTTAAAACTTGTTTACGTATTAACTTTGCGTTTAATGTTCTTATATTTTGTGATCGTTAAAACTTAAGGATATCGAAAGATATTAATAACGTTTTTATACATTATTTATATCAACAGTTAGTGCCAAATTCAAAAAAGAAAAAGAACGCTACATACAATGACAAAAAGTGACAAGTATGATGCATTTTCCTGCCATTTTCCCTATATACAACATGCCGCATCAGGTGATTCAGGTTATCGGGTTATAATAGACATAGCACATATAATTTCAGTAGCAATGAAAAGTCAGTTTCATTCCAGTAGCAAAACTTGTGCTACATAAGCAAATGCAATAGCAATAGCAAAACAAAACATATGATAACAAACCATGGAATCCAGTAGCAAAACATGAACTACATTAGCAAAGCATAATTTTAGACTTTTAGTAGCAAAACAAGAACTGCAGCTAGCAGTGTAGCACAATCTCAGTATCAAAACCAATAGTGATCTTTTAAATTACTAGTATGCTAAACGACTAAACAAACCCCAATATATATTGTAACTTGCAAGTCTATAACAGTTTTCTTTGCAACTATTATAATAGGTAAGGAAAAAAACAAGATTACTATCACGGACATCTACTCCCACATATGGTTTGGTGATGGAGATTCTATATAAGTAATTTGTTGTTATTTTAACTGTTTATAGAACTTATTAATGAAGGCTTCAGCCGCTTTGTCTACTTGACAGACACTACCATGGACGGACCTTTTTGAAGGCTAGGGAGGGCCATGGCCCCTCCAAAAATTTTGTCCTTAATGTATTTTGCTTAATAAGTTAGTGCTAAGCTTTTGTTTTAGTGTAGTTTGGCCCTCTTAAAAATTGATTATGAACATTTCGGCACCCTCAACAAAATGGTTCAAGTTCCGTCTATGGACACTACGCATAGCACATATAATTTCAGGTTATAATACACATAGCACATATTATCCACACCACAAATTACCCATTTTGACCTAACCCACACCACAAAATACCCATTTTGATCTGGACTTGTTTCTACCCGCACATCCCATTTTGCCATGCAAGTAGCAACTGTAAGTTATGCAGGACCCGTAACTGTAAGTTAACCACTTTGATTAAAAGATTCATCAAAACAAAACCATTAAACAAACTACCCTTCATTTCCATATAATAGCAAGTTAATGTAATAAACAAACTTGATATTAATTGCACAGTTCTTTGTACCCACCCATCATATTAAATAGTAAGCAAACTTGATATTTTTGCAAGGTTCTGTGTATCCATCATCCTAGTCCAAGCTCACAAACACAATTCAATAAAATCAAGCACGTCAGCTGCTCCTATTTCGCTTATATCCTCTTAAAAACCATTTTCCAGTTTCAGAAAAAAAAAAAAAAAAAAAAAAAAAAAAAAAAAAAAAAAAAAAAAACAGATTTTAATTAATGGTTGTCGCGTGCCAACAAGACATGTATTATGAAAGCCATATAGTTAAAACTTACCAACTTGAAACAACTAATCGAATCAATATAAAGCGTATCAACAATCATTTATAATATATGATAACAGCAACACAAGTCAACTAGACACTTAGAAATACTAGCAACACTATAAAGATTTTCCTAAGCTACAACAGTAGAAGCCAAGCTATATTAAACACTTTCATCATATGTGAGACCAATTACATGTATGAATGTTCAAGACTTCAAATAACATAGTCATTAATCAGAAAATATACATATATTATGGTATCAACATAAATCTCCATCATTTAGTTTGGATTCTCAGATTTAGAAATAAAATAGATAAAGATTACACTAGAAAAAAAGGGCGGGTTGAGCGGGAGATTGAAATTTTGAGGAAAAGGTTGGTTTTGTTTTGGTAAAATAGTTAAGGATAATGGCTTAAATGATTTGAGTTTTTTTTTTTTTTTTTTTTTTTTTTTTTTTTTTTTTTTTTTTTTTTTCAGCAATTGTTGCACACCTATACTTGTGATATTATTGTTAAGTGTTCATCTAACGTTTATACATAAAACGTGAAAATGTCAAAATATAATTGCGATTTTTTGTAACATGCGATAATTCAACTCAAGAAAAAAAATTTAAACATGTATCAAAGAACATATAAAAACATTAGTGAAACTGAAAATAAAACATTACATCAATTATGAGATAAGTAATAATGCATGTTACTCTTCATGTAAAACTTCTTTGTACATGACATTTGAGGTGTAGATTCATCCTTAACCAAACTCTTTGATTGGCTTCACTAATACCTTGTAGTTCTACATGATATCCCTCTAGACAACGCAACATAAAGCTGGCCATGCGAGAAAACTGTAGAGTTTTGGTGGTCATCCGGACAGTCATTAGGAATGCACAGAGAAAAAATGAACACACAAAAACTGTGTGGATCAAAACCCTAGTTACATATCTACTAAACAGTGATATGACCTAAACCTAACACATATAAAGGATGTTTAAAAAACTTACTTGATTATCCTGCTGTAAGTAAGCTTTTCTGACCTTATCTGTTGCACGGAACACCTTTTTGATCACTTTGCTGCTTCACGATCAGTCTTAGGGTTTCTCAAAGAAAAGCATCTTTAGGGTTGCATCAGGGATCCACCGATACTGCATAGGTAGAATGGGGTTTGAACTTATCACAAGTTGGACGAGTATAAAACCAGGTAAAACCCTAATCGACTAGACAGTCGACTAGGGAAGTTGACTAGAAAGTCAATCGACCAAAGGGATAAAACCCTTTGGTTCTTGATGGTTCGATCGAACAAGAAAAGCAGAGAGGATAATGGAGACTTTTAGGGTTATTGGAAGAGTTATAAGAATCCCTTAAGGCGCCTTGTATTTATAGGGGAATTAAGAGGATTATATAATACTTAGTGAACAAGTATTATAATTTGTTTAGGAAACAAATTCCTCCTCCCTTAGGGTTGGCGAACTTGAACCTACAACCATTTTGGTTGGGGAGCTTTTCACACAACTAGGGGTACCATATAAAGCTCATTAAACCCTTCACTTTTCTTGTACAACTTGTAGCTTGAATCCAAGTAAATGATGGTGATGGTGGACTGATGGTGTACGGCAGCAAGAGTGGAGGAGTGAGAGGTTGAGAACTTTCTTGTATAAAATGAAGATGTGTATTGATGAGAGTTTAGTTAGTAATCAAACACATGCAAGAGTAATGAGACACATGGATGATAACTTATCAAGAGTTTGACAACACACCACACACCACATGGGTGTGTCGTTTATGTGTTTAAATGAAGTGGTGGATGAGTAACTTAGTTATAACCTTGAGCTACGGGGTGTAATTTGGTCCCGGTAATTGCTAACATTAAGAAAGGGAAACAAGGAAAAACTTGGTCACTAAGTTATGTGTTTGAGAAGATGGAGTAATCCTATAAATGCAACACCCTCACAAGGACATTGTTTGTGAAGCATTATGTGTAAAAGTGATTTTAAACATTTCCTTTAAATTTCGGCTCACTATTTTCTCTCTCTGAACATTTCTTCATTATTCCGATGACTTATTCTCACACTTGTGCCGGTTCACAGGGTTTTGAATATTGCTCCGACTTAGCTATGATGACGTCACTTAGAAGTTGTGATGCCGTCAGCCTTGACTTGATTTGTCTTGACGCCGTCATGGTAAACCGTTGACAACTACTGAATGGTCAGCGTCGGCAACTACTGAATGGTCAGCACCCTCAAGTGACGACATCACTTGGTAAGTTGTGACGCCGTAACAAGCCCTTCTTATGATCTCTATGTTGTTTTCTTTGTTTTTTCATCAACTCAAGCCCAAAGTGCATTCTTTTCCAGCAAACGCTTCTCGAGTACCTAAAACTCAAAAAGAAATGATTTAGGGTAGTCACCACAGCCTATGACTACCACTGACAACTACATGACTACCATTGCATGTGTTGTCACCACAACCGTGAGCATATCACCATGCTTAGGGAGAAAGTCAATGTGATGTTTGCCTACATCCAACACCACTTTCAAGCTCCACTCGCACACCCACCAAACTAAGTGTCAACTTATAGTCAAAATTTTACCTTGTTAGTTATTTTGTGATTTTAGGACTAATTGACATAAAAGTCAAAATTTTACCTTGTTTTCTTATAATAAAACGAGGTTACATAGTTTGTATGCTCTTATGTCTTGCCATGATCGCACTTATTGCTTGACATTTTTGTGATTGTGCATTGTGGTTGTGATGTAGTGATTGTCGTCATACTTGTGCTTGTACGCTAACCTTGTTTTGTAGCACGACTTCATAGCAACCGAATCTAAGTTTTCTTAAAAAAGCATAAAAATGGTAAAAGCTATTCAACCCCTCATTCTAGTTTTTCATATGCTGTATCCTTTAATATTGAACAACATGTCATATCCAATGGTAGTGAGATCATTTAAAAAGGATTTGTCATAACGATACAATAGTGATGCATCCTAAAAACTTCTGATACGAGTTAAATTTAATAATTGGTGAGTCGTGATAAAATCCTACTCTACGGACGAGACATTATGAGTAGATCGCCATTTAGCATATTTTAGAATCCGTGAATGAAAAACAAATCATTCTAAAATGTACATAACTCCTTATCTTAGTGGGAGACCGAGATAGCGCAACTGATTACTTTGATGGATGTCCAATACTTAAGGATAGTATTGATGCACTCACTGAGGTGCTTAGATTATCACATGCATTGTGTAAGGCAAATGTTGGAGAGGTGACTAAATCTAGAAGCGACTAGGTGGAGTAATGGATGTTGGCATTCTCGTATCGTTCTCGTAGAAGCGACTATGAAATTAGAAACAAATTGGTAAATAGAGCATGAATTTAACAATTTTATCTTTTTTGGTACGGTAATTTAAAAATCGTGTGAAAAGAAAAAATTATTTGGTACGGTTTGTAAAAAACCGTAGCAAATAACTTTTATTTGGTGCGGTTTGTAAATAAACCGTACTAAATAACTTTTATTTGGTACGGTTTTATAAACAACCGTACCAAAAAACAAAATGAAGGTTTTTAGGTACGGTCTTTTTAAGAACCGCGTCAAATGAACCGATTTTGCTACGGTTATCCTATAACCGTATCAAAATACCAAACCAAAAAAGGTTTTATGTAGTAGTGTCAGGTGCAAAGTAGTTGATCGAACTGTCAAACATCTCTTAGAGGCATGGGCGGAGCTTAATGAGGACCGGGAAGGGTCCCGGCCCCCTAGGCGTAAGCCCGTTAGTGTATTTATTTGCGATTTCATGTGTTAAAAAAAGATTTTTTTCATCTCGGCCCTCCCATCTAATGTTTTTTTGGGAATTTTTTTGTTTCGGCCCTCCCACAAAATTTTTTCTAGCTCCGCCATTGCTTATAGGCATATGTTTTTGTTAGTTCCTGCAACTTTTATCTTTGATTTCGTTAAGCAAATTGTATTATGATTGCTGATCACATGGTCAAAAATAGTTTTAGACAGCCAAAGCACATATACTTTCTTATTATAAGGTCCTAAAAAAATTTTGCAAAATTATATTTCCAAAAGGCAACAGTTAGAAATCTTTGTTTTACATGTCTTATTATATGTATCAGCAATAATGGCATCAATCAAGAGGCCATCCTTCTTTGTACCATCAACAAGCGCATATGCAAAATCGGGGTTGATCAGATGGTTAGGGCACGAGCATCGTTGCACACCTTTTTTATTTTTATTATTTTTATTTATTTTATTTTTTTTTCAATTTAATTACAAGTGAATACCTTCAATGCTTCAAGTAATCTATGACTTACATGAAGACGTTCACTTTTGCGGTGCTTGTTGTGGGGCTCGTGATTAACAAAATTCTGCGTCATGGTTATGTTACTCGAACTTGAGCAAATTGCAAGAAAATGCAATGCATGCAACTTTCTTCTTTTTTAACCATTTAATGTCAACATAGATACCATTTCTTACAATAGCATGGCATTTGTAAACATGTAGTGCATTATATTTCCCATTTTGTGAACCATGAAATGCAACAAATTGCATACTTTAGTAAGATATGATAAGCATGTTGCATTAAATGGTTTGAATCAAACTGCTTTGCATATATTGGTAAAAGATGGACATTGCATTATCTTGCAGTGTTCAAAACTCTCATTATAACATAAACCTCTGATTATCAAGGGCACAAATCTTTGATTTACCAGAATCTTATTGTTTCTTCTATATGCAGGTGGCAGAAAGATCATTATTCCTGTGGAACAATGATCATATCAAGAACCTGATCAAACAAAACCGCAAAGTAATACTACCAAATAGTACCAATCATACTCCCTTCGTTGGAAAGAAACACAAAAATACACTGGAACCAAGTAGCCAGGAGCTTGACTTTAAATGTCAGGAAAATCTTCTCTGATGCCGACCCAGAATTCTTTGAGGAATGTTTGTCAAAGTTTCAAGAAGATGAATCTAAAAAGGAAGAGACCAAAACCAAGCGCGAAGCCATATGGAAATGTCCCAAAGAGGTTGCAGAAAAGTGAAAAGAGATCAGGTTCTGGTACAACCAATCAACCCATGCTCTTTCCTAACAAGGTAACCAATGGCTAAAATAGACCAATCGAAAACCCATTTTTTGGGTTTTACATGTATGATTTGTATGCCAGAATGTATATGTGCATATCTATATCTATGTCTATATATATTTGGAATGGGGTGTTGCTAGAGATTGAATTTAGGGATAATTACCAAAATAGATCGTTGATTTTTTGACTAGTCACTTTTTAGACTTTGAAATTTCACTTTCCAAAATTAGATCGGGCAACTAAAAAATTGAGCAACTCAATAAGAGTTTGACACGTGTCCAATATTTAATTATTAAAGTAAAAAAATTAGAATGTATTTGTAAGGTATGTGTAAGTGTTGTGTAAGGTATTTTAAGGTTTTTTACATGGGCAACTACCTATATATTGGGCGACTTGTATTGGGCAACTGTTTGTTTTTTTACTTTCACCACTTTTAACAATCATACGGTACAAAGATTAAGTTGATCATTTAGCTTTAATGATACTTAACGTTTATAAAACAAATTAATATAGTCCTAAACACTTCAAAGCACACTATATATATACTATATACCCCATCAATCTCATAGCTTCTTCAACCATCACCACCACCACCAGCAAGCATATTTGAATACCACCTGACCTCTCCACCACCACCACCGTATCTGAATACCACCTGACTGCACCACCATCCGCCATTGCCGTCTCTGCTGAATGTTTCTCTCGCCTCCACTCTGTCGCTCTAAGGTTGTTGCTTCCTCCAGTCTCATCTTTAATGAAACTAGGCTGTTGTAGGATGTAATATGCAAAAGCATACATAAACAATTTGTTATTTTTTAATGTTTATGAACAAAACATTTTTACAACTATAAACAATGAATGATTATCTAGTTTCAATTCATCAGTGTTGTTTGAATAGGATGCTTTTTTTTTAACAAACAGAAGCATGTAATCAGCAGGTTGACTTTCGAAAGTCAAAATGCAATTGTAATAACAAAATTTGACTATTAAAGTCCACACATTTTTCTTTGATTGCCTTTGTCCCACCTAGAAATGTTGTTGTTGATTAAACTTTGAAGTTCATTGCTACTTACTTTCTAGTTTGACAAATTTAATGAAACAGAACATAAACATTTGAATTCAAATTCGATAAAAAAGAACACAAAAATAAAGATTTCATTGAAAATAAAATAAATATTACATTAAACAATTAACAATGAAACTTTTGACATTTTTCCGGATCAAATGACAAATGTAGGTTGTCATAATCCAAATACTCATCATCTGATGAGTCTTCCTCTTCCTGATCCGGCATGTTTTTGCTTTTTCTGTTTGCCAACATATTCTTCCAAGTGTATTTACACTTGGCTGGTTTTTCTTTTGCAGCTTTTTCTTTTTTTTCAAATTCTATCAAATTTTTTTCCAGAAATTTAAACTTTTCTTTCATATACCAATCCACCGCTTCTTCAAATGTTCCCTCTTCCTCTATTTCTTCTTCTTCAGCTTATTCTTTTTCAAGTATGAAAGCTTTTTCTTGAAACTCCTCTGTTTTTTATTGTTGCATTGCTCCTACCTTTTCTTTGTTTCTCTTGCACATTAATTTTTGAGCTTGATGCCATTTTTGATATTGTATACCTTTAAGTTTTTTTGAAGGATTTTGTTGCTTACAAATGTTCCAATTTATAACCATTGCTTTAGGCAACTGAACGGTTTCTTTGGAAAAGACACCCGTCTTAATACTTTTGCGTTGAACGTTGTATACTACTACATTTTGATAATGGCAATGGAACGTAGGTTATACAGACATTTATTACACGGTATTCCAAAACTTCATTTATCACTTATCACTTATAACTTATTAAACTAACAACTATTTACTCAACAAAGAAACACACACCCTCATCCTAATTCGTCACAACAATAAACCTATATTTTCATGTTAAGTCATTGAATGACAGCTTCTTGTTCAAAAAATAATGATTTTAGTAAGATGGTGGTTAACGATGCTATGGTTGACTATGTCTTGAGTAAATATGGCACTAAATGGTATGATGACGAGGAAATGGCTGAGGTGATTCTAGAAGACTTGTGCCAAAGGGAGAACAATCGACGTGATGTTTCTAAAGGTTAGTGTATACCTTTCTTTCTTTTTATGATTATTTTTAGTTTAATTGTATGTGTTTATTAATTGTCGACACTTCATATTTGTGCACCTGTTGAAGCGCTTGGCAAGAGGGTATCAAAGCTTGAATCACTTGGCAAGAGGGTGTCAAAGCTTGAAGTAATGTATGGTAGTCTCAAGGAGGTCAAAGAGGAAAAATTGGCAATGGAGGCAAAGGCTATAGCAAAACTTGATGCTGTTTTTGGAAGCCAAGGAGGCACAGGAACCACCCAAACAAAATGAGGTAATAGTTATTGATTCTGATTCTGACACCAGCCTTGAGTTTTATGAGGATACACTAAAAAAACCTTCAGCTTCTTTGGTGAACAAAAGACCTCCTAAAACATGGGCAAAGAAAATTTCATTAAGTTCTTTTTCTAAAAAAAAAGGTTCCCGTTCTAAAAATATTCCATCAAGTCTTGACTCAATTGATGATTCAAGTTCTTCTGATGAGAGTTATGATGCAAAAGGCCATGTTCAACTAAAGAAGAGACGCATGTCTAAGGTTTCAGCTCCAAGACCACCAAGAATAACGAATTGCGTTCTAGGCCTTCCAGCTGGTCAGAAAAGTTTGGGGACAAAATTTGTTATGTATTTTTAATTCTAGTTGTTGATGTTTTGAGACAATGTATTGTGTATCTTTAATTATAATGTCCTATATTTGCAATATTTGTCATTAGTATTGATAATTAGTAATGTCTTATATGATATATATGATCATTGGTAAATGTACTATGTTTGCATACTTTGTTGGGTATATCAGAAATGTGGCCATGATAGTTAACAAAGAACATGTTCAAATACACTTGATTTCCACCTCATTTGAAGAAAAACTAAGATAATATAGATGGTAACATATACTTTGGTAAATCATGACTTACTTAAATCAGTAGCATGTATAAAGTTTCATCTTTTGAACATTCTCAAGACCAACGAATGAAACTCATGTATAAAGTTTCATCGTTTGACTATTAAAGTCAAGATAAACGAAAAAAATCCTAAACTACCCATGGCTAACTTGTACTTGTGAGCTACTTTTGTATAGTTATGCCAAGTGTCATGCAGTTATTGGGCAAGGGTATGTTTGGGCAACTTTTATAGGTTTTGGGCAACTCTGATCAATTTTAACAATTTTTTTTCATTGGGAACTGTGACTTAACTAAATACTGTTCCAATTTGGTTCCTACACTATTTTTTGGGAAACTTTTTAGTTTATTGCGTATTTAAGAATGCTTGATCTACTTCATTTCCAAAAATATTCTTCTACAACACTCTTCTTGGATACGCAACCACATTTCCAAATACATGGCATCTACGATACCAATTTACGATCAAATCGCAAATGACATTGGTTCTAGGCATATTGATATGGTCCTCCATACTATTTTTGCTAGGGAGAGAGACGCCAACAGGGGTGATGAGAAAGATTATGGGAGGATGATCGAGGAAATAGAGGTACGTTTTAAGCACAGGAATGCTATCTTACTGGAGCTTGAAAAGTTTGGGAACTATGCTGTGGTGAATGAACCCTTGGTCCGTCTTAAGGTATCGCAGCAGGAGGATTTGGAAGAAATTGAGTACTTGACTAAAAGGCGACAGGCAAGTCTTCGCCGTGCCAATGATAATTCAAGGATCATGAAGAAGTTAATGCAGTTTAAATATTAACTTTCTTACTGTTTGGCCCAGTTGTGAACAACCATCTTTTTCAAGGTAAATCGTCTTTTGTGGTGGTATTTTGGTTATAAAAGTACTGGAAAGCAAGTTTGGTACTGGGTTATGATGTATTTTGTTTATGGTACGTGTTTAGGTAGTTTTGTTGATGTATGATGGTGTTTAGTACTTCTATCAGGTCTGAAATGGATGTATTTTCACAACGGTATTAATGAATAATTAGTTATTATGTTATTTGTTTAAATGTTTTTGTTGTTTAATTTTTACTAGTAATAGTTGAGGTGTGATCCAAATAATAAGGTCCATTAATATGTGTATTAGCCTGTTTTAACCCAAAAACAGAGTTGTTCATGTATTATGCAAGAAAGAGTTTACTTTTGATTGTCAAATGTTGTTTTAACGAGGAGTTACACAAGTAAGCTGCTATACACATCTCTTAAAACATCTGTAAGTAACTATATACAAGCTATCTGGATCATAAAATCTTTAAGCATTGTGTCTGATTGTGCTGATTATGTTTATACTTCATATGGGTTTGACAACCACTATGATTTGTTAACATGGTTTTGTGTGACACATAAATACCTCAAGAAATTAAACAAGAATGTTACATTCAAACATAAATACCATTCATTATTTAACTGGGTAATTACAGAGCAGTTCCATTAAACCATCAAACAACATCAAAATAAAAGACCACCAAACCAAACCAAAGTACCTACATGACTGACAAACACAAAAGAATCTAAACAACCATTAACCTTTAGTCCTAATCATAGTTATTCAAGGTGGAAATGGCATGCTCCTTCTTGGATATAAGAGCACGAACTTCTTTCAGAATGGTTGTAAAGGACTCGAGCAAACGGACCTCCATCACTTGAACCTCACAAAGGGATTCATAGGTATCATCAGCAGCTTCTTCTTCATCAAAGTTAAGGTCAAAAACCTCATTCATTATCGCTGAACGCTTGTCAATGCTGATACGGAGCTCATCGCGTCGCTCACCAAGCCACATGAGCATCATTTCATTCATCGGAATTTCTTGAGAGAACAGGAACTTTATACATTTATGTAGTTCATCTGAACCACTCATCTCTTGAAGTTCTTTCAGATTAGGTTTTTCAGCCATTTTTTTGATGATTCTCTGGTTATGGTAAAGTAAGCTAGGTTTTGTGTTGTGTATAACACCTATAAGAAAGGCATGAAACCATAGAATAAGCAACTCCAATTATATAAAATACAAAAAATTACTAGTAGTAAACAAGTGGTAAACGCAATCAGTGCAGAAATTAAACTGGCAATAAATTGTTACAGAATGGTTGTCTTCCCAGGCAGACTTTTTTGGTCTAATTCATGTCAATCAAATCAATATTTACTAGTTATAATTAATGTGAAACTGAATCCAATCACTATTTTTTTTGTATTTCATAACTTGCAAAACGCTGTTTTATAACAATGTGAAGCTTACAAAAATTATAAACACTAGTATGTTACATTTGTATTTGTTGGTATTTTCTTTTTTTAATGTTGGTTTGCTTTTATGGGTTTCATTATGTATAGTTCAAACTCTGATGGTTTAGTTGTAGATTTAATCTAGCGTTAAGTAACTTTGAGTTTTGTAGTTTGACTTTTAATTTTACCACTTACTGACAAAATCCCACAGTAGCCGTGGGCAACTTGTACTTTTGACCAACTTGTGTATACTTATGACAAGTGTCAGGTACATATTGGCCAAATTTTGGTTGGGCAACTTTTGTAAACTATGGGCAACTTTTTCAATGTTTATGCAACTTGGCCCAATAGAAACATAAACCCAAACACCTCTACTTATCATCAATGAAATTATATGCTTCTTTTTAGATGCTTTATGTTTCTCCATTTACATTAGCATGTATATGCAGTAAAGTTCTATAGTGCAGTGTTTGGAACAACCACTTTTGACTATTAAAGTCAACGTAAACCAAAAACTAATTACTAACCCTTGTAAACATTATATGGTAACTTGTAAACGGTTTATACCGTTACTAATAACCCACATACATACCAGAATACAATATCAAAGTAAATATATTTTTGGGTGCAAAATGTGACTAATACCACTATTAAAGTCATACCGAGTTTGACTATTAAATTCATGCCGAATATGACTATTCAATTGAAAATATTGTGTGGTTTGGGTTTATTTTCAAAACTCAATCCTTATTGAATATGACTGACTTTGTGGTTTGGGTTTGCTTAGAACTGTGTGGAAATATTCTGCAGTGTTTCCATGTGACTAAGTTTGTGCTTTGGGTTTTTCTATTTAAGAGTGGGCATAGGGTTTTTCTTTTTTCCACATCTTCTTCCTGATTGTCACATCTCATTCCTCACCTTATATCTTTTTACTTCCCATTGTAGTAAATTTCTTCAGCATTCTTGCATCACTGCCCGAAGAATATGTCTAGTCGTAAAAGACTTAAGAAGATAAACCCTGACGATAGGGAATGGTCCAACAAGGTACTAAGAGAGGTCATATTTCCTGAGATTTATGAGCGATATGGACCAAATGTTGAACCAAATATGCAATTGCCACCTAAAGATCTAGAAGACCTAAGACGGGAAGTATACGGTGAGGAACAACCAGAAGGTGTTAAACCAAGTGGTAGCAATACAATTAAGGTACCACAATCACAAGTGGAAGGTACTAGCATAATGCAATTTCTAGCTCCACAAAAGGCCACAATCAACAATACAAGGCAACTTCCGAAGATATATGGGAAACATAAGTATTAGATTGTTTTGTGGTGGGTTTCATTTTTCCATCTTGATAATGTTCAAAAGATGAAACCTTGAAACATGGTTGTAGATTGGTTTACCCTGTTATGTTGTTATTTGATCATCATTTTTTTTTCCATCAGGTAAATTTATATTAATCTCCAACTAATTTGTACAAAGTGTATAAAACAATTTAGGACATGGCCAAAGAAACAGAATGTATAACAAAATAAGACATCCAAAATGTGAAAAACATTATACAACTTGTCTGATACAACTCAATGTTGCTGTCCAACATAACCAATTTGCAAAGATTCAAACTCTCATCCAAATTAAACATTCACAATCAAGCGTAAACAATGAATTAAACATACTAATTTTAATTAATATTGATCAAAAGTAAGAAACATTCCATACATAACTTATTTATTTCCATACTAAAAGCATTGAAACACCATAAGCATGAAATACTAGAAAAATACAAACATTCAAACACCAAAACTGTTCGAACCAGAGCTATATTCCATGCTTTCATCCCTTTGCCTTCTTTCCTTCCTTTCTTTGAGTTGTTGATAGATAATTCAAGATCACTAATCCGTTTTTCCAAATTTAAAGGATCCCTCTGCCCGATACCATTACCACTTTCCTCCACCTCTTTGTGCTGATCTAAAACCACATTTCGCGGCTCCTCCACCACATTGTGGTTATGGTCCACTACTTTTTGCGGTGGCTCCACCACATTTGGTTGCGCCACCACATTGTCCTCCTGCTGCTCATCTGAATTTTCTTCCTCATCCACTCCAAAAACTTCATCCCAATAAAAATCCTGTCTTTGAACCCAGTTAAGTATTTGTGTCCTCATCCAGGGGTTAACCTTTTTATAAGACCCATATTCTGATACGGGTTCATACCCGAATTCATTAAAGACTGCGTCAAACAACAAGGTGTTGTTTAAGACGAAGGCGTATTCTTCAGCATCATTTTGAAACGGTGTAGTTGCTGCCATTGTTAATTGTGTATCTTGTAAAGGGAATATGTGTTTTTGTGTGTTCTTACCCAAAAAATCGAGGGTTTAAATAGCCTGGGGAAGTGGTTCAATGGTTCCCAAGAGGATAGGCGGGAAAAAGGGGGACAAGGACCGCCAAAAGCAAATTTTGAAAACAACAAAACACAATGGCCTGTGTGCCAACTGCCAACCACCCATTTAGACATCCATTTACTTTTATAGACATCCATTCGAATGCACATATTTAAATATGAATATGATTGAAGTATTCAATATTGAATGAATTTACCTATTGGACTCATTTTTGTACTATAACCTGTTGTTTAAATATGACTATGATTCAAGTATTCAATATTGAATGAATTTATGTGCAGTGGAGATCCAGTAGAAAAAAGTATATGATATGGAACAGATAGAGAATTAATGTGCCATGACAAATCATGTCCATACTAAACAACCACAACAAATGGATGAGAGTCGCATTTGCATCAACAATTGAAAAAGGAAAAACCAAAAACTTAATTTTTATTATAATTCAAAGTCATTACAATTTGAGGCTTACAGCCATTTGATAATCAAGCATTCAACATAAACATACAAAAACAAGTACGAAAATACAACCCCAAAAGACAACAATTATGGTGATACTCTAATCTTCATCAGAGGAGAGTTGTTCATGAACCTCCATAAGCTTAGCTTGGTGCTCCTTCTCATGAATCCCGTCACTGATATCATTGATTAGAGCAGTCAACAAAAGAATCCTTTTACGCTCCCTTTCCTGTGTTTCAACTAGACAACGAAGAATTTGAACTGCTTTTTGGTTGAATGAACGCAGATGATGAGTCTCATTGAGTGTAACCTGACGGTCCTCTACTTTCTTTTCGAGTTGATTACGCTCATCCAAGTATCTTTTCAAACAACCCTTCTCTTCAGTAATTTCATTGTTGAAATAGAACTTGAATGCTGTTACCAAATTATAAGACCCAGATGATGCTTTGATTTCATTGATGTTGTTGGAAGAAGTAGAAGCCATGGATAATGGATGACGGAGTAGGGTGGCTGATATGATAAGTTAGGTTACAAATATTATTTAGTAACTAAACCAGGAATATAAATAGGGGATGACATAACTACTGTAGTAACCGACGTAGGAAGTTCATCTTCCCCATGCAAAACTATCAATTCACCATTGAAAATAACAAAAGTTTTACATATAACAAAATAAACCCTTGCACATAACATTTTAGTTAAAAAAAGCCCATGACATACACAAGTTCAACGTATAAAATAAAAGACCCTAAATAAGTACCTAATAAACCAATGAGTGTCGTATCTTATAATATATTTTGGGAACTCAGAATTCTTGGGTAGACTCAATCAATATGGGATGATAAGAAGGAAAAAGAGGATATGGCAAAAAATTGCATTTGCACCAAAGACACTTCTACGACATCCTCTCTTTCCTTCTTATCATTCTATATTAATTGAGTATGGTTAGTGAATGATGGTCTCATTGCTTCGATCCTCAAAACAATGTTAAATGTCTATTGCAGCATACTTTGTACAAATGTAATAGGCTAAAATCAACATACTTAACCCTTATGCGTCCCCTCAACAATTCCTTTTGTTTTTTCATCACTCTTTGACCAAAAGGTTGCGCCAACTAAATTGCTACTACAAATAAAAGTTAAACATATTATATTTGTTTTGGTTACATAATGGTTACACTCTGTATTACAGTTAGATTAGTGCAGTTATTTTTAACAGTTAATTGCACCTTTTAACATTAAACTAAATTTAACTATTTATTACATTGAACTTCCAATAAATAAAGTATAGTTAATTCAAATGGTGCCTCTTGGTTTGCCCTCTTATTTATCTATATAGGCAGGGTTCTATTCAGCCAATTTACATCATCCAATCTTAAACACTAGTAAAACCAAATACTGTTTGTGAATCCTAATCTAAAACATAACCAAGAATGTCTTCATCCAAAACAGTTTCATCATCAAAGAAAAGACCAGCAACTGATACAAATATTGAGTTGCAGACAGAGAAACCCCCAAAGTATGTAGTTTTATTTTTCTTTTTGTTTTAAAAAATTAATTAGTTGTATATTATGTGTCCTAATTTTGTTAATCTTTTGCAGAAAGCAATTGGTTGACGAAAAAAGTGTATCAAAGGATGAGAAAAATAAATGTATGTTACACATTTATTTATTTTTTTTTTTTGTAATAATCTAATAGAAACTTATTTATGCTTACTACAAATTAATTTAGTTTATTTATATGTAACAGGTATTGTTGAAGAAAAAAAAACAGCCCTAAGTCAGATGACTATGTATGGGATTTTGATGAAACATACATCCAGTGGGAAAACGAGTTTGAGTTAAACATGGGGCGAGAAGAAAAGGAAGCAGCAGCAGAGAAACAAAGAAAAAAATGACTCGCAGAAGATCATGCGAACCAACTGGCCAATATGCCACGGATGAATTTGTTTAAAGCTGCCCAACCAGAGGATGCGGATGAGGAGATTGAACACGAAGATATTGAAGAATTTGACTACGAGTCGGCCCATTTAGTATTAGACTCATCTCCTGAAAACTAAGATTGCTGTAGTCATTAAGATTTCGAAAAATGTAATCCCTAAGGTTGTTTGAACCTATTGAATTTAATAGTTATGTAATCGCTGTATAACTTAACTTACATATGTTTCAACGTTTCTACTCGACTAACGCATCTAACTTATGTAAATATCACAGGTAGTAGATAATAAAAATTGGAAACCAAAATTAAGGGGGAAAACATAGTTAAACTTTTGCATACCTCTAGAAATGGCACCCATTGTGGTAGTTCCAAAGGATCGTCAAATTCAGGAGGTGTAGGAGGGGATATGGTGATATGGTTTCCGGATTGATTATCAATGAACGGCTTTGCAATCCTCTTGGGGTACTGTCTGGCGGTTTGGTACCACGGACGGACGGCCTCGTCATTTCTTGTTACCAGTTTTATTAACGGTTTCAAAGCCTAGGGAAAGAAGGAAACAACCAAACAAACTTTATGTCAAGAATGCAATAGAAACAAACACAACACAAGTAATTATGTAGTTTATTAAACTGTATCATGTTATTCATTTCTCAATATTGACACACGATGTTACATGTCTATTACAGCTTACTTTGTGCAACTGAAATAGGCTAAAATCAACATACTTAACCCTTCTGAGTGCCCCCACCACTCCCTTTTGCTTTTTCATCACTCTTTGAGCAAAAGCTTGCACCAAGCAAATTGCTAGATTGATGAAATAACAAAAGGAACTGTTGTGGACACTAAGAATGGCTAATTATGTTGTAACATCGTTTGTCAATATTAAAAAATGAATAACGTGATGGACTTTAAAGTAAAAATATTTTAGTTAATAAAGCAACACGCATTACACAACAACGTTGGGCTATTAAGCTAACTAAGATTACATAAAGTATGATACAATTGTAGATTCTAGATAAAAGTGAGTATTAGGACTCATGTTGAATGGGATAATGAAGGAGTGTGGCCTGTTATGAACAATACACACTATATCATTATCGCAATCAACACCCCTCAATGATAAAGATACGTCTTTACAGCGTTGTTGTTGATGTTCGAGAGTTTTTTTGAACACCGTCCATAAAGATACGGCTACAAAAAAGGCACTAACTTGTGATCAACATCAACCACACAAATGATACTAGGGATGGTGTTCAAATTAACTCTCGAACACCATCAAAAATGCTGGAAAGACGTATCTTTATAATTGAGGTTTTACAGATGAAGTTCAATGTAACAAGCTGTGTATGGCCGCATTAGTTGGTAGATGGATGATTTTAGATGATATGTAAATTCCATATCAAAGCATTCAGCCATCAAGTAATTCGGGGACCTATTACATACCTTGATACATTCAACTTCAAATTCAAACACTTTCATAGAATCCACAAGTACATCAAACTGCAACTTTACTTTCTTAAATATACCCTTTAACAAATATAAACTCAAAGTATTGCCTCATTGTGTTAAAACCATATGTGTTACCACATATCTCAAATTATATGTAAGTCATATGTAATTTTTTGGTCCATAATTAAAAATATGTCCATATAAGTATTACGTTTCTTTTGGTATTTAATTAACACATATGTCAAACCATATTACTCAATCAAAGGTGTTAATTTACTCATAAAAATGTAATCTTATCTGAAAAAACTTTACTCCGCTTCTGCCGCCACAGCTGTAGCCAAGTCCGATTATCCTTCATGGTGGCCGTCTCTTATCTTTAATAACAATAAAATAATAATAATAATAATAATAATAATAATAATAATAATAATAATAATAATAATAATAATAAATAAAAAAACAAAACAAAAATCGTAAGCTCATGTGGATCTAAAGAATAACACATCTATCTGAAAACAAAAGAATAAACATAACTTTATCAACATTCACCGATACAGTACCGGCAGCGGCAACTTTCCGGCGACAAGCCAGTTGCTGCGGAGAGGCGGCTGTAAAAAAAAACACTATTTTCAGATATTGAAATAAAATACAGCTCAGATCTACAATTGAGATGTACAAATCTATGAAAAATAACATCTAACACTTGATTAGTAGTAACATGTTAATACTTTTGTTGTTGTCTTCTTTAACTGTTTTCCTCAGCTACGGTGGTTGTGAGGTTCGGTGGTGGTTGGAAGTTTTGAGAAGAAGAGAGTGTGAGGATTGGTGGTATAAATAAATGAGGGTTGTGATAAGCAAGAGAGTGTGTGTAAATAAATGAGGTGGGTATGTGATTAATGGGGATTAGGTGATAAGATTGTATAAAATTAAATTAAAGCACAAAAAGTTGCCCAATACAAGTTGCTCAAAAAGTACGAGTTGCCCTATACATTATACCTTACACATACATGTACTATAATATAAAATAATAGGACACGTGTCAGACCCTTGTTGAGTCGCTCAGTCGCCAAGTTGCCCTGATCCGCTGGAGGAAAGTGATTTAAAAACATCTATTCAAGGAATGTGCTTTTGGCGACTGATCCGTTTTGGTAATTATCCCTTGAATTTAGCCATTTTGTTGCAAGAGTGGGTAACAAGAAAAAAGCTTTCATTTTTTCAGGCATTTGTTCCTTTTTCTGTATTTTTATGTATCTTTCTGTATTTGTACTATGATTCTACTACTTTATTTTTTTGTTTTTAATGTGTATCATATTACGTTTTAATTTTCGATCTGTTTGATTTCATCGTTGCTCTTTTCTAATATTCCCTACAGTGTATCCTATAACATTGTTACTAATTGAAATTATGTGAAAAACACATGGTTGTTCTTATGGATGTCGAAATTGAAGGTACACCATCAGTCCATCACACACACCTGTTCACATTATACACCTGTTAACAATTTGAAGGTCCTCCAACTGCTCATCTGTTTGATCCTAAGATGATTATAACTGTGATCTACCTATGTGGGGTTGTAGCTTTTATAAAGTCTTGCAACTGTTTTGGTTAGATTTGAGCAATTGGTAATGATATTCACATGCTAGGTATCCGTTGTTGTTTGTGAGATTTCGACCATCTCGATGGATAAGCTATCTATATATGTTGTTCACCAACCAATACATGTGTAATATATGACTAGCTCAAAGCCCACTGGCATTTGTGATGTTGGATATTTGGTCAAGATTGGAATTTAAATTCTGGTTTATTTATTTGTTTGTTTTCTTATAGAAGTCAAAGTCAAAGCTGTAAGAGAAGAGTAATGGTCTCCATCCCTAATGATGTGCTTGCTTTACCTCGTCTTTGATCTCATTTGGCTTTGAATTTTGTTCTTACTTTTTGAGTTGGATAGTATGCAGGGATACAAATAAGCCGAGCGGAGCTAGAACTCGATCGACAAGGCTTGCGAGAACTTGAAAAAGTTAGTTCGGAGGGTAAACTTGATTTTATAGTTTGAGCCTTGAGGCTCACTAGCTCAAAGTATTTACTAGAAGCCATGCTCAGTCATGAGTTTATTAACGTCCAAACATGCTCGAACTGAATCCAGGCTAATAAGTAATAACTATGCTCTTTTGGATATACAGTTTACATATTAGTCATGTCCTCAACCTTGAGCTCGACTTGTATCTTAACTTGTTTTGCATACTCAAATTTATATGTTTGTATTTATGGTTTAACTAGTTTTTAACTTAGGTGCGCCTTTTTGATATAGTTTAAAGAGCATGTTATTCAAATTATTCCAAATCATAATCTATATTCTATAGAGGCTAATAAATTAGCCAAATTATACTTTAGAAACAAACGAATTCAAGGATGCTAATATGAGTGGTAATGTGCAATTTGGGTTACATGTAAATCCTTTGGCATCTGATTAGCAGCCTCCACCTAATGGGTTTGTCAAATTAAATCGTGATGCTGCATGGTTGCCTAGTAGTAAACAAGCTGGTCTTGGATTTGTTGCAAGAAACACCGAAGGTGAGGTTATTTTATAGGGGGCAAAACACATCGAGTACTCAGATTCAGTCCTTATAGCAGAAGCTAGTGCCGTGTGGTGGGCTGTCAAAACTGCCCATGAAAAGCATCTAACCAAAATTGAAGTAGAGACAGACTCATTTGTTCTCTATCGATCGCTATTAACTGGAAGACCACTTTTTCAGATTTCAAGTATGTGGCACGATATCATGGATCTTACTTCTACATTCGAATGTTGTCATTGGGCTTTTGTTAAGCGTGGTGGTAATGCGGTTGCACATATTATATCTAATTATGCTTTAGGAGATATTGTAACTTTTGTGGTCGATGGCCTTGTTCATCACGAGTCAAGTATTTGTGATCTCGTTGATTGTTAATGGTAATAACTGATTTGTATTTAATCTAATTGATGATACTATTACAGAATTACATAGATACTTATAATATACAATGGCTTAGATAGTAAGCTAGGTTAACCTAATGGGCTCGGCCCAACTCTAATACATATGTTAACAAATGGGCTCGGCCCAACTCTAATACATATGTTAACATTCCCCCTCAAGCTGAGCATATATGTTGATCATGCCTAGCTTGTTACAAATAGAATTAATACGAGTTCCAGGCAGTGCTTTCGTAAGGACATCTGCTAATTGATTTTCGGTCCTAATGTGAGGAGTTGTGATTGTCCCATCTTCTAACTTCTCACGAGTGAAGTGACAGTCAACTTTTGATATGCTTGGTCCTCTCATGAAACACTGGATTGGTTGCAATGTAGATAGCTGCCTGGTTATCACACCACATCTTCATTGGTTTAGATTGAGGAAACCCAATCTCACCAAGTAAATTACACAGCCATACAAGCTCACAAGTCGTTTGTGCCATAACTCTATATTCGGCCTCTGAACTTGATCGGGACACAACATTCTGTTTCTTACTCTTCTAAAAGACTAGGTTGCCTCCCACAAAAACACAATACCCCGTTGTAGAGCGCGAAGTATTTGGACATCCAACATAATCGGCATCCATGAACCCTTCTGCTATGTGGTGCCCATGATTAGCATATAAAATACCAAGTCTTGGTGTGCCCTTCAGATATCCTAGAATTTGAGTAACAGCATCCCAATGTGACATTCTAGGAGATGACAAAAACTGACTTACAACATTAACCGGAAATGCGATATCAGGACGAGTAATGGTGAGGTAGTTTAGCTTCCCAACTGCTCACCTATATCTCTCAGGATTCTGAAGCAATCTTCCATCTTCAGACTTGAGTTTCAACTTAGGTATCATAGGCTCATCACACGGCTTTGCTTCAATCTGACATGCATCATCTAGCAAGTCTAGACAGTATTTCATCTGAGAAAGGCAAATGCCCTTACTACTATGAGACACTTCAATTCTCAAGAAGTACTTGAGTGATCCAAGGTCCTTTGTTTGAAAGCAAGTACCAATAAATGATTTTAAGTTCTTTATCCCGTCTTTATCACTACCCGTAATCACTATATCATCGACATAAACCACAAGTAAAATGCAACTTGCGCCGGATGATGAGTAAAATACGGAATGATCATAAACACTCATTCGTAAGCCAAACTTAATTACTGCATTACTAAATTTTCCAAACCAAGAACGGGGAGACTGTTTCAAGCCATATAAAGCTTTCTTAAGTTTACACACTCTCCCAGATTCTCTCTGAGCAACAAACCCGGGAGGTTGCTCCGTATATACTTCTTCTTGTAAGTCACCGTGTAAGAACGCATTCTTCACATCTAGTTGATGAAGTACCCAATTGTAAGTTGCAGCCAAATAAATAAACAAACGAATAGAAGATATCTTCGCAACCGATGAGAAAGTCTCTGAGTAATCAATTCCATATGTTTGTGCATAACCCTTAGCTACTAAACGGGCCTTTAATCGAGCAACAGAACCATCAGGATTCATTTTAACGCTAAACACCCATTTACAGCCGACTGGCTTCTTGTGAAGAGGTAAATCTACTAGGTAAAGGCAAGTAACACGGGAGTAGTCATCAACAAATGACCATCAGATTTTCTCCCTCTACCAATGACCCGCTTTGTCTTGAGATCCTTGAAGATACAATAATCAGGGTAGAACTTTACACTACACTGCAAATTGCTCGTTATTTTACTGACAGATAATAGGTTAAATGAAAATTTGGGAAGACTTAACACCGAAGATAATGAAATAGAAGAGCTAAGATTGATAGTGCCCGATCCAAGGACTTTTGGTGTAGACCCATCAGCAATTGTGATATGAGAAGCGGAAGCATGTGCATTAAAATCGGAGAAAATATTTGGGTTACCTATCGTGTGATCTGAGGCACCGACTCTAATACATATGTTAACAAATGGGCTCGGCCCAACTCTAATACATATGTTAACATTGATGATTCTTGATTTTGTCTTTATATCATACTCTTTATCCCAAAAAAAAAGTAGTTATTTTAAGATGCACCGAGGGATATGCTAAATTTGCACACTTATAAAATACTTCATTCATCACAAATTACATGTTTATATTTTTATTTTGCTTTAAGTGTCAAATTTTATATTTATACCAATCAAACTAATTTTAATATTTATATGA
Organism: Artemisia argyi; assembly: GCA_030686995.1. NCBI lineage: Eukaryota > Viridiplantae > Streptophyta > Magnoliopsida > Asterales > Asteraceae > Artemisia > Artemisia argyi. Next base: position 130,099,877 of record CM060707.1, on the reverse strand, counting down.
CATTTTTTTTAATGACAAGTTAGTACAATACTATCGGTTAGCGAGTCAGAGACTCGACGCATCTGAGTGAGAAGAGCCCAATACATATTCTTACCTAGAAGGAAAACCTAGTGAGGCTCGAACTTGAGACCTCATGGAAACAACCTCCCCAAAGCTCCTTAGGAGACCTCAAATGGCCAACTGAGCTAAGTTGGTTATGACATTTTATTTATTGATGCTATGTTCTATTTTCTTCTTAGACTGTATTCAACATAAAAGTGGACATTTAGACCGAGCGAATATCTAACATAGAAGAAGAAAAAGAAAAAAAAAAACCAATCCTAAACACACACACTTCTAAATAGACCGAGCGAATATCTAACATAGGCAGCAAAAAAAAAATTAAATAAATAAATAAAAATAAATCCTAAACACACACTTCTAAATCATGCAATGATGGTTTTCAAGATTAAAATCCTACTCAAAATCATTTTGAGCTTTGCAAGATCGAGATTGTAAAAATCGGATCGGAATTTTAGGTGACGTTTGGTTTGGATGTGAGTATAGGTATAGAAATGTGTATCATTCAAGAGAGAGAAAACTCACCCTTTATGGTGGGTATAGGTACGAACTATACCTTTATTAATCGGTATAATTTCCATTTCTAAAATCCAAACCTCCTAACCAAACAATTTTTTAAGAATTGATATCCATTCCTCATTCTAATACCCATAAAACAAACACACCTTTAGTTCTTACTATAATGTCTTTTTCTTTATAGTGTTTGTAATATTATATAAATCACCTTTAGCGAATGGTTGGATCAAGTAGTTAACACCCTTACCTTTGGAGACAGAGGTCAAGGGTTCGATCCTCACCCCTTGCAAGACCGGAGGTCCTTTTCTACCTTTGATAGAACCGGAAGCAGCCTCTCTACCTTAAGTAGGGGTAAGATTGTCTACGTCTCAACCTCTCCTATAACCCGTGAAAGACGGTATTAGGAGTTACTTTACTTTTACTTTATACAAATTATATATCATAAAGGGGATAACATCACTGCTGTTGCAATGCAAAAATGGTCCTTGATAATATCTTTGATATACACATTGGTCCCTAATTTACATCTATTTGCCGTAGGGATTATTTAATCATATCATAAATACAAAATTATATGAATGTTTTATAAAAATGTTGTCCTAAACTATGATTATAAAATGTTTAAAAAAATTAATGTTGTCCTAAACTATGATTATAAAATGTTTAAAAAAATTAACATGTTGATTTTTAAATTCTATAAAACATAATTCTTAAATTTGTAGTTTTTTAGTTTGTGGTAATGAAAAATAAAACCACATCAGATTAGATCTTAAGATATTTAGGATTGTAAAGATCCTATCATCAAGAACGTTTTTGCTTAACATGCTTTGAGTATCGTAAAATGGTATAATGCTCTTTAACAAACATGCTTCTAATTAAAGTTCTAATAAACAAACACAAGACATTAACACAAAGAACAACTCATATTTTTCTCTCTCCTCCTCAAACTCTCAAGTAGTTTGTTGAGATCGTTTTCACCAAAATTTTATTTCTTTGACTTTCTTTTCATATAATCATTCATCATTTCATCCATTATCTGCTTCTAACAACATAACTCAAGTAAGCATATATATATTTATATTTATATAATCACCCTTTTAATTCGTTCCTCATTTTATTTTTTATTCACATCATTTCCTGTTAATTGATTCTAGGTACTAAATAATGTTATGTATATATCATGCTCAGATCTTGTTCTTATCTTATACCTTGTAATACCCAATTCATATGATCTATTTTTGTTTAGGTTTCAAAATTTAATATTTTATGGAATTGGTCAATGAGTTGTAGCTAATCTAATATTAGAATTTGTGTTATTTGTTTGCTTGTTAACAGGTTATATTTAGGATTTTTGAGGTTGTTATGAGTCGTTTTCGGGTTTGATAGGTGTTTATAATTGTAACAAGTATCTGGTTTGATAAGTGTTAAAAGAAGTGATGATGAAACATATACTTAATAGGATTCCGTCAAGGAAGTCACATAAGTCGAGTGATAGAGATAAAGGGCGGTCTGACTCGTCTTCGAATGCATCGACTAGTTCAAGGAATAACAGTGATGTAGCACATAATCGATCTGGTAGCTCGAATCCTGCTTCCGGTAAAAAACAAACTGTTCAACCTGTTTTAAGTACCGGGATTGATAATAGGCTTGATCAAGGTTTGAATTCAGATTTGAATGGAAATTCTGTAGTTTCCGGTGCGTATGAAGCTTTGCCTAGCTTCAAAGATGTTCCTGCTTCTGAAAAGCAAAATTTGTTTATCAGAAAGTTGAATTTGTGCTGTGTCGTGTTTGACTTCACGGACCCGACGAAGGATTTGAAAGAAAAGGAGATCAAAAGACAGACTTTGGTTGAACTTGTCGATTATGTTTCTTCGGCAAATGGGAAGTTTTCAGAAACTGTTATGCAAGAAATAGTTAAGATGGTGTCGGCAAACATATTTAGAAAACTCACCCCACAACCTCGTGATAACAAAATGATTGAAACTTTTGATGGGGAAGAAGAGGAGCCTTGTATGGATCCGGCATGGCCCCATTTGCAATTAGTGTATGAGTTTCTTCTAAGGTTTGTAGCATCACCAGAAACCGATGCAAAGATTGCTAAAAGGTATATTGACCATGCTTTTATTTTAAGATGGTTAGATTTGTTTGACTCTGAGGATCCACGAGAACGCGAGTACTTAAAGTTTGTACTTCATCGTATGTATGGAAAGTTCATGGTGCACCGTCCGTTTATCAGAAAATCAATAAACAACATATTCTTTCGGTTCGTTTTTGAAACTGAAAAACATAACGGGATTGCTGAGCTTTTAGAAATACTAGGAAGTATTATCAATGGTTTTGCTTTGCCATTGAAGGAAGAACATAAGCTTTTTCTTGTTAGAGCATTAATTCCTCTTCACAAGCCGAAATGTATACCAATGTACCATCAGCAGTTATCTTACTGTATTACTCAGTTCGTTGAAAAAGACTGTAAACTTGCTGATACTGTTATTAGAGGTTTATTGAAGTATTGGCCCATCACGAATAGTTCAAAGGAGGTGATGTTCTTGAGTGAGCTTGAGGAAGTTTTGGAAGCAACTCAACCTCCCGAGTTTCAAAGATGTATGGTGCCTTTGTTTCGCCAGATATCTCACTGCATAAGCAGTCCACATTTTCAGGTGCTGTTTCATTCTTTATTATTTCTGGTTCATGTTATTGCTATGTAAGAACCTAGTTATGATTATACGAGAGAGACCCTTTATAATTGATAAGTAGTCTCTTCATGCTAGGACAATAGACTGAAATTAAGGTTTCATTTGCTTATACAGTTTCATCCTATACTTAATTTAGTGGCACCTTCTTAGCTTCCAAAATCAACCTAGGAACACATTTCTTTATCCTTGCATTATAAACAGGACCAGTAAGTGAAAATGACAAATGGTCACAACAGATGGAGGCTACTATTGCAACTGACTACAGGTTGGCAAATATGACACTTTTTTAGATGATGCGTTCCACCATACTCCCCCTTACTCTAGCTATCTACATCAAATAAATAGCTTATAGGAATTTCAGTGGACATATATTAGGCATTTGTGTTTAATGATGTCAACTATTCATAGTGGGTGTGGCTGAGTAAATATTACTGTAATAGGGTTACACCGGTCATTTGTAGACTATTAAGCATCAGGTGCAAGTAAGAGTTCTTTTATACCATACTTCCTTTGCGTCTTTGTTCTCTTTGTTGCTCATGTTGGATCTTGAGACACTTGGCCAATCTTTTAAAACTTTTTTGGGAAAGGCTAGCATCTTAAAATGAGTTCAAGCTCTAAAGATTCACATCCAATTCATGGAAATAACAGAACCTAAAGTAAGGTGGTATCGGAGCTTGAAACACTTGCAGCATGATTTTTAGCACCAACACGATGGTTTTGTGTTGTGATGGGGGTGGATTAGGGGTGGCAATTCGGGTCGGGTTCGGGTTGTCAGGTTGGCGGGTCAGAAAACCTCAACCTGAACCTGACCCATTTAAATCATTGAGTCAGCTACGTCAACCCTAACTTGTTTACACGTAACCCGAACCTGACCCATTTAACCCGTATGTATACTTGGGTTGACGAGTTAACTAGGTTACACGGGTTGAATATGTTAAACGGGTTTCGGGTTGACCCATTTAACCCGTTTTATATGCAAAAGTTAGCACATTACACAAGTTAAACGGGTTATACGGGTTAGTGGGTTGACCCGTTTAACCCATTCAACCCGTATAATTAAATATAAATAATTTTTAATTAACAAAAGAATTTTAAACGGGTTGGCGGGTCGACCCGTTTATTTTATTCCCAACCCAAACCTGACCCTGTTTAATAAATGGGTTAGATATATCGACCCAAACCTGACCTGAAATCTATTTAGCTCAACCCGAACCTGTTAATTTTCGTGTCGGTTTCAGGTCGGGTTTCGTGTCGGGTCAGAAATTGCCACCCCTAGGGTGGATTGTGTCATGAAGTTATAACTGCCGTGACTTAAAATAGGTTGGTTGGCTCGAGACCCATAGTACTCGAGACAATCTAAGAGCCTTTATTGACCCAATATGTCTCGTCTTCTTTACTAGTAAGGAAAGGGTTACCCAATGACCTTTTGGAGCTACTTATTGACTCTATCACTTGCTTACACAAAAGTTCAATGGATTTGGGAGCATTTGGTAGTTACGGATTATGGAACTCCTACTTCTACTTCTGTGGTGTAAATCTTTTGTAGGAAATTGAGGGACACGTAAATTGCTCAATGATCAAGCATAAATTTTGTGCATGATGGTGTTGACGTGAGCGATGGATCATTCTTTGTATGCCCAAAACATGTAACAACTCGTTAGGATTGGCCCAGAGCCTTAGCCCCGAGAGCCACCTTCGCATGTGGATGAGTATCGATATTACAGTGATGGTAAACGCCTCTCCTAGAGAGCATTTCACCATGTTAGCGTGTGTCTAGCTTAAGAGCTAGAGAGAGATGGTTCATAGTAGTGTACTATATTTTAGAAGATGGAATGACAAAAAATTTTTCCAAAGGGGGCATCCCCCCTCTCTCTCTAAATCTAAAAATAGTACATTAGTTGACACCATCGTTCTGTACTAGCTCTTTAGTTAGATAGATGATGACATTGTGGTAGGTTCTCTAGGAGAAGCATTAAACATTTATGCGATTTCGATATTGATTTTTGCTCTGGAGGTAGCTCTCGGGACTATGACACTGGGACCACCTCTAACATGATGTTACCTGTTTCAACCAATGAAACTTAGCTCGCCAAGATGAAGAATAGCCCATCCCTCATGTCGACATCATCCTAATGGATTTATGCTTTATCACTCAGTCAATCATGAGGTAGTCATTGACTTGACTATAACTAGAGGTACGGTCTTTGTAAACTGTCAAGCATTATATGCAATAGAATTCTTTTGTAGTATACTTTCTTGTGTCTTGGTTCGTTTCTTATTTGAATTTGAGCTATAAACCCAATTTAAGCAAGACTATTGTGGTCTTAACATTTTTAGAGGCTTCAAGTGCTAAGGGTACAAGTGATTTAGGTTAATCAACAAGCTTTTGAGGGAAAGATGAGATGCTAGACCGACACAAAAGCTATACAAACTGTATGCAGTGAAAGGCCTGGATTAAATTTCTTGTATGTGTACTAGAAAAATAAATGTCTAACATAACCTTTAACAACCAAAAAGAAATCTATAGGTAATGATGTCCATCACTTAGTTTTTGGATTACTCTATGGATAGTTACATATGTCAATATTCACTTACGGTCAGAAATCAATAAAAGTTCACGTTGGTTATATATGTTCCCATAGAATGATTTGGATGTCTAGAAACTTCCATTACTTTGCATATATTGCAATCATATACTACCTCTGTCCCATATTAAGTGTCCACTTTCATAATGCACAAAGTTTTAGGAGATTCCACTAACTAAACTCTCCACCAATCAAATATGACTTTTACCTACTAAACTCTCATCTTATTGGTTGAAAGATACAAGTGGATACTTAATTTGGGACATCCAAAGATTCCATTGTGGACACTTAATATGGAACGGAGGGAGTAGTAATAATATACAGTCAATTGCTTAAAATTAACTTTCAATTCCCACACATAATTACAAACGTGGTACATGTAACTTCTTTATGTCTAAGGCAGGGGCCCACATACAAAAATGACATTATTATTGCCAAGTATGTACATTCAGTGGAAATTTTTACTATGCTGGATTTTTTTCTGTCCGTTTGCGTGAAAATACACAAAAGCTAGTCAGCCCAATATTAATTTCGCTTCTTTAATTCTGTTACAAGTGAATGCCTTTAACTGGTATGTTGCCTGCATGAATAACATGAGTACATGACCACTTTTATGGTGCTTGTTGCGGGGCTCCGGGCTCGTGATATAAAAATGCATTATCATGGGTATATGATGTTTATTAAACTTGAGCAAACTGCAATAAAGATACAATGTACTTCAACTTTGTTTACCAAAATATGCAACTATTTTTAACCATATATTGCAACATAGATATTGTATGTTACCAAAACATGGGATCTGTAACCTTGTAATGCAACATACTTCCCATTATTTGAACCATTAAAGCAACAATTTGCTTACTTCACTAAGAAATGATAAAGTGTTTTGCATTAAATGGTTAAAAACAAAGTGTATTGCATATAGACATATATTGTAGTTGTAGATATGGATTTCATTGCATTATCTCGCAGTGTTCAAAACTTTCGTTGTAACATAAACTTTTGAGCAAGGACATTATCAGGACATATATTTTTATATAACAGAAACATATTGTTTCTTATATTTAGGTGGCTGAAAGAGCATTATTCCTGTGGAACAATGATCATATAGAGAACTTGATCAAACAAAACCGCAAAGTAATTCTACCAATCATACTCCCTTCATTGGAAAGAAACACCAAAACACACTGGAATCAAGCAGTCAGAAGCTTGACTTTGAATGTAAGGAAAATCTTCTCTGATGCCGATCCTGAACTCTTTGAAGAATGCTTGTCAAAGTTTCAAGAAGAGGAATCTAAAAAGGAAGAGAACAAATCCAAACGTGAAGCCATATGGAAACACTTAGTAGAGATTGCTGAAAAGAGAACTGGTTCGGGCACAGCTAATCCACCAATGCTCTTTCCTAATAAGGTAATTACTGGATAAAAGTGGCCATATGAAAACCTTTATATGGGTTTTACTTGTATGATTTGTATGACAAGAATGTGTATATGCATATCTATATTTTATATATAATTGGAATTGGGTGTTTCTAGATATTGAAGTTGGCCATTTTGTTGTGTTGTGTTAAAAGGGTGACGAGAAGAAGTTTTCATTTTCTCAGGCATTTGGTTCCGTTTCTTCTGTATTTTTGGATATCTTTATGCATCTGTACAAATGATTGTACCCTATTTTTTGTTTTTAGTGTGTATCATATTACTTTTTATTCATATGATTTGTTTGACTTCAGCGTTACTCTTTTCTATATACCCTATTAAATTTGATGTTTATAACCACAGCATTGTTACTAAATAATCTTGTGATACACCATCACATACACCTATCAACATTATGCATTTTTTTTTTTTTTACCATTTCACATATGACTAAAATGGCCTGGATTTGGTAGTTCAACAACATAAAGTGAACGGTTTAGTGAAGAAAGTTGTTTGATACCCTTTGACATACCATCTTAGTAAGACTGTCTTACTTGTTCTACTTTGGTTACAAAGTCATGAAAATGATGTTTGCCGATTTTAGTAAAACATGATTGGGTGAGGGATCGTGCAATTGATTACACACTGGAACATAAAAAGGCAAAATTTGATGCACTGGTTTTTGATTATAGGGATGGTGTTAGTGAATTTGTTAACCTTGATATGCTTCTAGGACCTCTCAAGCACAGATGTGTGTTGAGAATAGTTACTGTATGGGTAAAGAAGTACATCTCACTTAGGGTCATGAGTTTTCTTATTAACCAAATTTTGTGTAGTATACTGATTCATAGGAGACTAGGATTAAGATCTGCTACGTGACACCCATGTTATTGATCCACTCATCCAATGTACCTAATCTGTAAGCAGATATTTTCTTTGCGGTTGTATCTGTATGTTTATTTGTTTAATCTAATTCATCTTTATTTTCTTCTATAATCTTCCCAGCTTGCACCTATAGACTTAATAGTTTTTTCTTCTTATTTTATTATTTATATTTAGTTTAGTGCAATACCATTACCAAGAGAGTGGAGAGATAGAGGTGCAAGTATCTGTCATCTTTTTTTTTTTTTTTTTTTTTTTTTTTTTTTTTAATTCTGTTATGGTGGACAACTAGTGATTTAAATGCTCACAACTCAGCTCCCCCAAGGTAATTTGCTCACCACCTCTTAATTTGCTTATGTTGTAGAATTAACAAATTCAGAAGATAAAAAAAATGGTGTTAAGCTCTTTGACCAGCATCTCAAATTTATTTGTCCCAAAATCCGACCCAAATCAAGTTTCAGTAATTGCATAACCTGTTTGACCCGACCATGTTCCTCCAAAGGGTACCTTGTTGTTTGCATATCATGTTCGCTGATTCATCCTATTTTGAAAAGATGTCATCAAATCAAGCATAAATCATTGATGTATATATGGATGTTTGTTTTATTACGCTATCTTACTACCACTTTTAGATGTCTTTCAATTGCATTTCATCCCATGCAGTAACTTTTATGTTTGTACCATATTTATGACCTGTATTTTGCTGGTTTCCTTCCAGTTTTATAAAGTTTCGTCTTCTAAAACACTTCAAAATTGGTAACAAGTAGAACCAAAGCAGCATCAGCATATTGTACCCACCAATATTATCTTCTAGCATGTTTTTTGGAACAAATTATCTTATGGTATGTTTCCACCAAACACTTACATACCACAAGCTACAAAAGATGGTCCATATTTTTTTAATTCTATTATCTGATAGGGACAAATAATATTCAATAATATATTTGGTTATATTGTTACATTATTTGACAGTGATCCATTTTGTCTTCTTTAAGAGTATGCCAAAAAAAAACATAAACTAGGTTATGTATAATTGTATTTACATTACATTTGATTACTTGATTATATACCACATATGAAGTATACATGATTTGAGGAATTATCTAACTTCTGATTCAAAAATGACCGAAAAAGTTTCATAAAACTCTTTCTTCTTTCTGCCATGGTAGTATACCCGTATATGGGTCGCTAAATGTCTTTACGACCCAATCCCTTAGACCCGTGTCGTTAATCTCACAAAACCGTCTTGACCAATCAGCCGGTTCAATTACTTGGGTTCCCAAACCTGGGGTTCGATCATTAGATTCCAAATTTTCTTCTTGTTGCCAATCCGAAACATATGCAGACACTCTCCTATAGAATTTTTCTTTGAAGACCTCCCAAACTTGGAACTTGTAGTGATTAATAACCAGTAAATTTCTATTTACATCCACATGCTTGAATCCATCTTTAAGATCAAAATGGTGCACGATGTTAATTAACGTTGGGCTTAGTTTATCGGGTCGGACTATACTCTTGTGCCTCTCTGGCATTCCCAAACGACAAGTATAACCGATGGTGATTCCTTGTGGTGGGACTAGTGTCAAACCCGATGGTCCAAAGTTATGACATAATATTCTTAACTCTGCAACTTCGGGCCTACTAGTTTGGTTGCTAATTACACTCCCCAGGTTGACTCCGGATGGCAAATGTAGAAACTCATCCACATCAATAAAGGCAACCCACTCACAATAGTCCCTAGCCCGTAACGCACAATGAGAGAACCCGGCTTCTTGAGTCTTAATCCAAGGCCACACATGTCTTGTAATCTTGAATCCTTTACCTACTAACGATTCTATCGTTTCTTCAATATCATCATCACTATTATTGTCATATATAAACCAACGTTCAACCCCTATTCGGCCATGGTACGTGACCCATTCATTCAAGAACCGCGCTTGGTTCCTAACCATAGTACATACACAAACCTGATGTCTATTAATCAGGTTTGGCTGGGACCGAAACTCAGGCCTAGCAATAGACCCTAAAACCCCTCCACCATTCACTTTAACCGAAACTTTAATAGGACTACTAACCCTCCCCCTACTTAGGCCTTCCAAAATTCTCAAAGGAGTTCTACACCGTACGATCTCTTGCGCAATCGACACAACTTTCGATCTCACCACCAACTTTTGCTTCCCAAAATCTGACCCTGACCCTGACCCGTACACGCACTTATATCTCGAAGCATTAGAAGCCTTCCCGGACCGTAAATTAAGCCCCTTAACAAACACAACAGTAGTATTATCAACATCATCTATCACAGCTTCATAAGCTAACGACTTCCATTCATATGTGGGCCCATGCGAGAGATTTTTCCATTTCAATCCAACGGATACAAGCATGCCACGTGGCGCAACATCACAACGTACAATCTGGTGATCATGATATTCACCACCGATAGATAAAGGTGATGATGATAACCTTTTGGACGTGTTTGGAGATGAGTACATACATGTCATGTCATCCTTTGTTAATAAAGGACTTGATGGAGGGTATTTTAGTAATATCAAAACTTGGTCTGGAAACATGACAGTTTCTCCGACATATATATCATGGGACGCTGGTAAATCAGTTGAAGTAGCTTCTGTCGGTGACGTCAGCCATGAAGATACTATGCTTGGATGATAAGTATCTGATAATTAAACAAACAACATATTAAACCTTAAAAAATGTTTTTTCTAGCAAATAATCTGAAAAACATTAAACATGTAACTTTTTTTAAATACTTTTGTAACACGACAAGTATTTTTGTTACTATGAAAAAGTTAATATTACTTGTAAATAACTAGATAAGATTAATATTCGAAACTGCTTAATTATTATCAAATTTATCATCTGCATATAAAAAAAGAAGTGTTAAGTTATCAAAGGGGAATATAATAAGCAGATGTTAAGTACCTGTAATAAGCAGTCGGAGAATCGAAAAGGTGACGCATGAAAAGAAGATGAGAGCTAAGGAGCAACGAGCTGAGATGATGAACAACGAACCACGCTTCCTTCGATCTTTCATAGCGTCGTATATAAAATTAGTCTTTACAGTGATCATAAATTTGTTGTCATAAGGCTAAAAGATTAGTCACACAATGAAGAAAAAGTAATATGGTGGCTTCTAACTTTCCACAAAAATGCTTGAAATTGTTGTGGGAATGTCGAAGTTTGTAGATAAATGGAATTGGTGTATGATGATGTTGAGACTTCGAGAGTGGACAGAGAGGACTTTATACCATTGCCCACCATTAGAGTTGTTTTCAATCTCTACTTTTTATTTTGGGATGATTTGCAATTTATTTTTTAAAGATTTGAATTGATTCTGAATTTATTTTGTTACTCTTGATAATAATAGAAGTTATTTTTGAATCAAAACTTGATCCGAGAATTGAAGTTATCCTTGATAACATAAATAGAAGTTATTTTTGAAACATAACAATTTTACATAAAGTTTGATGGGAGTTTAGACACAAGATGTGCTCCCAATCCTTTCTGAATACAAAAGCTAGCTCTATGAAAGATAAAATTAGCACTTTTAGCATTATTAGAGTGGCTAATGGCAATAGACTTAATACGTGAAAGTGTGTCCAAAGCCTCAGTATCGAATTCCCCGAATGTGGAAAAAGCAAATGGTATGAACTTGTATCCGTTGTCCTCACATTTGGACACATACTTTCTCTTTTTCTTCTCCACAGCATTGTGCGAGGCTACCCCAGGAGCCCATGAAGTCGCCCCACTACCAGCAAATGGAGAGATACCAGTCACATCCAAGCATTCATGTTTACTTTGAAGCCAATTAAATAATAACAAGTCTGCAGGTCGTAGCTCATTCCCATCCTCCGAAAAGAACCCCATAGGAGCCTCCTTACGCACTATGATCCCAACCTTAGAACATATATCAACAAGAATATCATGCACCAGATTATGTCTGAACTTCACACCCACTTCACTAGAGCAGTGGACCGCGTGATCCCCCCATATGTCCATACGATGCACATTACAACTCGGGCAAATGCTACCTTCAGAGAACATAGGTATAGTAAGCCTATAACACAATACAGATCGGAATTGGCGATGGTTCATCCTCTGTCCCAAGCCGTCAATAGGGATGGTGAAAAGAAAATCTTGTGCATGTGGGGCGCGTATACAACTGAGAATAGCCACCTGTCTTGAACTTAACGAGTACTTAGAAACAAATTCTTTCTCAATGACACCAAAGTAACACTTTGCCAAGGTTTTCATCATTTGGGGGGCATAAGCGCCATTGGTGACAGAGAGAACGTCTATGTTACAAGTACTGTTGAAAGTATCAAGAGCATACTGAAAAGAAAGACCATAGGAAACATTACCAATTTTAGTCAGAATCTTGTCCTGCAGATCACTCGTTTGCATACGAGAGGCGAGAAAAGCATACTGGATGATGTCACCCGCTGAAAGGATACCAAGACCACCCAACTTGATTGGAAGAGTGGCAAGACGCCACTGCCAATCACCAAAACCCGGCCCTGAGGCGGTAACAATCTTCTCTAAGGAAATACGTAAAGACTAATCAAACCGAACCTGAGCCTCCTGTAAATACAAAGGAGAACATGTCCTCAAAGCATAAGATAATTTTGCAACCCCCACAACTGCGAAGAAGAAGGAGCTCACATTGGGGATCATGAAGGTTGTGGATTGCCTCCATTAAGGTGATGGTTTTAGAAACCCTTTTCAAAGCTAAATCTCGACAAAAACCATCATCCAAACTGACTGAACCACCAAGAAGTTTGACACCATTGGGCGGGCGAGAGATATTTATAGGAAAAACACCTTTCACCCTACTTCTAGGATCCTCCACAGGCCAGAAGAGTTCAGTTTTATCAACATTCAAGAATAAACCACGAGCCGAACCATCCGTCCTGATGATGTCAAGTGCCTTAGCAACCATAAGGGTATCTCCAACAATAGTACCGTCATCAAGATACCAAGCCTGAAGGGTAAAATCACAAGACTGATTAATAGACTGAACCAAAGGGTGCAAAGCTAAGGCCAACAACAAAGGACCTAACGGATCCCCTTGTTGAACCCCTTGACAAGACCAAAGGATAGAGTCATCATAATAAAGCCTAGCAGGTCGGGCATAACAAAAGTCAACCCAAGGAGCAATGGATGGGCAACGCGCCCTGGCTTCCTGAAGTAATACGTTCTTGTCGACAAGATTGAAAGCATTCTTAAAATCCACCAAAAGTATAGAAAGCCCAACCTCGTTACCCTTAGACTCAATGACCCTTATTATTATTATTATTATTATTATTATTATTATTATTATTATTATTATTATTATTATTATTATTATTATTATTATTATTATTATTATTATTATTATTATTATGTGATGCTATAATATTAAAATATTTTTTAATGTACATGTGTTACAAAGGGATAAGTTAAAGAATAAAAGAATCATATCAGTATAAAAAACCGAACCGGATTCGATAAGAACTGAACCAGATCCATGAGTACTCACTGTTTGATTTGGTTCTTGAGTTAGAGATATTTTGATTCTTGGATCGGTTTGATTCGTGTCCACCGACTTTCGGTTTCGAAACTGAGTACCCAATAATCCTAAAAACATGTAATTCTCTTTACTTCTCATACGCAAAACATTTCATGAAATAACATTTGTTTCTAAAACCATAAGCAAGTAAGTGACAATTCTTGGTTGGAAACACAACTTCAACTCGGTTCCAGTCCGGTTATTTGGTTCTTTTGCTCATCCATGTTTAAGACGACGAGATTGTGAAAGATATGGAAGAACATTAGTGAAACTAACTGGAAGAGATAAATGAAGCAAACGGTGGAACAATAAACAATTTTAGCTATTTGGTTATACAAAATTTGAAGTTATTTAATTTTATTTTTCGGATTGTTAATCATTATTGTTCTTGTTAAAAATTTGAACAATGTGAAACTATAAAATGATTGCAAACGATTTAAAAATTCAGATTTTTTGCGCTTTTTATTGGCTTATCATGAGTACATGTGGTTTTTTATTTATTTTTCAAAAAATCGGTTTCTAGCCGGGTAGACCCGAAGAACCAGAACTAGAACCAAAAGCTATATTCGGTTCGGTTCTCGGTTCCTACTTTTCATAAACACTAAAAGAAAATATACATTGACTGAGGTTTTAATGACACAAAAATGTTATTAATTCTAATGTTTTGTGGCACTTTTTAAAAAGTGTGAGCAAAAGCTTAAAATTTTGATATTTAATGACAATTTTATAAGCAAAATGTGTCACAAAATTAAAGGTGAAAACTACGTACTCCCACTTTTTTGTGTCACCATAAATAGACTTTTACCTATTTTTTTTTAAGTGTGAGAAAAGCACATGAAATTTTTAGTGACACTTATTTTATACTTTTGGTGACATTTTTTTAACTTTTGGTGACACTTTAATTGTGTGTCATTAGATGACAATTTTTTATAGTGAAAATTTGGTTCTCAAATCCATCGGGTCCGGTTACATGTGTAGACTATCGTCTCGTAATTTTAAATCCGAGCAACAATTTTTTATATTAGACGATTACCCGCATATAACGGTGACGGTGTATGATAACGTTAATTTATGTGTGCAATTTATTTTATGTATATATGAATGTGGAGTAAGTGAGAAACAAATTAATGGTTTGAATTATAATTAACTAAATATATATTAATTAATAAATTGCGCTGCTTTTTATAAGTAAAAGTATTTTACACTAAATATTATATTTTAATCAAATGTCTCAGCATTGATACCTAAAGTAGATTGTATAGCCGATTTTTTAGTTAGGTCACATAGTTTATTATTTCATTTTTCTTACAAACTATAATTACGAGCATTTACTTGAACATGCCCAATAACATAAAAAGTCAAACAATAGCTAATTAGGGAGAACTTTCAATACCAGTGGTAAAGGCTTTATAAAGGTATATGCTAAGTTCCAGCTTCGTGTTAGCATTCTTGTTGAATGCAAGATAATTAAAAGACTAGACACATTTGGCACAACACTTAAAATCAAAGTTAATATCTCATACATAGTTCAAAATGAAGGCAAGTTATTTTTATTTATTTTTTATTATTTATTTATTTATTTATTATTATTTTTAAGTTGATTGCTTTTTATAGTCATTAATTTTTAATAAACAGATAAAAGTAAATTTGTTTTCTATAGCATTTTTAACTCTACTTCCTGCAGACATGAGAGGCTTTTAACTACTTCATTGTTTATTCAATTGCATATTTTTAATTCTATAATTCAATGTTGTTTTTGGCTGGTTAATTAATTTAAAACTAAGTGTTTTTTTTTTTTTTTTTTTTTTTTTTTTTTTTTTTTTTTCAATCAGCCAACTAAGGCACTTTTGTGTTTCGACAATATTGACTGGTGTCTTTATAGTTCTAAAAGTTCAGCTAATGTTATTCAAAAAGTAAATAAAATAAAAAATCAAACACAAACACACACAAAGTATAGTAAATCCATCACATTAATTCTTTATCTCACTACATCCTCTTAAAAAACGTGGTGGAACTGTGGAAGAGAGTCTAATAAAAGTCTAAAACAATAAATAAGGGCCTACTGTTTATCTAGTTAATTAGCCCGTAAGTGGGGCTCATGCGCTAGCTACTTTGTAATTATCAAGTGGGCTAAAGGCTAATTACACAATTAAATCTTGTTTAAGTTGTTTTATATTTTCCTACTTTTGTTGAAGTCAGACAATGACGGTTATATGAACAAAATGAATATTAGAGTTTATTTTACTTTTTTATTTTATAAAATGGGCTATTATAGAGTTGTTAAATCGATAATATATAGGGTGATATTTAAACAGAGAGCAATGCCACGTAGTCTTACATAATGCTCCTAATTATCATTCATCTTTCATTGGTTTTAACATTTGTCATGATCATACAATTAGCATGATTTGTAGGAAGATCGAGTAAAAAGACTTGATACAAAGTTAGATTTTTTGTTTAAGACAAAACTATATCAATGTATGAAGAAGATGCCTAAACATTTACTATGAAGAAGATGCCTAACTTAATAGAAACTTAGAATTTTTTTTTTTTTTTTTTTTTTTTTTTTTTTTTTTTTTTTTTTTTTAAGGCAACATTAGCACTAATAATTAAAAAAAAAAAATTGTACAACACCCTCTAAAAAATCTTGGGTCCGTCTCTAAGTACAAGCTGTATACGAGGGCGCATATGATGTGCACACTACTACAAAAAAACCTCTTTTAGACAGGTGGAAAACAACTTTTAGACCGGTTACTCCACGGGTTTAAATGAGGGGGGTGGGGGTCCAAAAGAGTATTTCACATATAAACATGTGGAATCACAGGTATAACAAACTTTTCATTTAAACCGGTTACAAACCGGTCTAAAAGACATATCCAGGGGTCTAAAAGGCATGCTATTTAAAACGGTTGGGTTCATTACCACCGATCTAAATATTTAGTATCAGAAGAAAAAAAAATCTAGAAAAGCAGTTTTGTTCCCAGCAATAAGCATTTAATAAGCAAAGCCTGTAACTCAATACTTTAAGAAGCAAAATCCACCAAGCTGTTAATTTAAACAGAAATCCATACTACTCCGTCTAAATTAAACGGAATTCTAAACCTCGTTTAAACAAAAGAACAATCTCAACAGCCTCTAAATTAAGAAAATCATACAAGAGCTGATAATATTTATCTACTAAGCATTAATCCAATTACAAGAACAATTGCTTCATCCATAATCAAATAGGACACATGGTATGCCACTGCTCCACGGTTTGATGGATTTCTTTTTCAACAAACTGACGTCGATATACATCCAGAGGGGGAGTCGGGACTTTTAATTAAAGATGGCCGGCTATGCTTAATAGAAAAGTCATAGTGATAAAAGTTAACTATAGTGTTGTCTTATTGTTTAAGTTATTCATTTATAAAATTTATAGACATGTCTATAGAATAAAGGGACTGGATGTAAGAAACTATTAGAAAAACGACTTGTAATCTAAATAATTAATGAATAAAGTGAGTTAATTAGGGGTGACCCATCACTTACTAATCACCCTACTACCTCCACCCCTGCATAAAACCTCTTAATTTTAAAAGGCTCATAATTTTGTAATATTGATTATATTTCCACCCTCGGAGTCTTGCACACACCTATGACCTATAGAAAGCACTACATTTGACACTATAAACTTTCAAATATATTTAAAGTATTTCTTTAAAAGGAAAATGTTTCCTAACAATAACAAAGTTTTACCGCTGTTCTAATTAAGTCACTCGAACTTTTATATTAATCACAAAAACCATTCAAATTTCAATAGTGTTTCAAAATAAGTGCGCTGTTTGATTGTACCTTAATAATAAACACCCCACCTACTATAATGAAAAAGTTACATTATTTAATTAATTTTTATTTCTAAGACCTCATTTTTATTTTAACGGGCAATTGGCACAAAAAGATATCAAACTTAAGGTCCATTTCCAATCATGGTACTCTTTTTTTTTCTTGCATTAAAAGGTACCCAACAAAAATTTTTGGCGGATTTGGGTTTTTTACTAACGTTCATTAATTCACTTCGTTAGTAAATTACATGTTTGGTCCTCGAATTCGTATAATCATTGCATGCACCATCCACCACGACCCACCACCACCTGCCACCTCTACAACCATCGTCCACCATCACCACCGCCGCCACCACCCACCTCCACCATCAGAAGCTACCACCACTGCCGCCACCAACACCACCCTTCCCCACCACCAACAGTAATCTACAAGCTCTATCATTAGTGGAACATTCAACCATCGTGAAAAAGAATGAGTATTCATCAACTGCAAACAGGAAAGTACCATAGGTGGCGAAATGGGAAGTCAATCAAGTTACAAACTTACAATAGGCACTTGCCGCACTTATAAGAACATAACTCATTATAATCCATAAACGAACTCACCCATTTTGACCTCTACATTTTTATTAACTAAAGACAACATGTTTAAGAACCATCCACATAATACTTTCAATGGCCAAAGTATCATATTAGTTTCTACAAACTTATTGTAAGTTCTTATTTTCCATTTTTTTGTATTTTACTGTTCAACTGCTTATCTGCTTATCTCATTGCTTATTTTCTATTGTTTACTGCTTATTTAGGTCTCTTGTTGCTATTCATGCTTAGTTTTTAGTTTTGTATTCCATTGTTTAAGCTTTTAACCAAAACAGTTTATATTTATCCTTTATATCTTATCTTGTTTTGCTTATTTAAACTGCTTTTTAGTGATTGATAGTTGCTTATTAGGTGAATTTAGACTTAGTTATAATCTGGTATTCAAAACCTTGCCTTAAAACAAGCTGTTTAAGTCTAAAAATGCAAATCAGTCAGTTTAAGGAGTGTTTGGAACAACACTAAATTTTTAGTAAAATTCAGTTTTGGTAAAAGGCTTGAATTTGAATTGCTTTAATTTAGTCACTGGAGTAGTTTTAAAGTTGTTTTTAGGATTTTTAGCTAGTTTGGTAGGTTTACCATTGGATTTCAAAAGATTCAAGGTCAAAACTGTTTTCAAATTTCCCTTTGTCAAGTTCATTAAAAAAAAAAAAAAAAAAAAAAAAAAAAAAAAATCCTTTTTGAAGTTATTTCTTGAGAGTAAACAGTCTTAAATTGCATACTAAAAGATTTGGTTAAAGTATCTTTGTGACCTGTTAACTTTGGTTGTGATTTGGCAAAATTGTTGTCAAGGTTCTATGACAGTCACCAGTGTCCAAACAACCCTATTTGGACCCACTTTTTAATAAGGTAGAGTAGGATTTAGAGTTCACTTTTTGTTTTACAAATAGCATATAGGTTAGTCTTTATATGTTTCAGCTTATCTTTGATTTTAGAACTTATTTGCTGCTTATTTTGAGCCTGCAAAAGTGTTGCCCAGGCCTGCAAATCCATAAACAGTCCAACAGCCCTTTTTCAACCTAAGTTTTTTAAGCTAGTAAGAGTAGTTGTTAGGTTTTGAATTTTGTTTTACAAATAGCTTGTAGTATGGTCTCTATTTGTTTGAGCTTGGTTAAGACTTTTGAGCTTATTTTGTAGCTTATTCTGAGGGCTGCAACTAGAGGCTCAGGACTGCATAGTCCAGCTGTTCCAAACAGCCCCATATAAGCTTCCTTTATAAGCTCCAAAAGCCTAATAGCCAGAGTGGAATTTGATATAGATTATTTTGCAAAAGCCTAATAACCAATACTAGTATTTTGTTAAGATATATCCAACCTTTTCTTTAAGAGATTATTATTTTTTTTTTCCAAATACATATGTGAGAAACTAAGAAAAACAGGGATCATACAATTCAATACAGATGTTTACCAATTACATAGATACCAGACCTATCTAAAAAGGATTGTTTTACAGCATACTTCACTGTTTGAATGGTGATACGTACACTTTGCAAGTTGCACGGATATGAAACTACAAAACTAAAGATTGCGCAAATTTCAAACTTCATACAATACTTATTCACCTATTGATTCCTCAATAGAGTAATGACAGTATAAGCTATGATATTCTTTATTTCGGCCAATTATTAGTTCTTTTCATACAATACTTTTTCACCTATTGGTGGACGGTGGTGGTGGATGCATGAAATGGCAACGGTTGGTGGTGGTGGCGAACGGTGGTGGTGGAGGTGGGTGGTGGTGGTGGACGATGATGGTAGAGGTGGCAAGTGGTGGTGGGTCGTAGTGGATGATGCATGCAATGATTATATGAATTTGAGGATCAAACATGTAATTTACTAACGAAGTGAGTTAACGAACGTTAGTAAAAAACCCAAATCCGCCAAAAAATTTTGTTCGATACCTTTTTATGCAAGAAAAAAAGAAGACTACCTTGATTGAAAATGGACCCTAAGTTTGATACATTTTTGTTCCATTTGCCCTATTTTAACTATATAAGTTTTGGAGTAAAATGCAAAAATCGTCCTTGTGGTTTGCAAAAATTGCAGAAATCGTCCCTAGTTTTTCGAAAGTGCAGGCGGCCTCCCTGTGGCAAAACTTTTAGATCATTTTGGTCCCTGGTTTTAACTATCGTTAAGTGGATTCCGTTAGCAGTTACACGTTAGCCCCTTTTAGCCAACGATCGTTACAGCGTTCATCCTTTAAATTAACGACAGTTTATAATTTATTATTTTTGGTTTATTTAAAGTGTTTTTATATATATATTTTTTATAAAAACATGTATGTTTTTATATAAGTTTTTATACGCTTTTATATACGTTTTTTTACATGTTTCTATATATATTTTTATATACATTTTTTTGTACGTTTCTATACACGTTCTTATATACGTTTTGTATATATTTTTATATTCTTATTATATAATTTTTTATATATGCTCTTATATACTTTTTATACGTTTTTGTAGACATTTTTGTATACATTTTGTATACGTTTTTTAATACTTTTTATATACGCTTTTATATACGTTTATGTATACGTTTATATGTATACAAAAACGTATATATACTCATACAAAAATATATATAAAAATGTATACACAAACGTATATAAAAATGTATATAAAAACACATATAAAAACGTACATATTTTTATAAATACGTATATAAAAGCATATAAAACGTATATAAGAATGTATACAAAAATGTATATAAGAACGTGTATAAAAACGTATATAAAAACATTTACAAAAACTTATATAAAAGCACAAACAAAGACATATATAAAAACATATAAAAAATATATAGTAACATATATAAAAGGGTTTGTCTAACTCTTGCCCCTAGGGCACAAGTTAAGCACACTAAAAGACAGCGGGGTCTCAAAGAAAATGACATATGGATCCACGAAACTGTACTTTTATGTGAATCCCTATTTCCTTTTCTGTGGGGTCCCGTTGTCTTTTAGTCTGCTTAACTTGTGCCCCTAGGGCACAAGTTAGAAAAATCCTATATAAAAAGGTATATTATATACCGTATATAATAGCGTTTATGTTGTTATAAATACGTATATAATAACTTATATAAAAAGGTATACAAAAACATATATGTTTTTATAAAAAAAATGTATATAAAAAGTTGAAACACTTTAAATAAACCAAAAATAATAAATTATAAATTGTCGTTAATTTAAAGGATGAACGCTGGAATGATCGTTGGCTAATAGGGGCTAACGTTTAACTGCTAACGGAATTCACTTAACGACAGTTAAAATCAGGGACCAAAATGATCCAAAAGTTTTGCCACAGGGAGGCCGCCTGCACTTTCGAAAGATCATGGACAATTTCTGCAATTTTTGCAAACCACAAGGACGATTTTTGCATTTTACTCTAAGTTTTGCAAGGGGCCTATTTCCATGTTAATATACATATGCGCCATCTAATTAAAGAGCTTGACATGCATGCAGTCATAATTGACTACTTCAGTTAGTCATACGAATGTACCAAACAAATTGATCAATGAATCAAAGGTGTTTAATCACCCTACTAAAGGACACAATGTCTTTTTTATCCATAGCCGGTTGCCACAATCAATGTACCCACATGATACCCTACAATCCTACATGATGTTAACTCTAATGAACCAATTACGTTGATAATAACATTGAACAACATATCGCGATTGTCACAACTTCGTCGACGTGTGGAGGATAATACTTGCCACTAGTTAACATAAAGTATATAGATATCGTATTCGTTTTGTCTTTCGAGTTGAAGAACCCACAAAATAATGCCCTAGTCAAATTTAAAGGAGAAAGACTGTGATTCGTGGAACGTCAATTGTGAAACACCCTTGATTATCTGTCAGGACGAAAGATGTGGAGCCATTGAATAGATATACTTTGATTATGACTAATCGTGTAAATATATCTCCTTTTTTTTCCAAAACATTTTATTTTATTTAATAGATAAACATGTCATTTAGCAAGAATTATTCACATGTTGAACTCCATGTAATCCTTGTAAGGATGCCAAATTAATATGGGCTAATTGTCTAAAAATGTATTTTATTGGTATGTTCAATCGATTGGACCGATTTATTTAATAACTAACTTTTTGAATTTCATTTTGTGTGTCAATTGGCGTATTTTGGGTGTCGAATTAAGTGTTTTTTTTTTCTTTTATTTTTTATTTTTTTATTATTATTATTTTTTTTTAAGAATTCTTATGTATCAAACAGGCAAGTGTCAAAGCTAATTAATGCTGATAGTTCTTGCTAAATGAACTATGTCTATCGACTTGGAAGAAGTTGACAAGCTAATAACGACCACTATATATCAAACAGGCAAGTTGACATATATATGTAAGATAGACACCTGCCCGATGGATTCTCTGTAATCTTATCGACTTGGAAGAAGTTGATAAGCTAACGACCCATGACCACACACATTTTGGTGCCTTGGTGGGTAGGTTTCATTTGTGTGCTTGATACACGGATATGACATGATATTAGTCATTTAAGTTGTATAGTAGCTAGCGTGTTAGAAATTTATATAATTATTTACTAAAACACATGATTTTCCTTAAAACACATATGGTCGATGATCATCAGTGTCGCTTCTAAGTTTGTGGAGGCTCAATGTCGTTTCTAAGTTTGCAGGGCCCTCTGTAAATTTCAGTTTAATTACAAAAGCAAGACCTAACAATAAAAGTAAAGTAGTCTTGTTTGAGTTGTAGATTAGGTTTATTTGGATGTATTTTTGTTTCCTTTGAGTTCTTCCTCCTTTAATTATTTTATTTAATTGAGGAGGGATGTCATGTATTTATTGTATTCTCCGTTTTTTGTGTATTTTATGCATTGTTGCCGTTAAAAAAAATAATGTTTTAAAAAACAAAAAATGACATAAAATCACTTAAAAAAATGCTTTTGACAATATTCTTTGCTGCAACTTTTTAAATTAAATATTTTTGTCATTTTTATAGAATGTGTACATACAATATAATAATTTTGAAGCTACTGTAATTTTGAGGCCATGCATGTTCAATGGCACAACTGGTACATCTTGGAATACAGCTATGCCATGGTGATCATTATATATCAAACAGGCAAGTGTCAGGTTAGCTCCAACGTTTTGGATGTTGATCTTATTCGATCAAAGTAAAATAAAGAAGTTAATTACAATTAGAATCTTTACATTTAGGCAAATAATCGAAGAACAATCTAATAATTAAACTACCCCTATAACTCAGTAAACCTAACGGTGACGATCATAAACAAAATATTCATGCAGTTCTTGGACTCGCCTTTGTGTCATCATCATAATCATCATTAAGACATTAACCAAACCATACATCGACTATCCTTTTGAAGCTTTTTGACGAATCCATCAAGAACCATATTTGTCGAAAATGTCACCTTAATTAATCAACGATTTTCAAAAACAACAAAATCTAGACTTCTGCAACGACATAGAATAGAATTGCAATCAATTAGCAAACAATATGTCACGAAACAAGATAATTAAAAGGTGAGAGAGATGATATATTTAACGTACACTTGGTTCAGTTTCTTTTTGAGGTTGTGGGGGAGGAGGACCTTTGTTATTCTTTTGTGGTCCTCCGGCTACGGTTCCATTGGTTTTCTTTTCATCGCGTGCTTTTGCAAATATAACTGTGAATCCATCTGCAGATGATGGATCCTTAACGTCCCATTCACCGAATTTCGGCAATGGTTGATGAGGTGGTTTCTACATTTGATCAAAAAGAAAATAGAAACATAAACATACATATATAAATCCAAAAATTCGAATGCATGTTCATAGAATACATAATTGACTTAAGAAATTAACTTACAGACGTCATAAGATGTTGTTGAAATTAAAATGTACGAAGGATGAATATATGAATAAAGATAAAAGCATGCATGCATGGGGGGTTGGGTTGCCTTGAGGGACAGGCGTTGTAAGAAACATGAATCTGCCCATCAACGTTGAGTTTCGATCATTTGTTTCTGTTTAAAATTACTGTATATGTTAGACCACTTATATTATATTGGCTTCTATTTATTATCCTTTAACCGAACCAAATATAGAGTTTTGTATGTGATGGAATTATAAATAATCAATTAATATAAAGTAATGGAACCAATTTGACGATTTGACTTGATGAGCTTGATGAGGGCAATTAACTAATAATCCTAACTTAAAAATGGTCCTTTTTTCAATGTTCACAGAAATCTACAACTCACTTAGGTCCTGTCTTTATAAATTTAAGCGGTTAAAAAAGTAATTTTGTCATCCAAAACATATCAAAAGAGTTTTTTTGACACTCTTCTTTTGATCCACCTTATTTATTTATTTATTTATTATTATTATATTTTTTTTTGCCGTTAAACTTTGCCAAGTGTGTTTTAAGGTACTTGATGACTTAACGAGAATAAGATTTTTTTTGTTTTAAAAAAGTTGTTCATTAATTAATTCATTGCCTTGCAATTTCAATAACGTGTATATTTAGGTTGTTGATGTTCAAAAAATGTATATTTATGTTGCGAATTGCGGCGGCGTTTATATACATATAATGTTTTAATGAGTAATTAATTTAGTATCAAAAGATCATAATATATAAGTTAGAATGCTAATGCGAGTTCAAAAATGGTAAAAGAAAAGAAAAATAAGGGGTTGTATTTATCGGGGTAAAAAGCCTTTTTCAAAAAAAAAATAATTATAATAAAAATAAAATAGAAAAGGAGTAAAACATAAACTAAAAATTCAAAATAAAGAATATTTTTTTTGTGCAAAGGTAAATTTATATTAATCACAACCAAACTGTACATCATAAAGATAACTGATAATGGACATGCCCAAAATCCGAAGCTCAATACAGAAACTAGAATATCAATCCAAACCTATATCTGATGTACAAGAAACAGAGTTTCAAATCACACTCTGTTTTAAGAGATGAAACAGAGTCTGACATCCTGCTACAACAAACCTGGATTCATCATTTACCTTTATGCACCATTAGACCATCTAGCTACATTTCCTTTCATCTCCACTCCATGATCACTCAACCCACATCCACAGTAACCAAATAATGGAGACAAAAGGCATCACTAGGCACCCATAACCCTTCCGGTCCAGAGCTCTTCCAAGAAGCCTACATATCCTTCTCTTAAAAAAGGCTTCAGCTTCTTGGAAACACATACCTTGAGGGAAGACCAACCATTACCTCCTTTGACAATGTATTGGGTGGACCAAGCAGGATCATCTTTCACTCCTCGCTATTCCACCCATCATACACTGCCCACCCAAACCATATACCCTTCACAATACATTGCCTTATATTATGGTACATTCTTATGAATTAGACCTCTCATCAGATCTATCAAAACCCACACAGTTTCCTCCCAAGGCCAAACTGTGAAGGAGAATGAGGATCCAATGACTACAGCCTTACCATTAGAACTCCAAGAACTAAGACATTGCATTGTTATGGTCTGCAAAATGAAACAGTTGCATTTCCAGGATAGAAATACCAACTGTATGTAATAGAAAAGATAACAATCCTTAATTCCAAACACCCTTAAAGAATCTGAAACCTCAATGTAGATTGCTAAGAAACCTCTAGCCAAAAACCAGGATCTCAATACATCAAACCTCATACAGATTCTCAATTCAAGACATTTGCTCTTTTGCAAGTAATGCCCCATACTCTTTCCAATCTTCTAACTTCCACACTATCTTTCACTGTCAAACTCATAATCCTAGACTTCACAGTCTCCACAATACTTTTGAATACATCTTCACTGCTTCTAGTAACATCTCTAAATATTTTCCCATTTCTTTCCTTCCAAAGATTATAAACAAAAGCAGCAAGCATAAGCCTTCTTACCACACTTATGATATTATTACTATTACCTGCTCTCACCATATCATTGACAATTTCATTCCAATTATTACCCTGTCCACATATTTCAACTAACCTTCTGACTTTACCCCAGATTTCAGTAGCAAATTGGCAATGAAATAGTAAATGGTCAAGATCCTCAGCATTATTATAACAAAGATAACATCTATTGACACCCTGAATTCCCCATTTCATTAGTTTATCTTGGGTTGTCAGCCTTCCATGTAAAGCTAGCCACAAAATAAAGGAATGTTTAGGAATACACTGAGAGTACCATATCAACTTCCACCACTCCACCTTAGGGTTTTGTTCATTAAGATCAAAATAGGCAGCAGAGACAGAAAAATCAACCACCTTACCAACATTAGTTCTCCACACAATCTTATCATCCATATTACTATCCAAATTTGGAACATTCAGACTAGTAATACTTGGATGTTTTTCATAACACTCTTCTGGCCATAACCAACTTCCATTGGAGATCATATCTTTAACTAGTAAATCACATGGCAGCCTAGCATCATAAAGATCTCTATTGGTCACCATTTGGTTTAAAGCACCTAGATTGCTCCAGTTATCATACCATAGAGAAGTACTTTGACCATTACCAATCTTGTACAAAACATTGTTCTTAATAATATCTCTAATACCAAGTAAATTCCTCCATCCCCAACTATCACTTTTCTCAGCTTCAATATTCCAAATAGTCTTATTCCTCAATTTGACTGAATGCACCCATCTAACCCATAAAGTATCCTTTTTAGTAGCAATATTCCAAACATGCTTAGCTAACTTTGCTTGATTCCATATATTCAGATTTTTTAAACCCAAACCATCCTGATCTTTTGGCCTGCAAATTGTTTTCCAAGCAACTTTAGTTTCACCCTTTGCTGTCTCACCTTGGTTCCACAAAAAACACTTAAGCAGTTTGTTGATTTCATTGATGATAGTAGTAGGAATAAGAAACACTGATGCCCAATAAACATGTATAGATTCAAGTACAGCTGCAATCAGTTGCAATCTCCCTGCATAAGACAACCATTTATTCTTTCAATTCTTGATTCTGGCTTTAATCTTATACAACAAACACCCACAATCTTTGATACTCAATCTTTTAGCAATAAGAGGTACTCCTGAGTACCTAACAGGCAATTTACCAACAGCAAAAGGAAGAATAGCATTGATAGCAACTTTCTCATCTTCACTCATACTTCTAAAGAATACAGTGCTTTTAGAGTTATTAGGAACCAAACCAGAAACCCCACTAAACTTCTCCAAGGCTTTCTTTATGACTTTCACAGAAGTAGTATCCCCATGACACATCACTAATAAGTCATCAGCAAAGCATACATGAGAAAGCTTAATATCTTTGCAACCAAAATGGTAATGAAAATTCTGTTCATGAGCAATTTCATTATTGAGTATTAAGGTAAATACTTCCATTACAATGGTAAATAGGTAAGGAGACATTGGATCTCCTTGCCTAAGACCCCTTCCTCCTTTGAAAAAACCAATTCTTTCCCCATCAACATTGAGAGTAAAAGCTGCTCTAGTAACACATTCCATTATCCATCCAACCATTCTATCATGAAATCCAAAGTTTCCAAGAATACTTCTTAAAAAGTCCCAATTAACAGTATCATAAGCTTTTTGGATGTCAATCTTAAAAGCAGCTCTCTTTGGACCTCCCTTTCTATTATATCCTCTCATAATTTCCTGTGTGAGCAAGATATTATCCTGAATATGTCTTCCTGGGATAAAGGCACTTTGATTGCAACTGACAAGACTAGCAAGAACAGGCTTAATTCTATTGGTAATTATTTTACTGATACACTTATAGAGAACATTGCAGCATGCAATGGGTCTAAAGTCAGTAACCTTCATGGGAGTTTGAATCTTTGGAATCAAAGTAATAAGGGTGGCATTGATTTCTCTTAACATCCTCCCAGAAACAAAGAACTCTCTCACTGCATTGCAAATATCACTACCAATCACCTTCCATGCTTTTTTGAAAAATGCAGATGTAAAACCATCAGGTCCAGGTGCTTTAGAATCATCAATTTCAAACATTGCATTTTTAATTTCCTCATTACTTATCTCTCCCACCATACTATCAGCCATATCTGAACTCAATTTCCTCTGGAATAATAATTCACTTGACTTAATTTCTTGAACAGCAAAACTTGTTCCAAGAAACTGCTCAAAGTGCTCCAAGAATAGCTGAGGAATTTGCTCTCCCTCTTGTCTGACACCATCATTATCAATTAAAGCATGCACTTTACTTCTATTGTTTCTTCCTTTAAGCACTTTATGGAAGTAAGTACTATTTCTATCCCCCTCATTCAACCATCTAATACTAGCTTGCTGATATAAAAATTTCTCTTCATCATCTTGGGCTTTACAAAATTCTTCCACAAAATTCAAAATAAAGAATAAAGAAAATAAAAAATTACAAAAGCTAATAAAAATGCCATTGTCATTGGAAACTTGAACCTTGGTTGGCTACTTGATTAGCAACACACACTACAAATAAACTAAGAGCGTGTTTGGTTTGTTATAGGTTTGCCAACGGATTAGGCTACACATAGTAATGAGGGTCAATCCTTCTCATTTTATCTGCCACGACCGCATTCTCTCTTCGACGACTTTCAGGCGATTGGTTGCCACAGTAAAGGCGACCAAAAAAAAAAGTCTTTTTATATTTTCAAAATAAACCCTATTCAATTTCATAATTTAAATTCAAATTAAAGGTTACAGTACGAGCGGGATAACCAAATTCAAATTCAAATTAAAGATTTATAGTACGAGCGGGAAGATTAAAAATTCAAATTCAAATTCAATTTTAAATTCAAAAATTTCCCTATACATACCCACACTCTGTTTTGTTTCTCTCACACACAACTCGTACAAACACAACTTCTTATCAAATTCTCTTAAACAATGTATCAACAAGACTTCTCCCAACAATTTTCAAACAAAAACAACTTCTCCCAACAGTTTTTCAACGTAAACAACTTCTCCCAATAGTTTCCTGAAAACACAGAAGATGAACCGGTTAACACTCCACCAACAGATATCTTTCCAGTTTTCCCAACGAAAGATGAACCGGTTGAAGAATAACAAGACAATCCATTCCAACTTACTGAGGAACAACAACAACTACTTGCTCAGGATGAGGAAGTATTAAGAGAAATGGAAGAAAACGCAACATGAGAGGAAGCTGCTCGTAGGGAGCAGGAAGTAAGGGAAGCAGAACACCGCAAGAACAACTTGTTTGACATCTTGTACAACGAGTATGAAGAGAGCAAGATTACAGAGGGTTTTGAAGAATTATATGACAAGGGTTACAACTCAGACTTTTTGTTGTAATTTGTATTTTCATTTTCATTTTCATATCATAGTTTGTACTAATTTGTAATTCGTATTTTCAATTCAATGTTTAATGTATATTCACTTTCGTATCAAATAGGATTTAAATATTCTAACATTACAATACCAAATTTAAAAAATAAACACACAAAACACAAAAGAAACAAAAGTATTGAAAAAAAAAAAAGAAAAAAAAAAAGAAAAAAAAGGGAAGTAACGAAGGACGAAAAAACAATACACAAAACATGGGACGATCTGTATCGTTTGGACAACCCAAATCTCCCAACACATGCGATCGATCGATGTGCCACACTAGAGAAGATCAATAGGGATTGACGAATCGATCGATCGATCTTGCCTTACTGTGCGTAGCCTTAGGATTTGTGATAGGCTTGAAAGAAAGTAGGAAAGATATGATTGTGTTTAAAGTTGTTTCTTTTATACATTTGAGATATAAATAGGGATCGAGATTTATATTTAGTTTAGTATTAAAACAATATCAATTAATGAAAGGACTCATGACAAGTACATAATCATTAATCTTGTGAGTACGACGAATTAAATAAAAAAGTAAATGAGAAAAAAAGAGAGCAGATTAGTGGATAGGTCAGACTCTAACCATTAAAAAAAGTGAGAGTAGATTAGTGGATAGGTCATACTCAAACCATTTTTCTCTAATAGGATTTGCATATTCCCTCAGCTCGTGTGTGGTGTTCACTCCCAATTTCAAACCTCACATAATTCAACAAAACAAATAATTATACTTTGACTATTAACACTTTGGATATAAACCTCCAAACGAACACATCCAAAATAATTATTGTTGCAAATGAAATATTATACTATTAATAATGTAAAAATTGTCAATTTTAAAAAGTGGAAAAACTTAATTTGGTTGAACATGAAAGACACAAACAATTGAAAGCTTGTGCATTTGGAAAGTTAATCAAATTAATACCAATCGGCAATTTGGCCCAACAACAAATTAAGTTATTCGGATTTCAAGATAGTGTCAAATAACCAACAAAAAATATCAATTAACGTGATGATCACCAAACCGATCGATATCTTTTAAAAGTCAAATCGAATACTGTATCTACTTATCTAGTCACCAAACACAGGGTTTTAATACTTTATCAAATATTTGATTTCCTCCCCCGAAAAAGGATGTATATCATCATGCAAGTCTTGCTGAACACGCGCATTTATCCAACCAAATATATTCCTTATTTTTCTTGCTCCCCAAGTTAACCACCTTGTTCGCCAATCAAACCATCTACCTATAAAAACACAAGACATTCATTCTCCTAAACTCATAAGCTCTCATAGCAACTACAACAATGAAGAGAGAAGGCCGTCAACACGGTGTCGTTCGCACCTACCCAATCCTCGAGACTACCCCCTTATCTCAACAACGTTACGTGAAAAACAACACGGTGGATCCTGCCATTGTCACAGGTATGTTCACCAAAGTGTCGGGAAAGCCTACAAATCAGTCAAAGTTTACGGGGAAGTGTGGTACGGCACGATGCAATGAATGTCATATTCATCCGGCTACTAAGGCTAAAGACAAGGCCAAAGGGACTATGAAGGTTAGATCAATAGAAGAATCTGATCCTGAATTGGTCAGTTGTGGTGCTGGTGCATCAGCTACACGTGCTTTCGCGTATTTAGTTGGCGAAGGAAGTTATGATGCCCATGAAGAATATGAAGGTGAAATCGATGTTTATGAGAGTGATGATGATTCTGATACTACTTTTGATGAATATGAGGGTGAACTCGGGGTCGTTTCAGAAGAGCCTGTTAGGGTTGAGGGTTATTGTGATGTAGGATTGTGTTCGACTGAGGGAGATGCACAAGAGTCTGAAGATGATGAATGGTGTCTGGTTGAATAGTTAATGTGATTTGCTATACTAACACAAACTAATTTTCTGTGAGATCTGAACTCACGGCTTCTTGGTGAGCTAGCTACTTTGATAGCGCTCGATGTGTATGTTAGTACGGTCATAATTTATATAATGTTATTTGTTTTTCCATTGTCGTAACTGAGTCATAGCCATTCGATAGAGTTTTTGCTTTCATATGTCTTTGTATGACTTTGATTATCTATTAGATTAAGCTTGCTTACTCTTGTATATGAGATGATTTTATGCATGTGTAATGTGCTTGGGAAGTAGCTAAATTTATGGGCTTTTCGGCTAATTGATATTTGAAAACGCATAGGTTAAGAGTTTCTTGACTTATGAATTTTAAGTCCGCAAGTTCACAGTGATAAGCTTCTACACTAAAAAGGTGAGCTTGAATATTTATGTAACTCTAGATAAGCTGATATACACAAACACCTCCATATATAGATTGAGAAGTATTGTAAAGAAAAATACAAGTATGGCCCGATACAAAGTATTATCAGATTAGATTTTTTTTTTTATTATTATTATTTTTTATTTATTTTTTTTTTTTAAAAAGATTACATATTCTATCAATTGAAAGCAGCTCAATAACCAATCTTGCTAGAAACTTTGACAAATTAACAAATTAGGAGGCATACAATCATTATTAGGGAAAACAAACCGATAGTTTCAATAGTTTGAGAATTAACCAACACTAGTTCAACTTCATAAAATTCCTTGACACATTATTAATGTATTGTGTATATGATGTAGACGTATTAGCGTCAGTTCAGTTTTAATGTTAAGTATTTTCGGGTCTGGTCATTTCGAGTGTGGCTTGTGCTAAGTGATTTTGCATCGATCTGTTCGGGTATGGTTTGTGCATGGTTTGGGTCATGCGAGTTTGATGCCAAGTGATATGGGTCATCATGGTTTAGATCTTGGTTCAGGTCATGCATTTTTTTCAGTTGTGGTTCAGATTTGAAGCTCATTTTTTCCAGTTGGTTTAGATCTTGGTTCAGGTCATGCATGGGTATGCCAAGAGGTGTTTGTTAGCCATGGGTCGTTTCGATAAGTTGGTAATGTTCATACAATCTTAGGCTTTTTTTCAGTTTTCTGTCCTTGCTATTGGCAGTGCGCCACCACCGACAGTGTGGTTAAATTCGTTTTGTTGAGCTTCCAACAGGTTACGAGAATGTGTTGAGGACCGTCTTATTGTACTTGGTGATAAGTTGTGTTTGGTTGTTTTGGTTTTTATCTTAATCCGCTGGATTTTCATATTTTCGTTTTTTGAATGACATAATAATAATAATAATAATAATAATAATAATAATAATAAGTCTTTCGCCATTAGCCACTAAAATAATGCTAAGGTGTTGTTTTTATTTTTCATAAAATAAGCTTTTGTATTCAGAAAGGAGTGGGAGCACAGTTTGTGTATAAACTCCTATCCAACTTTATGTAAATTTTATGTTTCTAATAAAGTGATAATAATAATAATAATAATAATAATAATAATAACTAGCAAGTAACTAGATATTTTGGAACGGATTTTCACCTTCTCACGCGCATGTCTATTAATTATAGAACAGAACAACTTCTCAACTCTCAACGAGCAAGTCTATGAACATGTAGTTGTGAACTTCATAATGCAAGCTTTTTGTATTTTTCTTCTTTTTTTAGCAGGCAAGTTTTAGTATTAAACAATGAACTTTTATTAGAGGGTTGGGACTTGGGAACCATAATATCTTATGTTTTTGGTGACACGGCAGCGCCATATCATTTAAACACCAAATAATATAACACAGAAAAACACCCCAATATCAAAACACTAAATAAAATCATCTTTTGGGACTCACTTTTTTTTAAAAAAAATACAATTTACAAATTAACCCCTTAACTAATATTGCAATCATTAAATAAACCCTTTACTAATATTTTTTTTATTAAAAACTAATACAAATTACAAAATACTTACAAGAAACATACTTAAATTTAATAAAACATGCGCAAGTTTAAAAACTAATATATAAACTAAACAAACATGGCTAATCGTCATCTACTTCCATAAAATCTTCATGTGCACGCCAAATATGCTCCATAAGATGGTGTTGGAGATTAGGATGAACATCTTTATCACTTTTATTTATTTATTTATTTATTTTTTATTTATTTATTTTTTTTAATCCTTTCGACGACGCTTATCACATCTGTCAATCCATCTGTCCTGCATATGTCTAGCCGAATTCCTCCACAGTTCTTTGTATTCACTTAGTGCAAACTTTTGATCTTTTAAAATCATGTTATGCAATATGATGCAAGAATACATGATTCTACGTATCCTGGTAACCTGGTAAGCATGTGCTGGTTGTTCTATTATTCTCCAGCGTCCTTGGAGAACACCAAAAGCACGTTCGATATCCTTTCGTGCACTTTCTTGTCGCCTTTTAAAGAAAGTGTGTTTATTGGCAACGGTATTTGTGAACGATTTGACGAAAGTAGCCCACTGTGGGTAAATTCCATCGGCTAAGTAATACCCCTTTCAAACGCAACTCCATTTACCTCATACGGAGCTAGAGGTGCGACACACTCAAGAATGTCGTCGAATAACGGCAAATTATCTAAAACACTGATATCATTATTCGCACCCGCTACACCAAAAAATGCATGCCAAATCCACAAATCATGTGACGCAACAGATTCAAGCATTATAGTCTTACCATATTGCCCTTGCCATGACACTGGACCATTTTTCCATTCCCAATGCATACAGTCGATGCTACCAAGCATTCCGGGAAAATCATGTTCACGCTCATGTGTCGCATATAGGTTTTGAATGTCATGTATATTTGGTTTTCTAAAAAACTCTGGACTAAACAAATCAATAAGGAACATATTGAAATTATCCAGATAATGACGTCCGGTACGTGCACTCATTTGCAAATATGCATCGAACGCATCCGGTGAGTTGCCGTATGCCATTTGGCGTATGGCCATAGTGCATTTCATGATAACACTGATACTCATTCGACCCGTACAATCGGGTGCTTGGCTAAAGTATGCAAAATGATCTGGAAATAGGAGCAGTATATGATTTAATAGCGGAAACTATTTCTAGAAATAGTTTTCGACTTATACGAAATCTTCTACGAAAGTCTCAATGAAGATACTTACAACCTGGTTTAAAATAGTCTGCAATCAAACGCTCCTCTGCAAGCTCACGTTCACGGGGAATTGGGTTACGGGTTAACCGAAAAAAGATGATTGGGGTTCTTCTTCTTGTATTTATTGGTACTCATAGGCAGCCATAATTGTTAAAGCGTCAGTTTCATCTTCGATATCGGAAAGGGTCACATGTGCGGCGTAAGTTGGATGTGGATTCATTGCGGAAAAGAGAGGTTTATATAAAGATGGTTTTAATTTTGTGTTTGAAAAATGGTTAGATAAAAGGGGTTTATATAGGTGGTTTTTTGAAAAAAAATAAAAAATTATGTTAAATAAAACAAGCCGTTTCTAGTGACTTTATTATTTACTTTTTAAATTTGAAATCTGTCAAATATAAATGTTGGAGGGGGACTTTTGTAATTTTTTTATTTGAATGATACTTGCCGTTAGAGGCCTAGATTGTAACCTTCGCACATTACAACGTGCGTTGCTCTAGCAATGTAGCCATCAACGCCAGCTCAACGTCTGCATGCAAGGAATGGAAATAACGCCATAACGGTGTTAAAATTTAGCCACCTAGGACGATTTCACATTGAAATTGTGGAAAACTAAAAGGGGGGTTGAATAGTTTACCGCTTTTTAACTTAATTATCTTTTCAAAACTTTACGTTTCATTAAAGATATAAACTCAATTTACTTGTTAATCTTTGAAAAGCTTTACGTGTACTTAACGATTCTAACTAAAGACAATATGTAATATGCAAAGACAAAGAAAGAAACGATCAAACCACAACACGATTGTTTATCGTGGTTCGGCTACAAGGACTCTTTTTCCTTGCCCTACATCCACGCCCCGAGTTTCCAACTCGAGAGTTTCAAGCACTAGTCAACAAGCTCCTTTCACGGGTAGAGAAACCTTTACAATCGTCGCTTACACTTTATCCGGTACAAAGCTAGATACCGGGTCCTAGTTCAAGGTAGAACCAACCTAACGTCGCCTATCCACTATTTCTGACACTAAGCTAGATGTCGAATTCTTTTACAAGGGTACAACCACTCCCGATAGTTCTTTTACAAGGGTACACCAACTCCCGTCACACTATGTATTTTAAGACCTAAAATACTAACCGATCACTCTTGAATATACACAATCAAATGATGTATAAACTACACTAAGTTTACACAAAGCTAAGCTAACAAGTCTTGCAACCTTGAGTTGAAACTTGTTACTTCTTGGATGAATATGTGAACTTCTATGCTACATAAGACAATCACACAAGTGAGTTGCTACTGAGTTAGATGAGAGAATATATGAAATATATGTCCTAAAGTCATGGGTGATTTCTTGCAAGTGGTTTGGTATTTATACCCAAACAAACCAGATTTCTGGCGGATACGGCGGAATCTTAGAATGGGTTCCGCCCATATACCCCCAGGGTTCCGCCAGATCTGACAGTCAAAATTACAAGAAATCACATCAAGTTATTTCTAGTCAAACACACAAACTTTCAAGAGATCACATCAACATGGAATGCTTCAAAAATATGTAAGAGCTTTATGGATAGTCAAACACACAAGCCACCCATAAATGCACATTGATGTGATGTTATACTTTCTTTATTAAGAAATATAATAAGGTTATGTTTAACATGTAAATGTAGTTATACAAGACTTAAGAAACTAAAATGATGTTTTACTATAAGCTAAAGTTCATATTTTGTCATTAACAAAACTTAGCAAAGATCGTAAAATATAAATAACGTTTTTAGGTGATATTTGTATTAATAATCTCCCCCTTTTTGTTGATGACAAAACATAAACTTTATTTATAAGTAAGCCACTAGTTTTAGTGTTAAGTCTTATAAAGTTTATATTTAAAACTTGTTTTTGCTAAGATGATGTGATATGCAAAAGTTGGGGATGGGAACAAGTTTAATATAAATTCTCCCCCTTTTTGTTGAAACAAAAAGAAGAGAACGTAATGATGCAAGTGCTCCCCCTTGGACAAAACTCCCCCTAAATGAAGTGCCAAGAAAGGAGACATGAATTTTGAACCTACAAAAAAAAATTTAGTTGCCGCACAAGACAAGTGTAGAACAAGTCATGAACACCCTTTTTTGTTTAAACACAAAGAAGAGTTGCGAAGCGGAATGATGCAATTCTCATGTTCCCCCTTGAATATTACTCCCCTAAATTGGAGTAACAAGGAAGGAATATATGCATAATGATCCTACAAAAGAGAGTTAGCACAAGATATATATATGTTACCATCACAAGGTATAGTACCAATACCTAAATGGTCAACAAACAATGCATGCCACATAGTAGAATGAAATTCATTTCATGTAAAATTTGACTTTTGGAAGGTCAAAGACAAGAAATTAGGGTGGTAACATCCTACCTTAAAAGGAAAAAAAATGGAAAAAAAAATAAAAAGAAAAACATCATAATCCTTAATGAGAAACATCCTCCTAAAGAATGTTTTAAGATAGGTGATGATGAGAATGAGTGTTTTAGCTTGTTAGGTTGTGTTTTTGGTGCTACTACGGATGAGACTCTATCATTGTTGGAGACTCTAAACTTAAGGTGGGTGAGACAAGGATTCTAGACGGTCCAAAATGTGGTTTAGGATAAACCTCATTTCATAGGTTAGCTCGCGGATTTCCGTTCGACATCTTTCGGTAATGTGAGTGGTCCTTTCACAATGTCCGCAATCATGGCGGGGAAAGTTTGGTGGAAAAAGTATCTCATTTGTTGGTGGTGGATTACTTGTGCTTGATAGAGCAAGGGTGGATGGTTGAGAGGTGCTTTTGTTTCCTATACTTGATGAGGTTGGAGATGTGTCCCTTACGGATGTATTTATTTCCTCATGAGAAGGAAACATTGAATCAAAGTGTTGGGAAGACTCTTGTGGTGGTTGTTGTTGTTGAATATAATGGCGGAAGCTTGGTTCTCCTTCAAGAGAATCATGAATGAATTTGTAAACGGGGTGAAACATAAATGATTGTGGGTATGTATGACCTTGGTCTTGTGGAAAGATTGAGGGTCTAGCATAGCGATAAGCCAAACCCTCTATCAATGATGGTTGATGAGGTTCATCATCCAATGACTCATTTAGTTGAAACATTGATTGTTGTTGGGTTTCCATTTCGGCAATGGTGTCAAAGAGTGACAATGATGGAGGGCTTGATGATTTAGGTGATAGGTCTTCTAAAGTTTCCAAATAGGGTAGTGGTGATGTTGGTGGTGTATGGAAAAATTCCATTGGTGTAAGTGTTGGTGATTGAGGTGATGGAGTTTTTGATGGTTGAGTTTGTTGAGAAGGTGATGTTGAATCACTTGAAGGTCTAGGTGGTGGTGGAATAGTGGCTATGTTGGTGTTGCAATGCTTTGGAGAGGGTGTTGGAGTAGCAAGATTATGCAAATCTTGTATAGTGATCACATTGGTATTGCAAGGTGTTGAGGTAGTAAGGTTAAACATATCTTGGATAGGTGAAGAAATGTCAAGTGATGTATCATTTGATGATGATGAGCTTGATTTGATGGTTTTGTTAAAGCAACAAGGTTTTACACTAATCCTAGCGGTTTTTCTAATGGATCTTGATGATTCGGATGAGGTGTTGGATTTAGTCATTTCAAAGGTGTGGTTTTGAAGCTTAAGAGAAGGGATTTTGATGGTGATGGTGTGATTTGAAGTGTTGCAAGATTGTCAAATTTATAGAGTGGAAGAGATGTTGGAAGGGGTGTTTGGATTTGATGTTCTACCATACAAATGTTGAGGTTTCTAATGATTTAGAATATTTCCAAGAACATGTCAAATCATTGGAGGTCAATCCAATGAAATTAGGTGGAGTGAAAGACTAACTTATGCACTCAATGCTATGTGATCATGGGAAGTGATTTGGTTTAAAATGTTCTAAGGATTTGAAGTGTTGGCATGAATATTACGATATTTAATCTAAACATCCTCTTCATGTTTTGATAATGACAAAGATGTAAACTACAACATATAACGTAAAGTGCTTAAGTTACTTGTGATCACAATTCATCTTTGCATTCTTACGTCAACAAGCTTCGACATCTCAACGTCTCGAGTTTGCCTCAACAATTACTTAAGGTATGTACAAACAAATGTCTAATACATTTTATGATCAAAGGGATTTTATTTAAACATTACAAAGTTTATAAAATGATATAAACATGTTATATATTTTTTGAAAAACAATTTTGGTAATTAAAGGAAAATGTTTAATTCATAACAAATATATGAATTCAAATTTTTAACCAAAATCAGTTAGTTTTTCACCAAATAAACTTTCACCAGAAAAGACAAAGATTTCTGGCCGTTTCAGTAGGGCGGCCCCCTTAATTATGGGAGGCCCCCTTAATAATTAAGGGGACCGGCCATACAATTAAGGGGACCGGCACGCTCCTCTGTCATAAATCTTCTCCTATAAATACCACCTCAAACCTGGTATTTTTCTGAACCTTTTGCACAAAAATTTTCAGATCCAATTCTCTCTAAACATCCTTCTAAAACCCTTTGATCATAAGATTATTAATCTTTGTTTCAAGTGATCCAATCTCTCATCATTCAAAGTGCAAGAGAAGAATCCTCCCTATCATAAAGCCAAAGATGTATTAGGATCTAGTTAGTGCTTATGTGAAGTTGTGAGTTAGGTATATGTAATAAGTAGATCAAGATGATCTTACTTAGTAGTGATTCAATGAGTGAGTAAGAAGTAGTGAGAGGAAGTAGTAGTGTGGAGAAGACATGTAGTTGTGAAGATGTAGGTGTGTGATTAAGTAGTGGAGTTTAGAAGAAGTTGTGATGAAGTCGTGAAGTCGTGAAGAAGTCGTGAAGCCGTGAAGTAGTTTAGAAGAAGTTGTGATGAAGTCATGAAGTCGTGAAGAAGTCGTGAAGTTGTGTAGAAGTTGTGTAGTGATCTAAGTTGTTTTGTGAGATTGGTTCTAGCTACTATTAGAACTCGACATTTAGCTTAGTGTCGTTAAATGGTGTAAGCAAAAGTTGTGTATGGTTTTCTCCGCCAAAAGGGAGCTTGTTGAGTAGTGAAGAAAACTCTTGAGTAGGTGACTCGGGGAGTGGAGTAGGAACAAGGAAGGTGTCCTTGTAGCCGAACCACTATAAATCATTGTGTCCGGTTTGCATCCTCTTTCTCTTATCTTTTTACATTTACTCTTGCACTTATCGCTTTATATCTATGCTTGCAAATATGTGTTAATTGTTGCTTATATTGATGATTGATTGTGGTGTAGTAACAAGTTAATATTGTGATAGGATATATAGTTGTATGATATGGTCTAATGGGCTTATATATATATGATCAACACTTCTCATGTTGAGTTTAACTTAATCGATAATTTGATACAAAATGCTTTAAGATTTTAAAAGGAAAACGAATTCACATAAAGATCGACCAAAGCTTTATTCATAAAACTAAGTTTTGAAAACTAATCCAAAAGTCAACATATATAATTGATCATATTGATTATATATTGTTTTCATACTAAACTCAAATAGAAGGTTTTCAAACAAACAATTGAATAAATTTGAATCAACATTTTGCAAAACCAAGTTTTTATAAAACGAAAAAGAGGGGAAAACTATTCAACCCCCTTCTAGTTTTCCACAATTGGTACAAGAGCCACGTAGCTCAAATTTTCAAAACAAATGGTTTTAAAAATTGAGCACGGTCCATGTATCAAATTACCCATTAAGGAGGATTAAATATGAAAAGTGTTTTGTTGATTAACTTGTATTAGTTTTGATAATATATACACTAATTATACTAGCTCGAAATAATATTATGCTTAAAATAAGTGTTATATGTTCGGTATCAAAATCAAAAAGGTTACACACCTTTCCGAAAAGTCAGAAAATAATTTTTTACAAAAAATGAAATTTTGAGTACCAGATGGACGGCCCCCTTAATTGTCTGGGCGGCCCACTTAAATACTGGGCGGTCCCCTTAATTATTTAAGGGGTCCGCCTATCTGTTCGCAGCTTTTTCAGAAACTTTGAAAAATCATATAAAAATAACCGTAACTCCGTAGAAGTCGCGTCACCCGGCATTTTAAAGGTAATTGAGTCTACTTTCATTTAAAAATACTTACAAGTGATCATTACATACTTAAATAAGTCAGAAAGTTAAAATACTATACTAAGGTCAAAAATTTGAGTCTTGTCTTAACGTAAAACTTGTATTTTATCTTTTCCTTCGAGTCTGGCATTCCTAGTCGATTTATCATTGAAAAATTAAGTATTTATGTTTTCAAAATATTGATCTTAATTAAATTTTAAAATGGATAGGAAACTATTTTATTTTCAAATAAAATCGAGCTGAGTAAACATTGGTGTATATAATACACAAAACGACGACAAGTGTCTTATGTGCTATGTGAACTTATTTGTGATTCTATTTTGTTAATTGAATATATCAGATGATTGTTGCTATTTGATTTTTAGTTAATTGTATATCTAAGCATATGTGCCTTATTAGTTTATAGCTAGTTTTCCGGTTTATACTTAACTAGATCTTATGTTAGATTTCTTGCGTTAGGATTGCAATATTATGCTTGCATTGCATATAGGTATAGATGGCTTAATGTTACTCAAACATCTTGTAAATGAGTTAAATCTAATCACCTAAATATTTCAAACAATTTAATCGATTCTTAACAACACACTTAAATATTTTCAACAAACTACCTTGTTTTACCTTAAGTTGTTTAATAAAGAGAAATTGAATCTTTGTAAAACATTAGTAGTTATATAAAAGAAAAAGTATTTTCAAAATCTAAGTGTGTTCATTATAAGTAACAATGAAGAGTCTTTCACATAAACAAAACATATAACAATCATGAAGTAATATGTCAAATTTCAATCATTCACCAACCTCACTCATAAATAATCGTAGGATTAATGGAACACACTATCAAAATGCCTATTTATTTTAAATGAGTGTTTGTGAGGGTCAAGAAAGATCTTGATATTATATCAATTCGTTATTCAAATTATGGTTGATATATTTATCAAATCTAATTGACACATTTTTGAGTGTGAACAAGAAATTGGATCGCTATTTGTTTAGCTTCGAGATTATATCAAATTACAACAAAAGATATAGTCTTGAATCTACATACTCAATCACACTAGATTGATATGAAAATAGTTACATCCTTTGTAGATGAAAAGAGTATGCATTGGATCATAACTCACACTTGTGTTGATAATGTCATATTGAATCTACTTGTCCAATAATTGTGTTCCAAATATTAGAATAACATTTTAAACACATGCATAAAATATACAATGAAGTAGGATTGACGACTTGGATGTTTCATCCGAAATATTCAAGCAATTTACATTGCAAAGCAGTGGATAAATGTGTCATATCCGAAAAACCAAACATGAGCAAACTAACAACATATGTAAACGTTGCTCACACTACTTAAAATCATCACTTCAAGCTAAAATACATATTTAAGAACAATACTCACTATATATTATATGTATTTCATTTTCTTTGTAGCATGAATGGTTGTGTTACAAGATAATGCACTACACTTTTCTTTTTGAAATAATTTAAGTTATTAGAATTGAAAAATAACTTGTCACAATGCATAAACAAGTAAAATTCATCTTATTTCAAATACTAGTTAAAGTATGATATATAACATTGGCAAAAATCATAAAAAATAATATTTGCCTTAGAATATATAAATGTCTAGTTTTGATATCATTTGTGAATCACAATCTCATTTAAGATAAATAATCTTAATGAGATTCATTTTTCAAGATATGCTAAGGAGCATTCTTAAATCAAGCACATTTATTAAATCAAGTAATATGCCATCAAAACCAAATAACTGGTTAATCATGAACAAAAGATTAAAACTTTGCATTTACTCTTATCTAAACATTTAACACATCTCTATTGGGATAGTGAGTAAAATATATCATGTAGACTTACCTTCATTAAAACATGATGTTTGAGTCACATTAAGCCAAGCATTAGTAAATCAAGCAAACTTCATATTTGGTACTCTTCGATAGGTAAATTTAGGAACTCAATTTCCTCTAAAAAGAGAATGACTACTGGAGAATCTATTGACTAGAAATTCAATTTAACCTAACGGTTGAATTGCTTCTATGTGAGAAGTTGGGTGTGTGTAACCCGTAATAATGGTCGTGTTTAGCCTGAATTGAGCACCACTAGTAATAGTCTCATACTCATTCTCCAACTTGATTAAATTGCTCCTCCTATATATACCTAACGCTAGTTTACTTTTATGAACTTTGCTTCTCATTAGATTCTTTCATTCCTAGATTTATGGCATATCGCATATATGTTGTTTCTAGATGTTTATTTGCTCCTATGTGATTTGATTGTATGCCTTTACATGCTTAACTCTATGTCCGGATGAGCACGAATTTAATAGGAAGGGAAAACACACTCACTCACATATATTCCTCTACCTTACACTCAAACCTCATAACCCTTCTTTAGTACATCCTCAAACCACCCATGTGAAATGAAAAACCGAATCATCCTTTATACTACCAATCTCGAGTCATCCACCATTTCTATGCCTTCAAAATTTACCTTCCTAAACCACATCTTTCCTACACTATAAATACCCTCTTCCCATCATTAATGCCATCACACCCAAACATGTCATCTCCCAACAACCAAAAACCTAAGATTTCAAGAACCGCAAGGATCTCCGTCAAACCCGTTTGGAGGAGGAAACTTGATTCTTGTCATAACTCAAGTGATGTTGTTCCAAGTCAACCAACTACTAAACCTCAAACCCACAATAATGACTCATCTCACAACCTATCACCCACTCATTCCCTCATTCATGCTTCTTCTTATGATGAGCATGCTCAATCCCAAAACAACAATCCCAATCTCTCAATCAATACTTCACATGTTGCTCATTCAACAAAAACACCACTCACTCTTGGAGAACCTCTTCCACCCATTTCA
This sequence comes from Artemisia argyi, assembly GCA_030686995.1. Taxonomy (NCBI): domain Eukaryota; kingdom Viridiplantae; phylum Streptophyta; class Magnoliopsida; order Asterales; family Asteraceae; genus Artemisia; species Artemisia argyi. The sequence continues at coordinate 130,056,403 of CM060707.1, read as the reverse complement.
TGTTTTCATGACTACCCAAGCTCAACCATGTCTCCACCACCAAGAGTACCACCACCACATCCTACAACCTAACATGCCATTCCTATATTGCATGTTCAAACCTTCACCCAAGACAACCATCAGGTTCCACCATCATCACCTTCCTCCGAACACTTGAAGTTCGTTGAGGAGCTAAAAGAGGCTCATGAGCTTAGTGCTCTTTTAGCATTACATCTTGTGCAACGCAATTTGGATCCAACCCAATCAAGCTCACCATCATCACCACACAACATCAACCAAGTTGAGAAGCATGTCAACAATTTCCCTTGTTGCATCTTCCTTCAACAACAAACCATTGCCTTGAATGAGCACTTCACTTGGATTGAGTATCTTCTTACAAGATCTCAACAAACATCATCACTTGAACAACATCCAAACTCTCAATCAACCTCTTCCGCTCCTAAATCTACACCCCTAAAAGTCAAGCGAATTTCTTTATGAAATGCATCTTTTCCACTTCCTAACAAGTGAAGCACACAAAGAAGATATCCATGCTTCAAGTGTTGTCAAGCCATCACCACCTCATTCACATATCCATTTTCGGTCGTCAACCAACAAAACACCTAAAAATCCCTTGATTCCAAATCGTCCACCCTTGTCAAATGTTATATTAATCTAAACCATATTTGTCAACCTTTTGTCATTACCTTCCCTTTTCATTCACGCTCATCCTTCTTTATTTTTCTACGTCTTTAAAAGAAGGCATCATTATCATTTTTTTTGTCTTTTAGAATATATATTTTGGTATCTTTTGCCAAAATATGTCGGTAGAATCTTTGCATTAGGTTCCAATCATTATCATGTCTTAAGCTTTGGTCATGGTAATTTTTTTTGGGAAGTTAGGTTGTTGTTTTTAAAACAATAATTACATGTGTCATATTTTTAGTGCATATACCTATTACGTCCATATATTGTTTCCCTATTAGTATCATGCATATACCTATCATCATCATTATATATATTTGCACTTGTCTACTAACTTTGTTTTGAAGGATTACTTCATCGCTCGATTCTTTGGTAGCCAAAACTAGTTTTGAGCATACACCAAGGGGGAGCATACACCAAGGGGGAGCATTGAGGTTGATAGGATCAAGACTTCACTTACGATGATGCAAGCTCGCCTTTTACATTCTATCTCAAGAGTTCAAGCGTAGTAGAAGTCTCGTCTTAGAGGTCCACCTTTTTGCTTCGACAAAAGGGGGAGAAGAAGTGTAAACAAGTAACTTATACATTTTACTATAAGTTATAGTTTACATAGTTTGTCATCATCAAAAAGGGGGAGATTGTTGGCATGAATATTACGATATTTAATCTAAACATCCTCTTCATGTTTTGATAATGACAAAGATGTAAACTACAACATATAACGTAAAGTGCTTAAGTTACTTGTGATCACAATTCATCTTTGCATTCTTACGTCAACAAGCCTCGACATCTCAACGTCTCGAGTTTGCCTCAACAATTACTTAAGGTATGTACAAACAAATGTCTAATACATTTTATGATCAAAGGGATTTTATTTAAACATTACAAAGTTTATAAAATGATATAAACATGTTATATATTTTTTGAAAAACAATTTTGGTAATTAAAGGAAAATGTTTAATTCATAACAAATATATGAATTCAAATTTTTAACCAAAATCAGTTAGTTTTTCACCAAATAAACTTTCACCAGAAAAGACAAAGATTTCTGGCCGTTTCAGTAGGGCGGCCCCCTTAATTATGGGAGGCCCCCTTAATAATTAAGGGGACCGGCCATACAATTAAGGGGACCGGCACGCTCCTCTGTCATAAATCTTCTCCTATAAATACCACCTCAAACCTGGTATTTTTCTGAACCTTTTGCACAAAAATTTTCAGATCCAATTCTCTCTAAACATCCTTCTAAAACCCTTTGATCATAAGATTATTAATCTTTGTTTCAAGTGATCCAATCTCTCATCATTCAAAGTGCAAGAGAAGAATCCTCCCTATCATAAAGCCAAAGATGTATTAGGATCTAGTTAGTGCTTATGTGAAGTTGTGAGTTAGGTATATGTAATAAGTAGATCAAGATGATCTTACTTAGTAGTGATTCAATGAGTGAGTAAGAAGTAGTGAGAGGAAGTAGTAGTGTGGAGAAGACATGTAGTTGTGAAGATGTAGGTGTGTGATTAAGTAGTGGAGTTTAGAAGAAGTTGTGATGAAGTCGTGAAGTCGTGAAGAAGTCGTGAAGCCGTGAAGTAGTTTAGAAGAAGTTGTGATGAAATCATGAAGTCGTGAAGAAGTCGTGAAGTTGTGTAGAAGTTGTGTAGTGATCTAAGTTGTGTTGTGAGATTGGTTCTAGCTACTATTAGAACTCGACATTTAGCTTAGTGTCGTTAAATGGTGTAAGCAAAAGTTGTGTACGGTTTTCTCCGCCAAAAGGGAGCTTGTTGAGTAGTGAAGAAAACTCTCGAGTAGGTGACTCGGGGAGTGGAGTAGGAACAAGGAAGGTGTCCTTGTAGCCGAACCACTATAAATCATTGTGTCCGGTTTGCATCCTCTTTCTCTTATCTTTTTACATTTACTCTTGCACTTATCGCTTTATATCTATGCTTGCAAATATGTGTTAATTGTTGCTTATATTGATGATTGATTGTGGTGTAGTAACAAGTTAATATTGTGATAGGATATATAGTTGTATGATATGGTCTAATGGGCTTATATATATATGATCAACACTTCTCATGTTGAGTTTAACTTAATCGATAATTTGATACAAAATGCTTTAAGATTTTAAAAGGAAAACGTATTCACATAAAGATCGACCAAAGCTTCATTCATAAAACTATGTTTTGAAAACTAATCCAAAAGTCTACATATATAATTGATCATATTGATTATATATTGTTTTCATACTAAACTCAAATAGAAGGTTTTCAAACAACCAATTGAATAAATTTGAATCAACATTTTGCAAAACCAAGTTTTTATAAAACGAAAAAGAGGGGAAAACTATTCAACCCCCCTTCTAGTTTTCCATATGAAGGATCCTTTTTAAGGGTTCCTTGGGTTAGTTATGTTTGAATTTGAATTTTTTGCGGGAAATGACTTCCTAATTGTTCTAGTGAGTGAGAGTGGTCCTAATATGTTTATTGGAAGTAAGGGAAGATGTTTCTCACTAAAGATAAAGATTTGACATTTTACAAATTTTGAAATTTAGAAAAATGAAAAATAATTTCTGCAGGAGACTGGCGGAACCTTGACACATCAAGGGCGGAATCCTTCTGTTGAGGCAACATGATCAAGATCTCTTTATATTTTAATGATGACAAATAAACCATCGAAACACATAAAATAACAAACGTTAGCTCAAAACGCCGGAGCCAATGTCTGCTCCTGGCGCGCTGCCCGCGCGTCAACGCGCGGGTGACGCGCCAGGAGTTTGTATGGTTCCGAACGAATTTTGAAAGTCGGCTTTCCCCTTACCCGACAAATGTGGATCTTTCAAAACAGGTATGAATATGTTATGTGCTTAATTGAGAACACTCGAAATGAGTTTTGAGATTTGAGATATCCCATTTTTAGAACACCCATTTACGGGAAAATGCCAACTCATGTTTTCTAACTACCGCCTCTAGCCAAGGATTTTCTAAACTTAGGGAGCTTGTATATTTCATGTAACATCGTGTTGAAGCATCCATATGCTCATATCCCGTGCTTACGTCTTCACTAATTACGTAACGGGTTTACTCCCTTATTAGTCAAACTATGTCAAAGGTCACTTTGCGTAAACGCATCCTTTCCCACTTGGGTTGTGCTTTACATCAAGGCAAAGCACTTAACTTGTTTGAACCAAGGTATTAGTTGAGAACGTCGAGTCGTGGAAAGTCATGAGATATGAAACTATGGATTCTCGACATTGTGTTACTTGAACTTATAAGTAACCTATGATTTTCTCAACTTATAATCTTAATTGTCTAAACCTTTTCTTCTTAATGACAATTAGATTATGCCTTAATCCTCTCTTAATCTCATTTATGCATAAGACAAAACCAATCATATCCAAATCAAATATTCTCTTACACAATCTCTTACACCCTTACATATTCCCTTACACACTACATCCTAACCATCTATTCCCTTACAACACATCCTAACCCTTTATTTCCAACACATGGGGAATTGTTTGAAACCCTAATATGGCTCATCTCATCCTAGCCATTGATTTCAAATTACAACACATCACAACCATCCATCCAACCCCTCATCTCTATATCACCACATGGGCTTGATCTCAACCATTGAATTCAAATCAAACACATCTCAACCATCCATCCAATCCCTCTTCTCTATACCACCACATGTGTTTGATCATGGCCATTGAATTCAAACTAAAACAATCCCAACCATTGATCTAACCTTTTCCCCCAAGCAAAAGATGCTCCCTTTGATCTCATCCATCCAATTCAAATGAAACCATCTCAATCCTTCATTTCTCCTTTCCCCCCAAGCAAAGCATATTCCTTGGAATATCCTCTTCAACACTAACCTAGGCATACTTGATCTTAGCCATCCATCTCTAATAAGATCATCTCATCCATCCACATTTCTCCACATGCCAAATTGTTTAAAAACCAAGGGAGGCTCCCTTTGATCCTAGCCATCCAATTCAAATCATTTCATCTCAACCCTCCATCACATTCTTCCCCCCAAGCATTGGAATATTCCTTAGCAAATTCTTTCTTTCTTTTCTATGCCATGTGAGGAGATACACTTCTACCCCTTCCAAATTACCCTATCTACACTTTAAACCCTTGGTAATTTGGTTTCTCTTTAAACACTTCACAAATGATTTTCCAAATTGGCTATTTGAGTTGGTAAACCTTAGAATGATTAATGTTAAGGTTTAGTGTGAAGTACAATTGGGGTTTAGCAAGGTAAGGCATTTATAATGCCAAACACCCAAAGCCTCGGGAATATTTTCCTGGGTGTTTGGCGCGCCTCCCATGCATCAACGCGTGGGTGATGCGCCGACATCGGTAAAATATTCCCAAGTTTGGGTTTTGCCTATAAATACCATGCCTTGCCTCTTTTATTCCTCACCCCTTGCCATTATTCTTTCTCTCTAGATTCTTTCTCTCCAAACACTCTCAACTCTCTCAATCTCTCTATCTCTAATCTTATGTTCTTGATTTTCACACTAACATCTTTGGAAGAACACATATCTTTGCAAGGGAAGAATCACAAGAACCTAATCCACTCTTGTGATTGTGTTGAGGGTCTTCTTTCTTATACCCTTTCTACTACAATCGAGTCTCTAGGTTAGGTTAGGACTTGGTTGAACAAACATATATTCATTCATTCAATTGTTTGTAAGGGAAGTCTTGTGTTTTAGTGACCAAGCCTAGATCATTGGGGATCTAGTTGGGGTTTGATACTTCCGGGTGGAAGTCTTAGTAGAGATCTTTGTGATCCTTAGGTAAAGTCGAATCGTGAGATTCTTTTGGGTGGTTTCCAAGGGCGGAATACCGTTGGCGAGTAACTCCTTCTTTGTGAGCATCGATATTGGTGAATATCGGTGTAGTGAATTGTAACGGTTTGTAGTCCACCGAAAGGATTATACTAGTGAATAGTATCGGAGTCGCGGATTCGCAACTAGACATACGGATGGTATAAACCCCCCATCCCGAACCAGTATATATCGTTGTGTTCTTTACTTGCTTTATATACTTTGGTTGTAGTAGTGCTTGTTGGATTGTTTGTATAACCACTTGGTTTTCTTTTTGGCCTAAAGGTTTTAAACATCTAAAAAGCCAAAGAAACCGTATTCACTCCCCCCCCCCCTCTACGGTTCTACAATTGGTATCAGAGCGGTATACTCAAGTTTTTGAGCATTAAAGCCTTCCCGAGAAGTCATTTTAAGTCAAAAACTTCTTTCCCAAAAATATAAAATCCTAACTAAGATTTTTGATAAAGTAGGGGATAGATCCACGGCTCAAGAGAACTATGTTGAGGGGTGTTCTATGCAAAGACCACCTTTGCTAGAAACCGATGGGTTTTGCTTTTGGAAAACCCGATTCGAGACCTATGTTAGGTCCAAAGATCTTGATTTGTGGGAAATCATCCAAAATGGCAACTTTGAGTTTATGGTGGAAGACTCGGAAACAAAGTTGTTGGTGAAAAAGCCACATATGGATCTTAATGATGATGAAAGAAGAAAGCTTGGTAAGAATGATGAAGCCAAGGTGTTGATCTATAATGCTCTACCTCGAAGGGAGTTCGAAAGGGTTCATGTTTGCAAGACCGCCAAGGAAATTTGGCACTCTCTCATCATCACTCATCAAGGCAACTCTCAAGTGAAAGATTGCAAGATCGATTTACTCATACAACAATATGAGAAGTTCTCGATCTCGGATGAAGAAACCATTGATAATGGGTACATAAGGTTCAATGCTATAATCACTAGTCTCACGGCTCTTGATCCTAGCTTCTATAACAAGAACCATGTAAGAAAGTTTCTTCGAGCACTTCCGGTGAAGTGGAGGCCAAAGGTGACGGCCATAGAAGAAGCCAAGAATTTGGCAGAACTACCTCTTGACGAGCTCATTGAAAATCTCAAAGTCTATGAGATGATCCTTGAGAACGACAAGGCAAGTACCAAAGACAAGAAGGAGAAGGTTAAGTCTTTGGCTCTTAAAGCTAAAGTCACTAGTATTCAAGCTAGTGATGATAGTGACGGTCAAGAGGATAGCAATGAAGAAGACATATGGATGACGAAGAGTATGATCTCATGGCCAAGAACTTTCGGAGGTTCTTTAGGAAAGGTGGTAACTTTGGTAGGAAAAACCGGTTTGAAAACTGAGATAATGGTGGAAGGAAGAACTTTGGGGGGAACCGAAGTGGTGACAACAAGGTCGGTGAAAGCTCAAGACGCACACAAGGTTGTTACAATTGCGGTGAGAAAGGTCATTTCATCAATGAATGTCCCAAGCCGAGAGTAAACAAAGCATTCGTTGGAGGAGCATGGAGTGATAGTGAAGATGAAGACCAACCAAATAATGATGCGATGTGTCTTATGGCCCAAGAAAAATTTGAGGTATCTCTAAACCCTTCTTCTTCTAATAACTTAGATATTATCAATTTGCAAAAGGAGAATGAGGAACTAGTTAAGTTTAATGATGATTTTAGAAAAACCCTTGATAAAGCTCTCAAAGAAAAACGTCTTCTTGAATTGGAAAATGTTAAATCTAAAGAAAGGGTTTGTGAACTTGAAAGTAAAGTAAAAACACTAGAACATTGCAAAGGGATGATTGAACCATGTAAAAGTTGTGAAGTACTCACACTTGAGGTTAACTCTTTGAATGAAAAAGTGTTGGAACTTCAAAAAGAGTCATTAAGCTTTTCAAAATATAAAAAGAGCACAATATATTTAGAAGAATTAATAAGTCGGCAAAAGGTGTCTCAAGACAAGGGAGGTCTTGGATTTTTTAAACAAAGTACAACCACTCCTATAAGCCTAACAAAATCAATAACATTTGTAAAGGCAAAAGAAAACGAGGCTCCAAAAATCCCCGAGGCTGACGCGCTGGCTGACGCGTCAATGCGCCAGGCCCCTGAGGAAAATTGGATCCCCATTAAACAATGTCATTAAACCAATTACTCCTCAAGCCCCTCTTGTAAATACTCGAGGTAATCAAGCTTCCATTGCAAAAAAAGAGAATCTAAAACAATTTTCTAACTCAAGCTCTCGCAATGGACTTGGATACTCACAACCTCGAGTAAATAATAGACCACTTTTGTCTACACCTAATGTGAGATCTTCTACCTCATACAACCAAAGACCATCTTTTCATAATAACCAAAGAAGAAATTCCTATAACTATGGTCAAAGGTCTTCTCAATACCAATACAACAAATATCAATGGAGAGACAACTCCTACTCAAACCAAAAATTCTTTAGACTTCAAACATATCATAACATTAGACCAAGTTATCAAACTCAAAATGACTATCGAAACAATCCTGGGTCCGCCTTTTCTAAATTTGGTATTGAGAAATTATGTGTCTTGCTTCAAGACCCAAGAATGTTTAACTTGGGCACTTTAAATGCTAACCAAAATGGACCCAAGAAACAATGGGTACCAAAGGCATGAGTTGTACTCTTGTTGTAGGTTTGCCTCAAAAGTGATCTACAACCGGATGAGTGGGTAGTGGATAGTGGTTGCACTAAACACATGACAGGGAATAGAAGATTGTTCACATCATACACGGTGTATAATGGCAATCAAGTCATATTTGGAAGCAAACTTAACGGCAAAGGTAATGTCCTTCATGACTCCATAGAAATCTCCAATGTTGAGCATGTTAGGGGTCTAAGCTTCAATTTGATTAGTGTGAGTCAATTATGTGATGATGATTGTGAGGTCAAATTTACTAAGGTAGATTGCACCATTAGTAAAAATGGTGTTGTGTTAGCAAAAGGTCATAGGAGAAATAATTTATATACATGCAAGTTAGGTGATAACTCTAAGCAACACATATGTCTTACGTCCATGGTGGACAATTCAACGCTTTGGCATAGGAGATTAGGTCACGCCAATATGAGGTTAGTCCAAAACCTAGCTTCAAACGAACTAGTACGGAATTTACCAAAGTTGAGCTTTGAAAGGCATTATTGTGATACATGTCTAGGAAATCAAGGACAAACCAATAATATGAAAATAAAGGAAGTGACAACTAGTAAAGTTTTAGAATTAATTCATTTTGATTTGTATGGTCCATCTCCGATCCAAAGTTATGGAGGTAACTTCTACACTTTAATGATCATAGATGATTATTCAAATTACACTTGGATATTATTCTTAGAAAACAAGGATGGAGTTTTAAATAAATTCAACATTTTGAGAAAGAAACTTGAAAACCTACTTAATTGTTCAACTGTTTCAATTAAAACAAATCATAGTAGCGAATTTGATAAAATGCAATTTGGAACCTTTTGTGAACAACATGGAATATCTTATAACTTATCGGGCCCGTTCACTTCTCAATCGCATGAGATTGTTGAAAGAACACATCGTAAGTTTAGAAAGATGAGTCGTGCAATGCTTGACGAGCAATCCATACCACAAAAGTTTTGGTGTCATGCCCTAGATACCGCTTGTTATATTTTTAATAGAGTCTACATAAGAAAGGTAATTAATAAAACACCTTATGAAATACTTTGGAATAGAAAACCATCCCTAGAGTATTTTAGAGTATTTGGTTGCAAAGTATTTATACTTAACACCAAAGAATATCTCACCAAATTCGACCCAAAGTCGTATGAAGGTGTGTTCCTAGGATACCTTCAGACTAGTAAAGCATACATAGTGCTTAACAAGGAAACAATGAGGATTGAGGAATCTCTCAATGTAACCTTTGATGAGAGCATGCCCGAGCCTAAATCATCTCCTTCAGTAAAAGATGATGTGATCAATGAACCTTTAGTTAAAGATCAAGAAAGGTCGCCAACATTACAAGTTAATGATTCAGATGAAGGAAATCCTAAGGAATTGAGAGAAGCAAGGGGTTATCCTATACAACAAGTCATTGGTGACTTGAATAAAAGGACACTTAGGTCACAAAACAAACAAGTCTAAGTTTTTGGCATGACATTTTTCAAAAGTCCAAATTGCTTTGGGATAGGTTTTGATGCTAAAACATGCATCTTAGGAGAACAATCTTTAGGTGCTATTAGAGCTTATGTGATTAAAGGTTTATGTGGAGGCATCGATGGAAGATCTAACAAATGTCTTCCAATAGGAAAGATATGCATCAATTCATTATTCAAACTATGATTGATAAGTATCCAAGATTCTACATGTCTATACTATGTGCTTGAACAAGATAACTTGACACAAAATTATCTTGATTCATCTTGATAATTTTGCATTAAATATGACGTTTCTTCACAACTCACACTTGTGTTCAAAATGTTGTATCAAATTCATCTTGTTCTTCTTATATTATAAACTACATGCTACATACCCAAATTTCAATGAATAATGCCTCATTGCTTTAAATTTGATGCATTGCTTAACGATTTATGATACATTCTTTATGGTAGGTAGCATATGCATTTTGTCCACATATCAAAACTTAATTGCTCTTTGAATAACTTTTCTCATGATCATGTGATCCATGCTCACTTACCTTTCCTATATATTCTCTTCTTCTTGATCTTCACAATTTGTACACCTAATGAGGAATCTTGGTACTAATTGCCTTAATACCTGTTGGATAATAAGTGTTATCACTCATATCTAAATCTCACTTTACTATTATTTAAGAATTAGAGATCTTATCTAAGTATTACATCTAAAATCTCAATCTAAGTTAAAAATGAATAACCAACCACTTTCTCCAAACAATGTTCTTCACAATTTCATCCTCCAAAGTAATGACACTAATTCCTTGAGTGGAAACAATGGAAGTGAAGAAATTGCTAACAACAATGTTGTCCCTCAAGCTACAACCAAGACTGATGGGATTGGAAATGAGTAGTTTATGCTAAACAATCAACAACAATATCCTGGGATCAACCTTGAAAAACTTTTGCAAGATGATGTTTGGAGTAATCCACAAAATTTTCAAGCCACATCACCCTTTACTAAGGGAATTGGTGATGAAGAAGTTTGGGAAAAGATAAGGAAGCCCTTAAGCCCAAAACTTCGTGAAGGCAATCATGCAATTTGTTGCAAAAATACAATTGACATGCTTAATGCTATTAAGGATCATGGAGAAGAAACCCGTAAGATGCTCAAATCTCTTCATGACGGTGTTAAAATGCTTCAAGCATTAGCCTCAAATATGACATGCATTGTGCATCAAGATAGGGGTGTTGACACATGTGAGGACAATCTTGTAAATCACAAGAAATAGTCTCCTTATAACATGTATTGTCTAAGTGTGTTTGTTAGATGCATTATGTGTATTTTGTGTTTCTTTGATCTCTTGGTACTATTATCTTGTTGTAACTTTAAGCTCTCATGCTTTATTATAATAACAAATGCACTTCTATCAACCTTGTCATGCTCAACCATTGGTTATTGGAGTCATACGGGACAAATATATATATATATATATATATATATATATATATATATATATATATATATATATATATATATATATATATATATATATATATATATATATATATATATAATATTGTGGACTAACCCATGTTGCAAGTCTCCAAATGGTAACCTAACCCATTTTGGGACTTTCACATGAGAGGATTTCTTTGTTGGTTGCATGTTGTGCTTTCTATGTGTAGCTAGGCCACCGCAAAAGGTGAGGCTCTTGACCCATGGATCCCCTCCTTTAAAATAAGGGGGAGGAATGATCTAGGGGGAGCTATGTTCAAGGGGGAGCACGGAAACAAGCTACTTTCCCATTTAAAATGGAAGTCCCGCCTTTTTGATTCGACAAAAGGGGGAGAAAGAAAGCAAGATAGCAAGATGCGTGAAGACCATTCAAGTAATGTTAAAGACTTCACCAAATTACAAGGCAAATGTCAAGACACAAGCTACATCAAAGGCGCGCTTTGTCTTCGCTAAGTTTGGTAATTTTATTTGCTTTCGATTTTTGTTTGTCATCATCAAAAAGGGGGAGATTGTTGAGGCAACATGATCAAGATCTCTTTATGTTTAAATGATGACAAATAAACCATCGAAACACATAAAATAACAAACGTTAGCTCAAAACGCCGGAGCCAATGTCTGCTCCTGGCGCGCTGCCCGCGCATCAACGCGTGGGTGACGCGCCAGGAGTCTGTATGGTTTCGGGTGAATTTTGAAAGTCGGCTTTCCCCTTACCCGACAAATGTGGATCTTTCAAAACAGGTATGAATATGTTATGTGCTTAATTGAGAACACTCGAAACGAGTTTTGAGATTTGAGATATCCCATTTTTAGAACACCCATTTACGGGAAAACACCAACTCATGTTTTCTAACTACCGCCTCTAGCCAAGGCTTTTCTAAACTTAGGGAGCTTGTATATTTCACGTAACATCGTGTTGAAGCATCCATATGCTCATATCCCGTGCTTACGTCTTCTCAAATTACATAACGGGTTTACTCCCTTATTGGTCAAACTAAGTCAAAGGTCACTTTGCGTAAACACATCCTTTCCCACTTGGGTTGTGCTTTACATCAAGGCAAAGCACTTAACTTGTTTGAACCAAGGTATTAGTTGAGAACATCGAGTCGTGGAAAGTCACGAGATATGAAACTATGGATTCTTGTCATTGTGTTACTTGAACTTATAAGTAACCTAAGATTTTCTCAACTTATAATCTTAATTGTCTAAACCTTTTCTTCTTAATGACAATTAGATTATGCCTTAATCCTCTCTTAATCTCATTTATGCATAAGACAAAACCAATCATATCCAAATCAAATATTCTCTTACACAATCTCTTACACCCTTACATATTCCCTTACACACTACATCCTAACCATCCATTCCCTTACAACACATCCTAACCCTTTATTTTCAACACATGGGGAATTGTTTGAAACCCTAATATGGCTCATCTCATCCTAGCCATTGATTTTAAATTACAACACATCACAACCATCCATCCAACCCCTCATCTCTATATCACCACATGGGCTTGATCTCAACCATTGAATTCAAATCAAACACATCTCAACCATCCATCCAATCCCTCTTCCCTATACCACCACATGTGTTTGATTATGGCCATTGAATTCAAACCAAAACAATCCCAACAATTGATCTAACCTTTTCCCCCAAGCAAAAGAGGCTCCCTTTGATCTCATCCATCCATTTCAAATGAAACCATCTCAACCCTTCATTTCTCCTTTCCCCCCAAGCAAAGCATATTCCTTGGAATATCCTCTTCAACCCTAACCTAGACATACTTGATCTTAGCCATCCATCTCTAATGAGATCATCTCATCTATCCACATTTTTCCACATGCCAAATTGTTTGAAAACCAAGGGAGGCTCCCTTTGATCCTAGCCATCCAATTCAAACCATTTCATCTCAACCCTCCATCACATTCTTCCCCCCAAGCATTGGAATATTCCTTGGCATATTCTTTCTCTCTTTTCTATGCCATGTGAGGAGATACACTTCTACCCCTTCCAAATTACCATATCTACACTTTAAACCCTTGGTAATTTGGTTTCTCTTTAAACACTTCACAAATGATTTTCCAAATTGGCTATTTAAGTTGGTAAACCTTAGAATGATTAATGTTAAGGTTTAGTGTGAAGTACAATTGGGGGTTTAGCAAGATAAGGCATTTATATTGCCAAACACCCAAAGCCTCGGGAATATTTTCCTGGGTGTCTGGCGCGCCTCCTACGCGTCAACGCGTGGGTGAAATATTCCCAAGTTTGGGTTTTGCCTATAAATACCATGCCTTGCCTCTTGTATTCCTCACCCCTTGCCATTATTCTTTCTCTCTAAACACTCTCAAATCTCTCAATCTCTCTATCTCTAATCTTGTGTTCTTGATTTTTACACTAACATCTTTGGAAGAACACATATCTTTGCAAGGGAAGAATCACAAGAACCTAATCCACTCTTGTGATTGTGTCGAGGGTCTTCTTTCTTATACCCTTTCTACTACAATCGAGTCTCTAGGTTAAGTTAGGACTTGGTTGAACAAACATATATTCATTCATTCAATTGTTTGTAAGGGAAGTCTTGTGTCTTGATGACCAAGCCTATATCATTGGGGATCTAGTTGGGGTTTGATACTTCCGGGTGGAAGTCTTGGTAGAGATCTTTGTGATCCTTAGGTAAAGTCGAATCGTGAGATTCTTTTGGGTGGTTTTCGAGGGCGGAATACAGTTGGTGAGTAACTCCTTCTTTGTGAGCATCGATATCGGTGAATATCGGTGGAGTGAATTGTAACGGTTTGTAGTCCACCGAAAGGATTATACTAGTGAATATTATCGGAGTCGCGGATTTGCAACTGGACGTACGGATGGTATAAACCCCCCATCCCGAACCAGTATATATCGTTGTCTTCTTTACTTGCTTTATATACTTTGGGTGTAGTAGTGGTTGTTGGATTGTTTGTACAACCACTTGGTTTTCTTTTTGGCCTAAAGTTTGTAAACATCTAAAAAGCCGAAGAAACCATATTCACCCCCGCCCCCTCTACGGTTCTACACCTTCTGAGGGTTCCATCTGATCCGTCAGGCCAAAACTGGGTTACCCAGAATTTTGCACTTGCGAAACCCTGTTATAGGTTCCGCCGGTTCCGCCAGACCCAAAAAAGCATACAGTCCACGTTTTTAACCGTCGAGACTATTTTCAAAATTTCCGAAAACTCCTAAAAATGAAAATTTATTACATGTCTGATTAGGAAATGCAAAAAATGGACATGTAAACATTCATATCATAGGACATTGACCGGGGGCTAGCGAATTTCACTATACTTAGTGAAATTTTCCATAAGCATGAAAATTTGACAAACACCTCAAATATCGTCAATATGAATAAAGGCTCATACAAAACATAGTCCGACGAAAATAATAAAGCATGGAAGTAAAAAAGCAATACAAATCACATAGTTTAACACATACAAAGTTCTAAAAGCTACATAAGCCAAACACTCCTTAAACACACATCTCACAACCGGTCTATCTTCTTCTTGAGCTTTCCTAGGTACCTTCCAAAGCACTTGAATATTCCTTTGGTTTGCTTGAACTCTTTAGATGCATTGCTAATGATGGGAAGTTCTTGAAGGTAGTCTAAAGGGGGTAGCTTAGAGTTAGGAAGATTATCATTATCGCTCATATCGGATGATGAAGATGATGGTGAAGGAGAGCGAGTACGCTTGCCCTTAACTTTGAAGACTCTTTTATCACTTAGAGGGATGAATATGTGAGGAACGAGAGTGTAATCAAGACAAATTCTCTTATTGTTAGGAGGAATGGGCGAGATTGCTCTAAAGAGGCGGGTGAGAAGCATTCCATAAGGAAGAGCGGTTGTTCCTACCAAGGATATGTCGGCTATTCTTTTGGCTAGGTAATAGGCTAAGTTAAAAGGTTGACCGTTGGAAATGCTATAGAGCATGTAGCTAAGACATGTGTTGACATGATCTCTATTTCCTATGGAACTTATAACGTTGGCTCTAAGAATTTCTTCCCATTTCTTAAATTGTGGTTTAAGCTCATTGAGTTCTATACCAAAAGGGTCCTTATTTACCTCATTTCCCGAACGATTCTTCCTAGTTGTTGAGGTCCTAACAAAGAGATGCTCACGAATTTCTTCCTTATTAGCAAGAAGAGTGTCGTATGGATGATAACGCTCAATGGAATTAAGACTTGAAAGAGGCCACTTATCAGTATAGAGACATGTACCAACATTAGGGACACCGAGAATAGTGGCAAAATCTTTTAAGGATATGAAATGTGGATGTTGATTGGTTGAGAATGTTAATGAGATCTCACCATCGTCATTGAAGAAAAGGCTTATAGTTGCATAGAACTCCAAAATAAACCTAGGAAAAATTGGCTCATCTATGTCTAGGAGGAAATCAAAGTTGATAGCGGCAAAGTTTTGATGAATGGAAGTTCCTTTTAGGAATGATGGATCAATGGTTCTTCCTTCATGAAAATAGCGTTTTTCTAGACCCTTAAAAGTTTCAACTTGATCTTTAGTAAGGCCTTTGGTCATATGGTGTTTGGGTAAGTAATTAAGAGTTTCCTTGTGATCGGAGAATGTTGCGGGAGGCATGTTGATTCCTAGAAAACACAAAATTTAAGTTTAAGTTAATGACTTTTACAATGTGGATTTTCTAGTGTGTGCCTATATGAAAACAATGTGGAGGTGCGGTTATCTTGACTCATTTTGATGCTTAAAACGTTTTGTAATGCAAGTTTTGTTACAAAACAAAAGATAACCCAAACGCTCCTAATTTAATATAGCTTCGTTTGAATGTACCCGAAAATACATATTAGTTATGTATTCCCTTTAGCATTCAAGAGACATTATGCAAGTGATGTTTCAATGACGTTTTTCATTTGTTTTAACAATGTGGTGAAAGGTGGTGTTCTAGTGATTTTTGAAAGACAATGAACTTGGTGTGTTTGGTAAATCATGATAATAACAAAAAGGATACAATTCCTAACTAATGGAAATTATGATTAGTTTACAACCAAGGTTTTTCATGAATCAACAAGTTTATGCATAAACCCTAAGATTCTAGTTAATGTATGTAAATGAAAATGTTAGACTTTGATTGAAAATGCAATTATGATAAGAATACTTACAAAGTTGATTGGATTGGAAGAGATGTGAGTGAGAGCCCTAATTTTCGTGTGGTAAGGTGTTTGTGAGTAAGTGATAGCTGTTTGTAAGTTGAAGTAGTGATTTAAGAGGTGTTTGGTTTTGAATTAAGATAAAAACAAACTGCAGATACGGCGGATCTTTGAATGATTTGTTTTGACTTTTGTGGTTTTATCCTAATGTTCAAAACTATGGTTTTTAGGTTTCACGAGTCCTAAACTAAATCTAAGAGGGATGAATGATTCTCATTCAAGAGGTTTTGTGAAAATGTTGACGATATGAAACTTTCTCAGTTAAGATGTTCCTCAATGAACATTATTACCAAGGCGATGATGATCGATCACAATATGTTAATAGAGAACACATAGGATCGGATTGTCGTTGAATTTGATGATACTATTGAAAAGAGGAATTCCATTGTTGACTTGAGTTTGCTTGTTCTAACAGAGCTTGTTGATGTGCTTCTCCTTCCGATACTAGTTTGAGAGCCTTAAGCTGCTTAGAGAATCATTGGGTAAGTATAAAAGTGCAAGTACCACTTGTGCTTTTTCTATCAACTTAATTACCGACATAATTCTAGTTGGCATACACTATGGTTTCTATTCCCGTTTCTTTGGGATACCATACTCTTAGGTGTGTAGTACCTTTTGATGTATCCAAACAATCTCTTCCGAAAGAATTGTTTTAGGATCTTCTCTAATACGAGCACATAGACAAGCACTAAACATAATGTTGGATCTATTTGTTGTGAGAACAAGTAAACTTCCACACATTTCTCTATGTTTAGTTTTACCTACGGATTCACTAATCTTATTCTTGATAAGTCATATAAGACTTAATCATTGTGAACTTGTGAGTAATTAGGAATGTCTTTGAGAGATTATTCCTTGTTTTTTGAGCTTGCTTAAGTTTGCAAAAAGTCTTTCATAGATTGACACTACATTCATTTTATCTATTTTGAAAGATTTATTTTCGATCGTTGTTTTACTCTAATGTCCAAAAACTATTTTTATCGAATTTGTTTAATTACAACTATGATCCATAGTTCAAGTCTTATGACCTTGTCAATTTTACTTGATTCAATGCTTGACACAAGATGAGAGATGTTATTTTCATTTTGAACTTTTGTCCTTAATGTTATGACACTATGACTTATGAATTCTTGGACATCTATGTTATCTCCTTTTAATAGTTCATCTTTCTTGCTATTTTTCTTAACTTATTTGTCTTACCATCGTTGAACTTTTGACTAAGTCATCATCTACCAAAAATGATATCTTAGAAGGAGGTGGTCTTTCGTTGAATGTTGGATTCAATGACTCCTCGACTTTTTAGGTTTCTTTATTAAAAAAAAACTATAAGTTTTCATGTTTTGTAAAAGTCCAAGAGATACAACATCATAAGACTATGGGTCGAAATTGATGTGCAAATCGTAGAAGTTTATAAATCATCTTCTCCCAATCATCCCATTGTATCTTAATGTGGTTTATTTTCCTTTGTGTGTCTTATATGAGATTTTATTAAAAGAGTGGTTAAATTAAGACACGATTGAACATATAGTGTTAAAAGATGTTGTGTTACAAATGCTTGTGAAATGTTTTGATTTACTAGATTTGCAAGCATCACAAAAGTGTTGGTTGTTTAATCACTTTGGAGATTCTTAGTTAGCTCACTTGTAGACAAGTATTAAGTGAGACTCACTCAAGAGTATCTCGTGTCGATTCCCAAAAGTTAAAAGAACGGAAGCACCTTATATCTCCTATTCATTGTAACTTAGAAATCCTTTAAACAAGGAGAAGCTAATTTACGTTATAACTAACTAAATAAAGAACAACATAAAGTATGCACAACAAATCCTACACACGATAAACCTTAAAGGTAACAAGAAGAGACAATAAAAGGTAAGTTGAAGAAATGTGTACCTTTTGAGTCCCATGAATAGATTATAAAGAAGATAATCATTAAGCGTTTAATCTTGTCATGAAGGAAGGCTTGGAAACTCAATTACTCATGAATCCAAAGAGGTTAGATAAACATAAAATATGATATTTTTAGATCATAAGCTTATATTAGAGATTGAGATATTTCTAAATATCTCTTCTAGGCTCAACAAACTTTACTTACTCTTTACTTGTTGATGGTGCATTTGAGTTAAATCCTAAACTGGTTTTATCTCTGAATGACTTTTGACTTTTCAACAATCTTTCAAGGGATTTTGAACTTTCTTCAAACTTAGCCAACATTTTTCCTTTTTCATTTTGCCTTTTAATTTCATGTTTGTATTCTAGACATATTTTGCATCCTAGATCAATTTCAATATTACTTTCAAGTCTAGACATTTTATCTTCTTACATTATCTCTTTTTCAAGATTGTTCATAAGAGATTTTGAATGTTCATTGTTAAAGATAGTTTTTAGGTCCATGTTGCATAAAAGTTTAGACTCATTTTCTAGTTTAGAAAACTCTAGGATAAATGTGTCAAAGCAAAAGCGTTTGGTTTCAAATTGTACCTTGCTTGATGTTTTATCTAGTTGAGAATCACAAACCGGATAGTTGGCTTCATCTTCATCCGTGTCATTCCATGAATCCTAAGCAATGCCACTTTGAGCTCGACATAAGTAATCATATTCACTTACACCTTCATTTAAAACATTTACACTAGTAGCACATGTATTTACTTCAACTAAGTGTCTATCTATTAGGTTTTCTAAGACTTCTAACTCATGTGTGAGATCGAATTGATCATCTTTGACTTGACATATTTCTTGATGAAAGTTGATTATATTTTTTCAAATATCATTAGCCGTTTGACAAAAATACACTCTTTCATATTCAATTCTCGGTAAAGCTTTATAAATCATTATCTTAGCTTTAGTGTTTTTTTATCAAACTTGAGATAATCATTTTGATTTTCAAAACTTGTTTTTGTTGGTTTGAAATCACCAATAGAAATAATGTGCCAAAGAACTTGATCAATTGATTTCACATAGTTTTCAAATTTACTTTTCCATTCAAGGAAGTTTTCTTTTTCAAATAGCGGTAGCTTTTGAATAGGTTGCCCTTCTTTGAGATTTTCAAAATCCATGGATCGATCCAAGTTTTAAAATACAATATATTTTAAAGATCTTGAGTAACGTAGCTCTTGATGCCAATTGTGGAAAATTAGAAGGGGGGTTGAATAGTTTACCGCTTTTTAACTTAATTATCTTTTAAAAACTTTACGTTTCATTAAAGATATAAACTCAAATTATTTGTTAATCTTTGAAAAGCTTTAGGTGTAATTAACGATTCTAACTAAAGACAATATGTAATATGCAAAGACAAAGAAAGAAACGATCAAACCACAACACGATTGTTTATCGTGGTTCGGCTACAAGGACTCTTTTTCCTTGCCCTACATCCACGCCCTGAGTTTCCAAATCGAGAGTTTCAAGCACTAGTCAACAAGCTCCTTTCACGGGTGGAGAAACCTTTACAATCGTCGCTTACACTTTATCCGGTACAAAGCTAGATACCGGGTCCTAGTTCAAGGTAGAACCAACCTAACGTTGCCTATCCACTATTTCCGACACTAAGCTAGATGTCGAGTTCTTTTATAAGGGTACAACCACTCCCGATAGTTCTTTTACAACGGTACAACAACTCCCGTCACACTATGTATTTTAAGGCCTAAAATACTAACTGATCACTCTTGAATATACACAATCAAATGATGTATAAACTACACTAAGTTTACACAAGGCTAAGCTAACAAGTCTTGCAACCTTGAGTTGAAACTTGTTACTTCTTGGATGAACTTGTGAACTTCTATGCTACATAAGACAATTACACAAGTGAGTTGCTACTGAGTTAGATGAGAGAATATATGAAATATATGTCCTAAAGTCATGGGTGATTTCTTGCAAGTGGTTTAGTATTTATACCCAAACAAACCAGACTTCTGGCGGATACGGCGGAACCTTTGAATGGGTTCCGCCCATAAACTCCCAGGGTTTCGCCAGATCTGACAGTCAAACTTACAAGAAATCACATCAAGTTATTTCTAGTCAAACACATAAACTTTCAAGAGATCACATCAACATGGAATGCTTTCAAAATGTGTAAGAGTTTTATGGATAGTCAAACACACAAGCCATCCATAAATGCACATTGATGTGATGTTACACTTTCTTTATTAAGAAATATAACAAGGTTATGTTTAACATGTAAATGTAGTTATACAAGACTTAAGAAACGATGTTTCACTATAAGCTAAAGTTCATATTTTTTCATTAACAAAACTTAGCAAAGATCATAAAATATAAATAACGTTTTTAGGCGATATTTGTATTAACAGAAATGTTACCACTCCCTAGCCTCTTAGGAAAAAGAATGTGCACCATTTGGAATAAAAAGTCAAGTTATATCTTGTGGCACACGTATAGTTGACCACCAAACATTTTCCAATAAAACCACAACATATTTATGTCCCCAGAATCATCGGCTCTCATAACAACCATACCAATGAAGAAAGAGGGCCGTCAACACAGTGTCGTTCGAAGCTACCAAATCCACTCTACTCTATTATCTCAACAAAGAAATGTAAATAACGTGGATTCGGGTTCTGGCACCAAAGTGTCAAGGAAACCTACAAATCAGCCTAAGTTTAACGGGAAATGTGGCACGCCACGATATGCTGGTTATCATTACACGGCTTCTAAATCCAATGACAAGGCCAAGGGTACCATGAAAGTGTAAACAACTTTTTGAATAACCTTTAAAAAAAGGGATGTGTACATCTATTGCTGTGTATTTTGTAATGCAAAGCGATGTGTGTTAACTTGTCGTTAACTTGAGGAGTCGATGTGAATGCGTTAACATTTAAATCTGTTAAATCAAAATTTAATAATGTAAGCTCTTATTTGTAATAATATAAAAGAAATAGATTCTCATATATATTTTAGTAAATCAAAGAAAAGGAAAATGGGGAATTTGTTGATGATTTTAATGTCATCAACTATTTTAGATAATCCGGATTTATTATAAACAAATAAGATTTCATATTATGCTCGGATAGGAGTTAGGAAAGTATGGAATGGACGCTCGTTTAAGCTGATATATTTCCACCACGACAAAGACGCAAGGGTCAAGGAGCAACGCCTCTTGCGAGGTCAAAGGGTAGCGTCCCTTGTTGGTGAAGATGTATGTCTATTTGGATTTAAAAGATTTTAACTGCTTGTAATTGTCATATATGTCTGCTACATAACATATATTTTGGTCTCATTCTAACATACAAAAATTCACGTAATTCTTCTTTGTTTTACTTAGTTTTGTTGTGCATGGATACTAAGGGTGCATTTAGTTGGGGGAAACACCCTTGCTTTTTACAAAATGTTTTTTGGAATACAAGAAAAACGGAGACCGCGTTCAAATCAACGTTTTCCAACAAAATATTTGCAAAACACAAAATCCCCTATTTTCTAACTTAAAAAGGAAAACTACAAAAACAATTTTTTTTTTCTTCTAACCGAGAACCCTCATTCCCTTTCTTCAAAATAGAAATGCAAAAATTTGCTAAAGGCGTTTTTTATATTTTCAAGTGTTTTATGAAAATATATTTTCCTTTCAAGTGTTTACAAAACTAGATATAGAAAACAAAAAATATTTTCTCCAACTAAACGCACCATAAGTATTCTTATTGAATTATCTCAATAAGGATTTTATGATACCATTAAAATACTTTCTTCGAAAAGTAAACATACACGAGAAGATATCAAAGATTATCATCACAACCCTCACCCCAATCTCTAGCATATACCCTTTCAATTTCTTATTAAAATTGTTGAAAGAATTAACATTTTTTTTTTCTTCTAATATCAGTTGTCAAACAAGAAGTTATTATTATTCATTTCAAATTTATAAACATTCTTTTTTAACTTTTACTTTTAGCTTTTAACTTTATATAACTTAGTATTTACATAATAATTTAACCCCATTACCATGCGAGAGCAAGAAAAACCTTCTTGAGATCATTAGACAAGGTGGCCCAATAACGAAGTTATTCTGATTTCAAATTAGTGTCAATAATCCACAAAAAGATCAAATTTACTTTTCGGTGGATCGGTGCTAAACTCTAATTTACGTGATGTCCAAAACGATACTTTTTTTTTTTTTTTTTTTTTTAAAGTCTAGATAAAATATATAACTACCAAACACTAAAGTTTAAATGCTTATTGACTGAATACTGATTTAATTATTTTTCTTGTGGAACACGCACACTTATCCAACAAAAGGTACATGATACTTATTTACCTTGTTCCTGAAGTTAACCACCTTGTTCCTCAAGTTAACCATCCGCCTATAAAAACACACGACATTCATGCTCCCAAACTCATAAGCTCTCACTACAACTATAACAATGAAGAGAGAAGGCCGTCAACATGGTGTCGTTCGCACCTACCCAGTCCACGAGACTACCCCCTTATCTCTACAACGTTACATGAAAAACAACACGGTGGATCCTGCTATTCTAGCAGGTTGGTTCAGCAAAGTGTCAGGAAAGCCCACAAATCAGTCAAAGTTTACGGGGAAGTGTGGTACGGCACGATGCAATGAATGTCATATTCATCCAGCTACTAAGGCTAAAGACAAGGCCAAAGGGACTGTGAAGGTTAGATCAATAGAAGAATCTGATCCTGAATTGGTCAGTTGTGGTGCTGGTGCATCAGCTACACGTGCTTTCGCGTATTTAGCTGGCGAAGGAAGTTATGATGACCATGAAGAATATGAAGGTGAAATCGATGTTTATGAGAGTGATGATGATTCTGATACTACTTTTGATGAATATGAGGGTGAACTTGGGGTCGTTTCAGAAGAGCCTGTTAGGGTTGAGGGTTATTGTGATGTAGGATTGTGTTCGACTGAGGGAGATGCACAAGAGTCTGAAGATGATGAATGGTGTCTGGTTGAATAGTTAATGTGATTTGCTATACTAACACAAACTAATTTTCTGTGGGATCTGAACTCACGGCTTCTTGGTGAGCTAGCTACTTTGATAGCGCTCGACGTGTATGTTAGTACGGTCATGATTTATATAATGTTGTTCGTTTTTCTGTTTTTGTAACTGAGTCATAGCCATTCGATAGAGTTTTTGCTTTCATATGTCTTTGTATCTTGTGAGTTTGTGATTATCTATCAGATTGAGCATATTTAATTACATAATCTATCAATTGAAAGCTGCTCATATTAATATTGTTAACCAATCATGCTAGAAACTTTGACAAATTAACAATTAGGATGGCATACAATCATGATTAGGATAACAAACCGATAGCAATTCAATAGTTTGAGAATTAACCATAACTAGTTCAACTTCATAAAATTACTTGACACATTATTAATGTATTGTGTATATGATGTAGACGTATTAGCGCCGTTTTGTTTTTAATGTTAAGTAACTTCGGGTGTGGCTTGTGTATGCTTCAGGTGTGATGCCAAGTGATTTTGCGTCTATCCGGGTATGGTTTGTGCATGGTTTAATTTGGGTCATGTGAGTTTGATGCCAAGTGATACGGGTCATCATGGTTTAGATCTTGGTCCAGGTCATGCATTTGTTTCAGTTGTGTTTCAGATTTGAAGCTCATGTTACTTCTAGGACACTGGCCGGGTATGCCAAGAGGTGTTTGTTAGCCAAGGGTCGTTTCAGTTGGTAATGTTCATACAATCTGAGGCTTTGGTATTCGCAGTGCCACCACCGGCAGTGTGGCTAAATTCGTTTTGTTGAGCTTCCAATAGGTTACGAGAATGTGTTGAGGTAGTGGTTGGTTTGAAACCTGTTCTCAATTTTTTACCGGGTGATTGTACTTGGTTATAAGTTGTGTTTCGTTGTTTGGGTTTTTATCTTATTCTGGTGGATCTTCATCTTCTCTTTTTTTTGGAACGACATTTTATAAAAGAAAAAAATAAATGAAAACTAGCAAGATACTAGATATTTTGAAACGGATTTTCACCTTCTCACACGCGTTTCTATTAATTAATTATAGAACAGAACACCGTCTCTAACTCTCTAACTCTTTCCAAGACTACCTAGAAATAGATTTTGTAAACATTGCTATGAACATGTAGCTGTGAATTTCATAATGCAAGCTTTTTGTATTTTTCTTTTTTTTAGCAGGCTAGTTTTAGTACAATTATTAAACAATAAACTTTTACTAAGAAAAAAAATGTGCACCATTTGGAATACAAAGTCAAGTTATATCTTGTGGCACACGTACAGTTGACCACCAAACAATTTCCTTTGTCCCCATTCACCAATCCAAACATTTTCCTATAAAACCACAACACATTTCTGTCCCCAAAATCATCAGCTCTCATAACAACCATACCAATGAAGAAAGAGGGTCGACAACACAGTGTCGTCCGAAGCTACCCAATCCACTCTGATCCATTATCTCAACAACGAAAAGCCATAAATGTGGATCCGGCTTCTGGCTCGAAAGTGTCAAGGAAACCTACAAATCAGCCTAAGTTTAATGGGAAATATGGCACACCACGATATGCTGGTTATCGTATCTACACGGCTTCTAAGTCCAATGACAAGGCCAAGGGTACCATGAAATCAATGTCAATAGCATACGATCATAAGATGATCAAATGTCGAATTAGTGCATCGACTGCAGACGCCTTAGCTTACTTAGCTAGCTACCACGGTGATGAATATGAGGGTAGAAATGATAAATATGAGGGTGATTATGATTGACTGTGATATAGTTATCCTTAAAGATAGAACTGTAACAGTGTAACGTAGAATTTGGGATCGGGCTTGTTAATTTCGATTGTAGAATAAGAAGTTATTGAGAAATGGAGAGAAGTCATTTAGACTTGAAAATGTGTTATTCTCATTCAAGTTGAAATGAATCATACAACACTCTATTTATAGAGTGGAGTCAAACTACAAAAGTCAAACTATGCTATTTCTACTTGTACAGTACATCTATGACTAATACATCAATACAGATACAATTACATGATACCACAATCTATCTGAGCCTTCTTATGAAGTTGTAGCTTGACTGGCTTTGTAGACTTGGTTTGCTTTGTTATGTTGTTGACTTGAGCTGTTGAGCTTGAGCAGTTCTGACCTCCTTTACCCCCCCCCCCCCCCCCCCCACAAGTTGGCAGTGTGAATGGATCACAAATGCCTAACTTGGAAATGCAATTGTAGTGTAAAGCTTTTGAGAGACCCTTTGTAAGAACATCAGCTGCTTGCAATTTTGTAGGAATGAAGAGTGGCTTGACTTGATTTTGCTTAATCTTGTCCCTAACAAAATGACAATCAAGTTCTATATGCTTTGTTCTGGCATGTTGGGCTGGATTAGAGGCCAAGGCAATAGTAGACTCATTATCACAGTAGATAGGAATAGGAGTTGGAGTAGAAACTTGGAGATCTTTGAATAAACACTGCAACCATGTGAGTTCACAAGTACAATCTGCTAAAGCCCTGTATTCAGCCTCTGTAGAAGATCTTGAAACTACCAATTGTTTCTTAGATATCCATGAAATGAGACATGAGCCTAGGAAAACTGCATATCCAGAAACTGATCTCCTAGTGATAGGATAAGAAGCCCAGTCACTATCACAATAGGCTGACAAGTTAAGATTGTTTTCTCTAGAAAAGTGAAGACCTTGTCCAGGGGAGAGTTTTATATATCTAAGGACCTTGTAAAGAGCTTCCAAGTGAGTTGTTCTAGGCTGATGAGAGAACTGACTTAGGTTTTGGGCTGCAAAGGCTATGTCAGGCCTAGTGATTGTGAGATAAATAAGCTTTCCAACTAGCTTTCTGTATATTGAAGGATCTGGTAATGGCTCTCCATCAGTGAGATTTAGGTGTTTGATTGGGTCCAGTGGAATGATGGATGGTTTTGAATCAAGCATGTTTGTATATTGAAGTAAGTCCAGGGCATATTTTCTTTGTGACATGACTAATCCTTTGGAATTTTGAAATATTTCTATGCCCAAATAATAATGTACTGATCCAAGATCTTTGATGCTGAATTGATCATTTAAGGAAGTTTTGATTGATTGAAGCATGACCTTATCATTGCCAGTCAGTAGAATATCATCAACATAAATGAGCAGAGCAAGAAAATGACCTTCTTTAGTGAGAGTAAAGAGAGATGTGTCTGCAAAACTTTGTTGAAAACCTAGGGATAAGAGGAATGTGGCTAGCTTGGTGAACCACTGTCTATTGGCTTGCTTCAGTCCATAGAGTGACTTCTTAAGCTTTCAAACTGTGTTGGGAGGTGCATCAGTGTAGTATCCTTGAGAAATAGTCATGTACACATCTTCATTAAGATCTCCATGGAGGAAAGCATTGTTTATGTCAAGTTGCTCAATGTACCAATTCTTGTGGACTGCAACAGCAAGTAATGCTCTGACTGAGGTCATCTTGGCCACTGGAGCAAATGTTTCCTTGTAGTCCACTCCTTCTTTTTGTGTATACCCTTTAGCAACTAGTCTTGCTTTGTATCTTTCAATAGTACCATCTGCATGAAACTTGATTCTATAGACCCACTTGCTGCCAATGGGGCATTTTTCTGGTGGCAAAAGAGTTAGTTCCCAAGTATCATTTGATTCTAGAGCTTTTACTTCCTTATCCATTGCTTCTTTCCATTTAGGATTCATAGATGCTTGTGAGAATGTATGTGGCTCAGTGATGTTATTGATATTATGAATGAGATGTCTTGTGATTGGTGATTGTATATTTCTGTAGTTGAGGTAATGTGTGTAATGATGTTTTGTGATGTTGTGAATGAGAGATTTAGGAAGATTGCATTGATAGTTTGTGAGTTTGATTGATGGTTGTTTAGTTCTAGTGGAGACTTTCTGAGGTGGTGGTGGTGGTGGTTCTGGCTCATTGATGATGGGTGGTGATTCAATGATAACAGGTGTTGTTTGTGGTAATTGTGTGGATGCTGTTGGAGCTTGAGTATGTGTAGGTTCAGAAATGGGAGAAGGTGTTGGTTGTGATGATGTGATTGGTGAAGGAAATGGTGTCGGATCTGCTTCCATGGTACTTGTTGTGTGAGTTGGTGTAGGAAATGTGGGTAGAGTTGTAGGATCAGTGAATGGTGGTGTAAAAGTTGATTGTTTGCGTGTAGATTGTTTGAAAGGAAACTCTGTTTCATCAAATAAAACATGTCTGCCTGTGATGATTTTGTGTGTGATGGGGTCATAAAGAACATATCCTTTCTGAGTGAATGAGTATCCAACTAGAATGGTTGGTATAGACCTTGGTTCAAGTTTATCAGGACTGTGACAGTGTACAAAAGCTCTACATCCAATGATTCTGAGATGATCTAGTGGTGGAGGTTGATTGTGAAGAAGTTCATATGGTGATTTGTGATGAATTGGTTTGGAAGGCAATCTGTTGATGAGGTATGTGGAAGCTAATAAGCAATAGCCCCAAAAATGATTTGGAAAATTGGCTTGAAATTTTATGGCTCTGGCCATATCAAGTAGTTGTCTATGTTTCCTTTCAACTCTTGCATTTTGTTGTGGAGTGTTTGGACACGAGGTTTGATGTAAGATGCCATGTGTTGTGAAATAACTTCTGAGTGTCTCATTTAGGAACTCTGTACCATTATATGTTCTTATTGTTTTGATGGTTGTGTTGAAGTGATTTTTAACATATGCACAGAAAGTTTTGATATTTGAACTGGTGTGTATTTTACTTGGCATTAAATAAGTCCAAACAGCCCTTGAGTGATCATCTACAATTGTGAGGAAATATTTACATTTGTTGATTGTGGTGTGCTTGTATGGACCCCAAACATCAATATGAACAAGATCAAACAATTTTGTAGCATAAGAGGTACTAACATTGAAAGGTAAAGCACTTTGTTTTGCAAGTGGACATATTTCACAAGTGGAATGAGTAGTATTGCTAAACAAGGGTGCTAAAGGTTTTATTTGCTTAAGTACACTGTAAGATGAATGGCCTAGTCTTGAGTGCCACAATGATGGATTTGAACTGAGATGTAGAACAGTGGATGAGCTGGTAGGATATGATGATGGAGAATTCATGAAGTACAGGCCATCACAGAGGGTGCCATGTGCAATCCTCCTGTTCTGGTCCTGAAAGATGCAATATGAAGCAGTGAGGGTGAGTGAGATAGTTGTACCATGAAGCAATTTGCTAACTGAAATGATGTTATATGTGAATGATGGTATGTAAAACACATTGTGCAAAGTTATGTGAGCATTTATTGTGACTGAACCATAAGTTGTAACTTTGACTGTGTGACCATTAGGTAAAGATACAAGGACTCGTGTGGTTAATGTGTGAATGTTGTGCATGAGGGTGAGTGTGATTGATATATGATCTGTGGCTCCACTATCAATTATCCAAGCATCTTTAAAACTAGTAGTGAGAGTTGCAATGAATTTAGGAAGTTTAAGACTGCTAGAAGAAAAGATACCTTGAAATAGACTCCCCTGACTATTCTGCAACATGAGCATAACCTGTTTCAATTGGTTTTGCAATTGATCCATCCTTGCAGAAACATGAGTTGCATCTTGTGAGGAGTTTGAGCTTGCTGTGGGAGCTTGAGCTTGTATTGCTGATGATTTTGCATTCTCTTGCCCAACAACCATGTTTACAGTCTTTTGAGGTCTTTGATCATAAGAAGACTTGTTTTGCTTTGAAGGTTGATATTTGCCATGAAGTGGATGACCCACTGGATACCCTACATTTTTGTAACACTCCTCTTGTATGTGTCCTTCTTTTCCACATGTTCCACAGTAAATTCCTTTTCTGAAAATGCCCTTTCTTTCATAACCAGTGTTTGGATTAGAACCACTTCTCCTATCAGAAGTTGTGTTTGGATGTGTCTGTTTTGGTGGATTATACTTCTGATTTGCACTGTTTGCTGGCCTTGAAGAGTTGGTGTAAGAATTGAGAATTGTGGATGATACAGACTTTGAATTTGACCCCTCTCTTTGCTTTTCTTCTTGTCTGACCATAGTGTAAGCCTTGGCTGCTGATGGCAATGGTTGCATGAGTAAAATCTGACCCCTGATGTTAGAATAACCTTCATCTAGCCCCATAAGAAACTGAATCAACCTTTTCCTCTGATCCCTTTCTCCATTGATTCTACCATTTTCACAACTGCAAGTGCAAATACACAGATATGGTGCTTCCAATGCATCATATTCATCCCATAATCCCTTCAATTTATGATAGTAAACTTCAACACTGCAGTTTTCTTGCCTTAATTGCACTATATCATGACTTAATTGGAATATTCTATGACCATCAATTTGAGCATAATGCTCTTGTAACTCAAGCCATAGTTTTGAAGCAGAATTGATGAAATGCAAACTGTTACTAATCTGTTCACTCACAGTGTTCAGTATCCAAGAGATCAACATATCATTGTTTCTTTCCCATAAAGCTCTCAACTCAAAATCCATTGCTGGTTCAGGAAACTCACCAGTGATTAATTTCATCTTGTTCTTTGCATTCAATGCTATCATCAATGATCTTTTCCAAGAACTGTAGTTGTCAGATCCTGTGAGTTTCTTTGAGATGAGTAAGAGGCCTGGATGATAAGTTTGGTGTAAGAAGAGTGGATGATTGGATGTAAGTTCTTCAGTTGTGGAGATAGTTTGTTGTGTTGGCGCCATTTTTCTGTTTGAATATTCTTGATGAAAGTTGATGAATTGAGTGATTTTGATGATGAATGAGAGTGATTGGTGATGATGATTGTATTCTTGATGTTATGAGGAGCAAGAATATGTATTCAGTTATGGATTCTGATGATGTATGGTAGATTATGGTGGTTAGTTACGGTGGTAGAAGTTTGTTAGGGTGGAGAAAGTTTGTTATAGTGGTGGAAAACGGTTATTTTGTGACAGAGTTTGTTATTTTGATGGCGGAAGTGTATGGTGGTTATGGTTGAGCTTGATCATAGCTCTGATACCATATTGAGAAATGGAGAGAAGTCATTTAGACTTGAAAATGTGTTATTCTCATTCAAGTTGAAATGAATCATACAACACTCTATTTATAGAGTGGAGTCAAACTACAAAAGTCAAACTATGCTATTTCTACTTGTACAGTACATCTATGACTAATACATCAATACAGATACAATTACATGATACCACAATCTATCTGAGCCTTCTTATGGAGTTGTAGCTTGACTGGCTTTGTAGACTTGGTTTGCTTTGTTATGTTGTTGACTTGAGCTGTTGAGCTTGAGCAGTTCTGACCTCCTTTAGAAGTTAATGGCAAATTGGCAATGCCGACACACACTCATCTTTTTTGGGTTTTGAACTCATAGTGTGTGGATCTTTATATTTGTGTTTGTGAGCTACTTTTCATAACACTCTAGATGCATATGTGCGTTGACTTGTGAGCTACTTTTCATAACACTCTATATAATATTTCTTACTGATTCTCTATAGGATCAAGCTCGCTAAGTATTGTAGTAATACGTTTATGAAACAAGCTTAAAGACGTGTGAAATCACAAACATCGTAGTAGATAACAAACATTGATAAAAGAAAATGAAGTAAATTGATGTTTGCCACTAAAAGTGTAAACAACTTCTTGCATAACCGTTAAAAAAAATATGTGCACGTCAATTGTTGTTCATTTGTTGTGTATTGTGCAACGAAAAGCAACATACGTCAACTTGTGGCCTACTTGAAAATTCCATGTGAATGTGTTAACATTTAAATTTGTTAAATCAAAAGTTGAACGTGTAAGTTGTTATTGATAACAATATAAAAGAATTAAATAAACCAAAGGACTTGTGTACAAATGGTACCTCTTGTTTATCCAACCAATTTTTCAACACCTACATGGCAATTGGCAAAACATGAGTTTCAATCAACTCTGAAGTCGTCCTGTTTCTGTACGCACCAAGATAGCAGTGGGGGAGACTACTGAACGAATGTAAAGAGATGCTTAGATGTGAGATTTTACTTTTGAGAGCTTCTCGTCACGTTGTTAATGTAGGTCTAATTATGTGTCTTCATCGAATTTCTTGAGATAACCAGGAAGATCCGTTCATGAAGGTAAATCAAGAATTAGAACCACACTGATGCTGGACTACTTACGATATTTAAGGTTCCTTGTGTTGGCAACTCGCAATGTAGGAAACTTCCATATGAAATCAATCTGCAACACATTAATTAAGTGATGAACTTTTGTCATTTCTTGTTACTGTGAATGATTTGCCTCCCATAATGTTCTCAAACACTTGTCGGCTTGTCGCATGACCATGCTTTCACAAATCATCTCACCACAAGAGTCCCTAGAAAAATATCCTTCTACATTCTATTTCAACTCCAAGTTGCAAATTGCCATCTCGATCACTAAACCATTTTTCATTTCATTACCTCCCACTGAACATATAAATTAGAGTAAACTACAAAATACATCTATGCTACAAGCAAAAAGACAAAAATGCCCTTCATGTTATAACCACTTCAGAAGATAAACGGAAAAAATTTGCATCATTCGTCACTAGAGATGTACATTATCTAGTGTTTATTGACGGAGGGATGTAAATTTCATAATCTTTTATATGTGAAATTTGAGTAAGACTTAATATATTTTAGAATTTACTCTATAAAAAAGAAAAGGCAATGGTAAAAGTAAAACACATTGTAGCCTAAAAGTTTTCGCTTAAGACGGCCCCTACACAGTCTCAACTGTCGGAGCAACTACAATCACACACTCTCTACCTCCAATCAATCCCAAAACATCCATCCAACAATATGATGGGTTGATTACTGTTGGGAAGCATAGTGTGAACCATCAGGAGGAGCTGATTTTGAATGAGGTTAAGGCTACCTGTATTAGTTTAGAAGTAATTGCTACAAATTGTCATAATTTGGTAAGGTTAGAGCTTTCTAGGAGTGAGATGATAATTGATGTAGAGATGATATATATTGCTAAGAATTCTGTTGCTTTGAAAATATTGTGTATTAAGAAGTGTCATGTGTCTGATAAGGGGATTGAGGCTTTTGCAATGGGTTGTTCGAATTTGGCGGTGACTAGGGTAACAAAGTGTAAAAAGGTGACTCGTGAAGTTAAGGATTGGTTAATAGCGAGACGGAGGTCGCTGGTGATCGAATTGATCGAATGCACGTGAATGCAATTTCAAGTATCTAATTGTTTATACTTGACTTTTTATTGCAAACTATCAAATTCGATTTATGATTTTAGATCGGGATATTCTTTTAGATAAAAAAAAATGTGATCGGAATATGGGTTTCGTCACCAAATAAGATGAAGATGAAGGGCAAAGGGTGGTTGTGTGGTGCTTCTAGTAGAGGGTGATGGTGATGGGAAGTTAAAAAGAAAATGAATAGTAAACTGCAAAAAAATGTTCTTGCAAAAAATGTCTATGTAGCATGCAAGGGTAAAATAGTCATTTCATACAGCCAAAACTAATGACTGTTAGCCAAAAACAAGAATTTGCGGCTACAGTAACGCTAAGCGGACACAATTTGCTGAAAAATGAAATGTTATGGACATTTTTTGCACTTTTTTTTTGCAGACATAGTTTGCATTTTTCAGAAAGTTTAGGGACATTTTTTGCAGTTTACTCTGATCTTTATCTGTGAAATTTGAGTAAGACTTAATATATTTTAGAATTTACTCTATAAAAAAGAAAAGATTAATTTCATATATCACCGTACTTTAATTATTAATTTTATGTATACTTAAAGTGCACGTATTGAATGCATAATATACAATGTTTTTAATGAATGTTTGGGTATATATGAAATTTCTAACTAAAAGTCTAAGAGTGTGTTTGGTTCAAACTCGGTAATGAGAAAGAGAAAGATAATGATAAAATGCTAAGGAAAATGAAAGAGAAAGGAATACATTCCTCAATTTATTGAGTAATAGCCCAATAATAGCCCATTACCCGCTATTAAATAATGGGTCATGCACATTTTTTCGTTAGGTTACACATTCCTCACCCACAAACCTTGTACCAATCACGCCCCAAGAGAGAGGAGATGAAATTGCGCGATGGTAAAAGCCGACGGGAGATGAAATTGCGCAATGGTAAAAGATTTTGCATAACAGTCTCAACTGCTAGAGGAACACAACAATCAATCCCAAAAATCGATTACACAAATTCACTCCCTCACGAATGCCTAGCCCTAATATTCAACTTCCTAACAACGATCAAAGACCGCAACAACTCATCACGTGTCTCTCACCGTTGG
Organism: Artemisia argyi; assembly: GCA_030686995.1. Lineage (NCBI taxonomy): Eukaryota > Viridiplantae > Streptophyta > Magnoliopsida > Asterales > Asteraceae > Artemisia > Artemisia argyi. Next base: position 130,022,842 of record CM060707.1, on the reverse strand, counting down.
CTACGAATCGACGCAGAAAACCGCACCCACCTCACTCTTAATGCCCAAGCGCGTCTCCAACGCTTTATTCCGCAAATTTTCATCCGATTCGACTCACTCACTCGACTCGTTCTCCATAACCACGACTATAACACCTATTATAGTATAAACGATAATGACATGATCCTTATCACATCCATGTGTCCTAATCTCACGTGCCTCAAAATCAAGGAGTGCCATAGAATAACTGATTCAGGAATGGTTGTTTTTTCCAAAAACTGTAAGAAGTTGAAGGAATTTTCATATGATCATTGTTGGTGTAGTGATTTAGGTATTTTTGAGTTATTAGATAACTCTAGTCAGCTTGAGGTTTTGTCTGTTACGACCTTACATAAAGGGATACGTATCTATAGTGACAACTCTGCATCTTTTTGCGCGGCGAAGACGCTTAAGGTTATTAAACTTAACGGTGTCCATAGTGAACGGGTATTCGAACCATTGATTATTGGTGCGAAAAATTTGAAAAGATTGCAGTTGATTTACTCTGATGGAAATTGGGACAGGTCGTTGGAGATGATTCCAGACGATAACTGTTTAGTTGAGGTTCATTTGGAACGTGTTAATGTGAGTGATGTCGGTCTTTCATCGTTAGCTAAATGCCGTGATTTAATAGTGTTACGTATTGACAATTCACCATGCACGGATGTTGGATTGATTAGTGTTGCTGAGAATTGTAGGGCATTAAAGAAGCTTTATGTTGGGGGTAAGAGTGAGATAGGAGACAATGGGTTGATTGCTGTTGGGAAGCATATAGTGTGAACCTTCAGGAGCTGATTTTGAATGGGGTTAAAGCTACCTGTGTTAGTTTACAAGTAATTGCTACAAATTGTCAGAATTTGGTAAGGTTAAAGCTTTCTTGGAGTGAGACGATAACTGATGTGGAGATGATGTGTATTGCTGAGAAATGTGTTGCTTTGAAGATACTGTGTATTGAGGAGTGTGCCTTATCTAATAAGGGGATTGAGGCATTTGCATTGGGTTGTCCAAATTTGGCGGAGATTAGGGTAACAAAGTGTAAAAAGGTGACTCGTGAAGTTAAGGATTGGTTAATAGCGAGAAGGGGGTCCTTGGTGGTCGAATTAAATGCATGTGAATGCAATTACTAGTGATAGTGGAGTGCAAGAGCATGTCAGAGGAGGTTCCACCAGCAGCAAATGATGTGGCTGTCAGTGGACCTGAGCCTATATCTACTAGCTCTACCTCGAGTCGCAATGGTGATCCGTTATCATATTTTAAGGCGAGCTCACGAATCATCCTTTCTTTTTGAACAAAAACTTGAATTAGTAAGAACTTTTCTATTGTTGATCTTTATCCTCATTTAAGTTCTTATTCGGAAATAGTAATACGGAGTAGTATTCTATCTATTAAAAAAATTATAATATGACTTGTTATGAGCATTACTTAATGGCTTTTGATAAGTATTGGAATTATGGTAAGTCATTTATCTTTCAAGTACATACTATTATCTTGTTTGTTTCTTTCATTCTATTTCATTTGACTTATGATTTGTTCTCATTGTCTATTTGAGCGGAGCTTATCATTAAACTTTTTTATTTTTCGTTTCTTAACTTTTATATCTTAAATTTAGGTCTTTCATCCATTGGGTGTTCGTATGTTCATCAACTCGAGTCGTTGATGTCCTTTCTCATGTCATAGTCACTTATGCTTCTCACGTAATATCCCCCCACAAGTTTCTTCTAATGGAATTGTTTTTCTCAAACTTGGGCATTTTTATCCTCATTGTGATTTTTTAGTTATGGGTATTTATGTTTATGTTTTTCTTGCAATTTTCAGACACTTGAAACGTTATAAAGAATACACTAAGTATATTAATCCTATTAATATATGTAATATATTTTTGTCTAGTGTATTGATGTCAAAACAATTTCTATTTCGGTAGTTGCTTATGTAGTACGGGCTCTTTTATTTATTGTCACAGCAGGTTAGATGTGTCAATGTTAGAAAACATTCATTTTATATCAAAATATGTATCGTTCCTACTGCAAAGCAAAATAACGTTCCTGAAAATCAATGAAAACCAAAACTAGATTATGATTTGGCCGTTTTAGCGTTGGCATCTGTAAGTGTGTTTTTAAATTAAGAATTATAGAAAGTACTTTTTAGGTATAATAGTTTTAGTTCTGATTATTTAGGTTTCTGTATTTTATTAAGTTTATAATTTTTCAAGCATTCGGATATACAAGTATACAACATGAATGTTGGTGTTGATGTTCTGCTTTAACCGGGTAAATGAAACTAAGAAAGATCATTTCACACATGATTTTAGGTACAATTATCCAAACATGGTTTCATTGTTGGCTAAGGCAACTCATGCAAGCAGCAATTAACTATTCTGCATCATGAGTCCATGATTAATGATAGTTCAAGAAGCAAGCTAAGTGCTAAGAACACTTATTTATATAGGATTATTAAGAGTCGAGTGGCTAGAACTATATACTAAAGCCAACAACTAAAAAAGTAATAGAACTGTCTTCATGTTGTTATGATCCTTGATTCTAATTGATATGAGTGGTTTTTTTTTTTTTTTTTTGTTTATTATTATTATTTTTTATTCTTTACGTATTAAATGGTTTCCATGCTGGATTAAGTTTAGTTTTCGAAAGTCTTGGCTTAGATAATTTCTATAGGGATGAGTCGATTTTCTCACATTTCTGTAAATTATGAAAAAAAGTAAAGTAAAGTAACTCTCAATACCGTCTTCCACGGTGTATGGGGGAGGTTGATATGTAGACAGCCTTACCCCTACATAAGGTAGAGAGGCTGCTTCCGGTTCTACCTAAGGTAGAAAAGGACCTCCAGCCTTTTGTAAGGAGTGAGGATCGAACCCTTGACCTCTTGGTTGAGAGGCAAGGGGTTTTCCAACTGATCCAACCCTACTTGGTTATTTTTGTAAATTATGAGATAACTTATAATTCAGCCACATCCCATTCATCCGTTATCAATTCAGCAAATGAAGGTGGTCTTGGGCTCTTGGCTGCTGATGGTTTTAACTTTTCAGTGAAGGTCGGTGATGGTGTAGGAGACTAGGAGGGGATGGGTCATAATGGAGGGGGATGCCCCAACATTAAGCTTTTTAAACAAGCTCATTCAAACAACCCCATATTATGTCAATATATTGTCAATTAGTATGTTAACTAGTTATAAATACCCCTTGCACGCACGTGATTTTAACTTAAATTTTTTTTTATCATGTATTATTGCCAAATATATCTCTTAATTTGTATTGAACTTTACATTGTAGCATCAATTTGGAATATCTAGTGGAAAGGTGTATAAGGGTAATTAGGCCAATTAGTGAGTCATGAAAGATGGGAGTAGTACTTATTTGATTTGATGACTTGTTGGAGAGGAAATGTAATTCATTTTATTGAGTTTCATGTTTATGGGTAATTGATAAGTTGGATAACAAATTATGAGCATTTAGTATTATAATTGTGCTTTAGCTACTCATGCATGTCATGGAAAAATAGCTCTCATTTCAATCCACAATGTCACCATATTTTTTTTAATGAGCGTCTCTCTTATTATGATTTTGGGCTTCTCAATGGATTTAGTTTATTTAGCGTCGCAAGGATTGAGAATTATGAGGAAAAAGTGACTAATTCTATAGTAGATAGTATGAAGTCCCTCATTGATGACCGCCTATCATTTTTTTTTCTTTCTAGTTAAGTATTTTCTTTTGATATGAATGGTATAATGTATTTTTTCTTACTATCTACTAAAAGGCAAGTCACTTGATTGGTTCGAATCAACCAGAAGAAAGGTCTGTGTAGAGAAGCATCGATAAATGTTATTAACATTGATCATACGGCTTAGAGGAATTCCTCTCTCCGCTTTTAGACCAGTAGTATGGAGTCCTCTAGTTGACTTTTAGCGCTCTCTCAATAAGGAGAGTCAGTTCTCTTTCAACACCTATCCTCATTCATTGTAACATTACCCTTATCTCTTCTCTAATTGTCGCATTCCCTTGGGCGAAAGAGTAATAGTTGTTTACCAAGACAAACCGTAGCGGGATGTATGAGAACTTAAATGAACACCATGGAGAGCTACACTTGCGCTTAGGAGAAGAATCCTGTGACCCTCCCATGATTGAATGACTGAGCTATGCCATGGGGGAAGTCTTTATCTGAACATGCAGTCGAAGAACTCCTCCGCTTTCAAGCTTCATTTTTCATACCTGCATCCCTTGCCCCGGACAAGCCCTACTCTTTTTAGTCGTTTCCGGAAGAAAGAATTTATTGACAAATCTCCGGGTTCACTCCCCAACTAACGGTCTTTGACTTTCATACTAGTTGGCTTTCTGTCATTAGTGCTTTATGTTTTAATGTCAAAGTGGTATCTCATTCAAGAATATATAATCATTTTGATATACATTAGATCAGATGGGCTTGTATCTTGTGAAGGAAAATCTTTGTACTTGATACATATTTACAGGGCCAACTTGTTCTGAAATAGTGTTTCTTGTATATATGGTGTGTAATTCTCATGAAGGTTTCTTGATTCAGAGGATGTTTGTTTTGAAATTCACATGAATTGGTTTAGACATGAAAGTGTTAAACAAATGTACCTTATAACTATTTTATAATCTAAGCATGTTTCTCTAATGCTTTATAAGACACGACTAATACAACGGAAAATTTTACTTACCAGGTCTTATGATACTTAATTAACTCTTATGTCATGTTGTACAAGAACATTATTATTGAGGTTTTAGATGAAAAACAAAAAACAGCATGTAAATTATGCTTTGTGAATCTTTTTCCTAATAAAACAAAACCTCTAGCGGGGACTTTTTCATTTTAAAAAAATCAAATCATTCCTTTTTTGGTAATAATTTTTTTTTTTATTATTTTTTTTTTTTTGGATTTTGAAAAATAATTAGACCTAATTATTTCCTAATTTGCCTAAAAATTCTTTTAAAAACGTTTTTTTAGCTACATGTGTAAATAAACTTAAAATACACATGGGCCTTAATGCTATTTTTCATAATTCTAGGCAATCAAATGTAATTTTTTTAAAAAGAAAACCGGACTCCTGTCATCCCAATACATTCATCCTCATCCTAATTCCACAACACCAAGATGTTCCCTTTTCACAAGCTTGCAAAACGAATTGAAGATAACAACCACTGATTCTATTTTTTTTTAGCTTGAATCTCCTAATAAAAGGTAATTAAATGTGTTTTTAATTTCGATTTTCAAATCATCAAACCCATGATTCTATTATCTATTTGTAATTCTAAAATTTGATTTTTTGATGTAATTAAGCGGATTTGTCTTATATTTAGCACCTTATATGTTTTTATGAATGCATGTTAAGTTTTCTTATCCTTTGCAGGTTAAGGATCTTTTTTGTACTCAATAGCACTCCCATTAGACGAACTAGAACCAAGGACAACAAGAAGTTATGCTCCTTCTAAAAGGCAGTCTATTTCCAAACACTAAACTGATTACACATTTTGGAAGCACTTTATTTTATTTTCAAGTCTTATACACCAACATGAAAGATGTGCCACCGAAGTATCACCTTTAGTTGGTCATTTTAAGGTTAGAATCTCATTAGTGTGTGCTCACACATGTTATATATACATTTGATACAATTTGGCCATTATATATTCCTAGAGTTTATTGTTATTATTTTAGATCGATCAGCATGAAACCTCTGCTTTAGAGAAGGTGAAGGTCGAATTTGTAGTGATGCTTAACCACCACGAAATTTTTGAGATAAAATCTGCATCAGTATGTATTGCTTTATAGCAAGTAGTTAAACATGGATTAACGAATCCTGTTATGAGAATGACCTCATATCATGATAAGTCTGAATATACGTAATAAACTTTCTGAAACTAACCGATATACGTAACATACTTATTTTATTCCAAGGATACGTAATATACTTTTAAATACTTACCAATGTACGTAACATTGATGATTACCATTTTAAAAAGTTACAGTTTTGGTCCCTTTTGTTTGCGTTGACTTTCACCGTCAGTCCTTTGACACTTTTTACTTAGAAAATTTATAGTAATTGTCCCTTGACATTTTGTTGACTTCCGTTGTTAGTCCTTTGACATTTTAATAATCTTTCGTCCGTTTTTCTTTACGTTTTTATCCGTCTTAAGCCGTTTTCCTCCGTTTTTATACAATTTTGTCCGTTTTGTCTTACGTTTTCATACTTTTTTATCCGTTTTTATACGCTTTCATCTGTTTTTCTTATGTTTTCATACGATTTTATTCGTTTTATACATTTTATTCATTTTTATATGCTTTTATCTATTGTTTAACGCTTTCGTCTATTTTTCTTACGTTTTCATACGTTTTTATCCGTTTTTCTCCATTTTCATAATAAAAAAAACGTAAGAAAATGGACGAAAGCGTATAAAAATGAATGAATACTAACAAACACAGATTAAAATGTATAAAAACGTAAGAAAAACATACAAAATCTATAAAAACGGATGAAGACGGATAAAAACATATGAAAACATAAGAAAAATGGACGAAAGCGTATAAAAACGAAAGAAAACGGATAAAACAGACAAAAAATGATAAAAACGTAAGACAAAACGGACAAAATTGTATAAAAACGGAGGAAAACAGCTTAAGACGGATAAAAACGTAAAGAAAAACGGAAGAAAGATTATTAAAATATCAAAGGACTAACAATGGAAGTCAACAAAATGTCAAGGGGCAATTACTGTAAATTTTATAAGTAAAAAAGTGTCAAAGGACTAACGGTGAAAGTCAACGCAAACAACAGGGACCAAAACTGTAACTTTTTAAAATGGTAATCGTCAATGTTACGTACATTGGTAAGTATTTAAAAGTATATTACGTATCTTTGGAATAAAATAAGTATGTTACGTATATCGGTAAATTTCAGAAACTTTGTTACGTATATTCAGACTTCACTCTATCTACAATTATGTTTATTTAGGTTTCGATAGATGAACGCCCTTCGCATGATAATGGTCTTTTACACTCAATGATGATAGTGACCAACAATTGTATCTTGAATATTGCATTTTCTGAAGTTGAAATTCGAGTTGGTGTCGTGTCAAGAAAAGGTGAATCAGTATAAGCAACTGAGCAAGGATAACCAACAATTGATATTGTATAAGAAAGTGATTGCCAAACAAGAGAGGAGCTCCAAAGCACTTGAAGACGCCTTAGAAGATGAGGAAGATTGAAGAAGAGAACAAAATTATCTGCTAGATCGAGAACAAAGATGTACCACCAACAGAATAAGGAAGAGGTACTTTCATATAAATATTAATGTTAGTTTGAGACTCTAACACACCACAACGGTTTGATTTGCATAATAAGATAGTAAGGCATAAGTTTCTGTTTTTTTAACCTTTTTTCATATTCTTGGACTAGAATGTAAATTTTAGTAAAAACGCAGACTTCCTAATACAATACGAATTTATATTGTATTACAATTCTTAAAAGCCCACAATAACCAATTTTAAACCTTATATATACCCAATTCATAGGCTATTTTTTTATTCCATCGAATTCATCACAGCTATCTGTAGTTGCTCATTCAATAAAAGTCAACAAATCTCCAGGTTTTCTTTTTCTTCTTTGTAAGTATGACAATCAAAATCAGTCATATTGAAGAAATCTATGCTGACAAAGGTAAATTGAATATAAGATAACATCACTATGGAATCAATACTATTCCAACAACAATCCATCAAAGCTAGCTGGCATTGATATGATCATAATGGATGAACATGTATTTTAAATTTCTTTAGCCGTTGATATATTGTTACAAAACCCAAATTGTGTTTCTCTAGATATATTCTCAAATTGTGTCTTTTAATCTGTGACAGGTCAAAGATTTAAAGAGATATGGTGGTTTTGAAAATTGGATTTTGTGGGAAATTGGAAGGATTATCAAGTCCATAGCTCCTACAATGTATACTATTGAGGACATAAAAATGGCAATAGCTCCTGCAATGTTTGGATGTTCGGAGAAAAATGTGCAAGGAAAGCATATAGATTTTGTGGAGACATTTATGTGTTGTTGTGATCAGGGACTGCAATATCTCATATAGTAAAGTAAGTGCTTCCTGTTTCTTTTACTACCATTGGACCATATAAGATCAGCAGTAGCACTAACTTTTTCATAACTTTGTTATGAAGATATGTTGAAACACTGAACATAGGACAGTTTACACAACAGGAAAAAGAGCTTCATTTGTTGGACTTGCATCGGTTGTGCACAAGGATCCAGTCACATAAGGCCATAAAGGACATGCCTTATAGAAGAATCTGACATGCACAAGGATCCAGTCACATTGGTTGTGTACTAACATGAGAATGGACAGCTCTTGTGCTATCTCATAAGGGACATGCCTTATAGAAGAATCTGACAAAATAAATGATCAAGATGGGTAAAATATCTCTGTCTATTGTTTTCTGTTGCTTTATTAGTAGTTAAATGTTAATACATGTCTGATACATATTTCACATTTGCTAAGGTGAGTATTCACGAAATAATTAAGTAGCATAGCATTAACATATCTAAAGAATGAGTTGTGTAACTTTTCTACAAGCTACATGCTCTGTCTTGCTGGTTCTAATCCCATAGGTGGAGGGTAGGAATAAAGCTACAAGTTTAATTAAATACTTATGTGACCTATTAAGCAATTGGATCTCATGTTTATATTTGATTTTAATCTTCATGCCTACCTTGCAGTACACGTACACCAATACTCCTAATGCATGATAAAGAATCTAAATATGATCAAACATGAGATTTACAGGCTCTTATATTAGTAACTAAAGTGTTTTTCTTATATTAGTAACGATAGTGTATAATATTACTGGGTTCAAAGTTAAATTAAAGGAAATTACACTATATTTACATAAAGTTTTTTGTTTAGTAGTTTTGATTGAAAGCTCGGTTATATGTGGCTCCGCCACTACTCTAAAAGATTGGTTGTTGATTGATGGGTAATTTATATGGTTGATGATTAGTACTTATAGTAACTTTAAGGGTATTCGTGTGGGGAGGGGGCGTGGATAGAATAAACAGTTTAAATGGAACATGACATTGTGCTGAAACATGTTTAAAAAGGTCTGCTATACATTTTAGGTTTAGTTGTTATTGTATTTGATTACTTGAATGTTTATAATGGAAAAAAAATATACTACTCAAGAAACCATAAAATATATATTCCCATAAGAACAGTAAAACTGTGATGAAGAATAACCACTTACGGACTGCATGAATTGTCATATGTCACCACACTTGCCGCATTAGTACCTTTGTTACACTTGCCGCATTAGTACTTTCTTGATTAGTATCATTATTCTTTGTTTATAATTTAAATGTGATAATCAATATCGATTTTCACTATACCGTATACTAGATTCTGAGTATTTACGAGACTTTAACTATCACATAAATCTATATACATATATTTTCATGTCTTCTCTGATGTTTAGTGGTTGTGTTGGTAGGTTATTTAGGTTGCATCATTTATGGAAAGCAGCTATGTTTCTGCTACTGAGAACTTAATTATACGCATTTTCAGATAAGTAGATTGAGAAGCATTAAAAAACGCGATGGCCTTGATGTGTGTCTATAACAAGAAATGGGCTTTCCAAAAGGGTGGACATCATAGTGAACTTTAAGTCGAAGGTCACGTAGAAAATAGAGTGGTTCACTACTGGTTTTGGAATCGAAGTCATGATTTAGAATGAAAGCTACGTACAACACCAAGTAGGAAGATAATATCGGTACTTTCATGATAGGTACCTTGAGCACCGAAAAAGAGCGACAATGACATTTACAAAATGGGATGAATGTTGTATCACTACTAGAAAAAATACCATTAGCAACAATTATTTTAACAACAATAGAAAAATCGTTGCTAAATTGTGCATTTAGCATCTAATTTTAACAACGAAATTGTTAACAAAGTTGCAATTTTTTTAGCAACAAAAAAATTAGTTGCTATTTCTACAAATGACCATAAATATTTGTTGCTAATTTAGCAACAACTAAAGCAATTTCGTTGCATTTTCAAATTAGCACCGGTCGAATTAGCATCAATTGGTGTTAGTTGCTAATTCGACAGGTGCTAATTTTAGATTGCAACGAAATTTGCTTAGTCGTTGCTAAATTAGCAACAAATATTTATGGTCATTTGTAAAAATACCAATTAACTTTTTTGTTGCTAAAAAAATAGCAACTTTGTTAACAATTTTGTTGCTAAAATTAGATGCTAAAGGCACAATTTAGCAAAGATTTATCTATGGTTGTTAAAATAATTCTTGCTAATGACATTTTTTCTAGTAGTGGTATTTGTAAGATAATCATGTTCTTGCCGTTAAGTTTTGTTGACATATATATAGATTCGAATCTATTTAATAGTATCAATTCTATGTAAAGAATCCAAATACATAGGTATGTTTCATTTGCATACCAGTGAATGTAACCATTTACAGGTTGGAGTATTATAGTTTATGACAGCAAAATTATAATGCTTTAAATAGGTATTCTCTTAATTAATCGATGTTTAAGTAATAGTATTCATGAGTAATACTGAGCATCTAAGGCATCATGGTGTGTTTTAATGTACCGTGGGCTATTCTTTATGGGTTCATAGATCCTAACCAGGTTAAGGTAAGCTTAATACATAACATACTGAATATGGCGTGTGGATGAAACTGTTTTCATATAAGACCTTTATGATAAGCACCATATCATGTACAAAACTTCCATATTGTCACAAGAAATAATTGCAATATTTAATAGTTTTCACCGAATAAAGCTTCTATGAGATATTGGTTGGAGGCAAGGATTTACACCAAGAGTTAATGAAAGTTGCTCCAAACCTTATTGGGAACATGATGGTAATGCTACTTTAGCACTATAAGAAATTGATTCTTTTCTATTCACTTAATAATTTAGTACTATTTGGATGATTATATGACATTTTTAACGAAGAAGAAAATCTTGGAAATAATTAAACATCATAACCTCTATATGGAGATTTGAGAATAGGGTTTTTTTAGACTGCCTCACACTATAGTTGGATTTTTTTTTTTTTTTTTTTTTTTTTTTTTTTTTTTTTTTTTTTTTAAGGATTTTTCACCTTGGTAAAATTTATAGTTGGAAATTTTGAACCATTTATCTATGAGTGGATTGATTTGAATTATATTATATCTCTATCAAGGCAAATAGGTAGAATGAACAAATTCAACTACAAAAGAAACACGGCAAGTTAATAATGGACTAATCTAGCCTGACATGCTTTCATCTGTGCAAAGTTGGACCTTTTTTTGACACGTCATCCAACCTCATACTTCTCCCTTCTTCAACCTCTAATTCGCATTGTAATTACACTTTTGTAGTTTAATGGTCAAAACATTTTTTTTTATATAAATATGCCTCTATTTGCATTTCACAATGTGTATTGCAGTGGATATTTGCCATGAGAGGGAGGGAGGGACTTTTGAAAGTCATCCATTACAAGTTTCAATACCTTCACAACTATGAAGGACTGTTGAGATCTCTCATCGTCTACGCACTAATAAATCTTGACCAATATTATATCAAATGCTTAATACCATGTATTTATGCAACAAGATAGTGATAAAAAATTTCATGGACGTAAGCATGATGCTTCTATGCTCACTTGAGGTAATTATTAAATATTATAATAGCTGAACTTACAAAAGTGACATGGTAACACAATCATTAATATTTCACCATAAGATGAAAAAAATATATTGATCTAAATTATCGATACACAAACACAACATGCGATAGTTAAACTTTGTATATAAAAATGACCCATATTTATGAAATACTATACATGAGCTTTTGCCATCTACATTAAACATAGTAATAAATCAAAATTAAGAATCGTAATTAAAATAAAAAAACAAAAATTAAGCTATTTATTTTTTTAATAAATAAAAATACATTATTGAAAATTATAGAAAAAACCTCGCGCGTACGCAGGCATTATAACTAGTGATATAAGATGATATATCTGCAAAGTCTACGAGTAAACTAAATGATTCTTTTTTGTTTTTTGTGTTTACGATTTCTACGAATACATAGGTTTTGTTTTGTTGTTGATCTCATGTAAATGAATTGTACTAAATTAGGGAGGATTGTTGGAAATTTAGTGCAATTGACGGTTCATGTCATTAATGAAAATGGGCTTGGAGGTACGAAGTGTACACTTTGATGGGTCGATGCTCATGGTCTCGTAGCATCTGGAATTTCATTTTCAAATGGTGGGGGTTCTCTCTTTCTGGGGATCTCGGTTACAAATGTGTTAGCAATTTTGTTAATCGTTTGAGCACCAAGAAAAAAAGAATGTTCTCGCCATTTCATCTCCAATGCTTTGAAGCAGTCATTTTCACCTCTATTTGGCATATTTGGAGAAGCAGAATTGACAAGGTTTTTCGATTAAAAAAGTCCAACGATTGTGATATCTTTAAGGATGTTCAATCCTTATCATTTTATTGGGGTGTAAGAAGTTTAGATTAGATTGGGATATATGGATGAATAACCCGGTATTAGCTATTTCTCCAATCGTGTAATGTTCTTTTGTTGTTTTCTAGCATCTTGCTAGATCTTTGTATTCTAATAAAATTCCACCATTCAAAAAAAAAAAAAAAAAAAAAAAAAAAAAAACTGAACCTCCTTGAATCAAATAGCGGTATTGTAAAAATCTAGCAACTAAGGGAGTTCAGTGAGTTATACTCTTTAGTGAGTAGATTTTGAACGACCTCATTAGGCTGATGAGTTTTGTGAGTTATACTATTGAGTGAGTACATGTACACTGAACGACCTCATTAGGGAGTACTTTCATGAGAGGGTTCAACCTTTTAGTGAGAAAGCCCATCAATGAGTATACTCAGGAGCAACCATTCAGTAAGAAAGCTCATTTGTGAGAAATTTCGTCAGTGAGTACACGCAGGGAGCAAGCTCATTAGCGATTGCTGGAACTGATTTCCTACTAACTTGTAATGGTCTTGAGGAGATTAGTTGATTTGTCGTGTAACCACTATTGCTATAATGGAGAAACATTATGAGGAGATTAAATGATCGATTAATTTATCATAATTCTGTTGAATAAGTTTCTTCTCTATATAAGAAAAGAAGTCTACATGGGAAATAGACATGAAAACCTAAACACTCATAAGCGAAAAGGTTCTTGAATTTGTGTATAAATCAAGAACATAAACACTTCGAATTGTCTTCAAGAGATATTCGTGCAACCCAAACAAATAAAGTCTAATAGCTTCTTTTGAAAAGTGATTACACGATTCTAGTGATATATGGTTTGATTATCTTTACCTAGCGTGAAAGCCCATCACATAAAGCAAGTTTTTAGAATTAGACAAATAAAATTTTATTAAGAAAAAGAATGTGTACCATTTGGAATACAAAGTCAAGTTATATCTTGTTGCACACGGACAGTTGACTACCATACAGGTTCCTTTGTCCCCATGTTTGTTCACCTTGTTCACCAATCCAACCATTTTCCTATAAAACCACAACACATTTATGTCCCCAAAATCATCAGCTCTCATAACAACTATACCAATGAAGAAAGAGGGTCGTCAACACATTGTCGTTCGAAACTACCCAATCCTCCCTACTCCACTATCTCGACAACGAAATATCAAAATTGTGGATTCGGATTCTGGCACCAAAGTGTCAAGGAAACCTACAAATCAGCCAAAGTTTAACGGGAAATGTGACATGCCACGATATGCTGGTTATCATATCTACACGGCTTCTAAGTCCAATGACAATACCAAAGGTACCATGAAATCAACATCCGATCATAGACTGATCGGATGTCCTAGTGGTGCATCGTCTGCAGATACTTTAGCTTACTTAGCTGGCTACATAAGTAATGACGACCATGATGAATATGAGAGTGATGGTGATCAACTATGATTACCGTTACCGTTGTGATTATAATTGTAACATAGAATTTGGGATCGAAACCGAACTGAAACACCCTTGGAAACCATGACATGAGGGACAAAACCATGAGTTTTGAGGACAAGACTCGTTTTTAGGCGCGGTGTATTGATACGTGCATGACACTGGACCAAGTCCAAAGAAGAACAACCACCGTCTCCATCATTTATGCATACACACGTTTAGTATTGAAGTAGTTATTTGCATGCATGAGTTGTTACATGCATTGTTTTAGGAACTCATTAAACCATTATTTTCATGTCCTTGTTTTAAGCCTAAGAAAAGTGTAGTGGATACCCATGTTAGCCACTAACTAGTTGGTAGTTTTATTTCTGGCATTATAAATATTGTAGTCTGTTATTGAATGAAATAGAGAAGAGAAAATGTTTAAGAAAGTTAGTAGTTAGTTTTAGTAGTACTAGAATTCTATTCCTTCACCTATTTCTTGGAGATTGACTGCCTCAAGTAGTCCCTATCATATCAATGGTGCTTTCATCGACTTACTCGCCACCTCCAACACGTTACTCACGAGATGTCTTAGAAAAAGTGGCTGATCTAGTGGATCAACTAGCTACGACGGTTCAAGCCTTTTGCTCGTCCACTGCCGTACACGAAACCATCTCACAAGAACTCACTTTGCAACCCACCACTACCACTGATGTTGCTACAAATTTCACGTGCATCGACAGTTAGGTTGCAACTCAAATTTCTCCTTCCCCGTTGCCACCTTCAACTACCCAACCAACTCATAAAGGGCCAACAAGCCTACACGAGTTCACTCCTACTGCCACCTCCAACCCTAATGCCACCTTACACGGACTCAACATGCTTACTGACCCACCAAAGCAAACCGACGCACAGCCATTACATTGCCTTTCAACCAAAGAAATCCAAATTACACGTAGCAACGGACTTTGTTTTCAATGCCCGGAGACATTTCATCTCGATCGTCAATGTCCACCAAAGTTTTTTTTTTCTCCAAACCGAACCGAAACCCCCTTGGAAACCATGACATGAGGGACAAAACCATGAGTCTTGAGGACAAGACTCGTTTTTAGGCGCGGAGTATTGATACGTGCATGACACTGGACCAAGTCCAAAGAAGAACAACCACCGTCTCCATCATTTATGCATACACACGTTTAGTATTGAAGTAGTTATTTGCATGCATGAGTTGTTACATGCATTGTTTAAGGAACTCATTAAACCATTATTTTCATGTCCTTGTTTTAAGCCTAAGAAAAGTGTAGTGGATACCCATGTTAGCCACTAACTAGTTGGTAGTTTTATTTCTGGCATTATAAATATTGTAGTCTGTTATTGAATGAAATAGAGAAGAGAAAATGTTTAAGAAAGTTAGTAGTTAGTTTTAGTAGTACTAGAATTCTATTCCTTTAGCTATTTCTTGGAGATTGACTGCCTCAAGTAGTCCCTATCATATCAATGGTGCTTTCATCGACTTACTCGCCACCTCCAACACGTTACTCACGAGATGTCTTAGAAAAAGTAGCTGATCTAGTGGATCAACTAGCTACGGCGGTTCAAGCCTTTTGCTCGTCCACTGCCGTACATGAAACCATCTCACAAGAACTCACTTTGCAACCCACCACTACCACCGATGTTGCTACAAATTTCACGTGCATCGACAGTTAGGTTGCAACTCAAATTTCTCCTTCCCCGTTGCCACCTTCAACTACCCAGCCAACTCATAAGGGGCCAACAAGCCTACACGAGTTCACTCCTACTGCCGCCTCCAACCCTAATGCCACCATACACGGACTCAACATGCTTACTGACACACCAAAGCAAACCGATGCACTGCCATTACATTGCCTTTTAACCAAAGAAATCCAAATTACTCGTAGCAATGGACTTTGTTTTCAATGCCCGGAGACATTTCATCTCGATCGTCAATGTCCGCCAAAGTTTTTTTCTCCAAACCGAACCGAAACCCCCTTGGAAACCATGACATGAGGGACAAAACCATGAGTTTTGAGGACAAGACTCGTTTTTAGGCGCGGAGTATTGATACAAGCATGACACTGGACCAAGTCCAAAGAAGAACAACCACCGTCTCCATCATTTATGCATACACACGTTTAGTATTGAAGTAGTTATTTGCATGCATGAGTTGTTACATGCATTGTTTTAGGAACTCATTAAACCATTATTTTCATGTCCTTGTTTTAAGCCTAAGAAAAGTGTAGTGGATACCCATGTTAGCCACTAACTAGTTGGTAGTTTTATTTCTGGCATTATAAATATTGTAGTCTGTTATTGAATGAAATAGAGAAGAGAAAATGTTTAAGAAAGTTAGTAGTTAGTTTTAGTAGTACTAGAATTCTATTCCTTCATCTATTTCTTGGAGATTGACTGCCTCAAGTAGTCCCTATCATATCAATGGTGCTTTCAATGACTTACTCGCCACCTCCAACACGTTACTCACGAGATGTCTTAGAAAAAGTGGTTGATCTAGTGGATCAACTAGCTACGGCGGTTCAAGCCTTTTGCTCATCCACTGCCGTACACGAAACCATCTCACAAGAACTCACTTTGCAACCCACCACTACCACCGATGTTGCTACAAATTTCACGTGCATCGACAGTTAGGTTGCAACTCAAATTTCTCCTTCCCCGTTGCCACCTTCAACTACCCAGCCAACTCATAAGGGGCCAACAAGCCTACACGAGTTCACTCCTACTGCCGCCTCCAACCCTAATGCCACCTTACACGGACTCAACATGCTTACTGACCCACCAAAGCAAACCGATGCACTGCCATTACATTGCCTTTCAACCAAAGAAATCCAAATTACACGTAGCAACGGACTTTGTTTTCAATGCCCGGAGACATTTCATCTCGATCGTCAATGTCCACCAAAGTTTTTTTTCTCCAAACCGAACCGAAACCCCCTTGGAAACCATGACATGATGGACAAAACCATGAGTCTTGAGGACAAGACTCGTTTTTAGGCGCGGAGTATTGATACGTGCATGACACTGGACCAAGTCCAAAGAAGAACAACCACCGTCTCCATCATTTATGCATACACACGTTTAGTATTGAAGTAGTTATTTGCATGCATGAGTTGTTACATGCATTGTTTTAGGAACTCATTAAACCATTATTTTCATGTCCTTGTTTTAAGCCTAAGAAAAGTGTAGTGGATACCCATGTTAGCCACTAACTAGTTGGTAGTTTTATTTCTGGCATTATAAATATTGTAGTCTGTTATTGAATGAAATAGAGAAGAGAAAATGTTTAAGAAAGTTAGTAGTTAGTTTTAGTAGTACTAGAATTCTATTCCTTCATCTATTTCTTGGAGATTGACTGCCTCAGGTAGTCCCTATCATATCACACACAGTGTGTGGATCTTGATATTTGTGAGCTACTTTTCATAACACTCTAGATGCATATGTGCGTTGTTGTGATCAGGATTAACATGATTTTGTTACTAGCTTGTGTTCCTTTTATCCTTTACAGCTTTCTATTTTTGTACAATAAAGTATTCATAATCTACCAAATAAAAGTTTTCGTTTTCCTATTTTATTTATATCATATTTCTTTCTTATTCTCTATAGGATCAAGCTCGCTAAGTATTGTAGTAATACGTTTATGAAACTAGCTTAAAGACGTGTGAAATCACAAACATCGTAATAGATACCAAACAATATTGATGAAAGAAAATGAAGTAAATTGTTTGCCACTAAAAGTGTAAACAACTTCTTGCATAACCGTTAAAAAAATATATATATGTGCACGCGTCAATTGTTGTGTATTGTGCAACGGAAAGCAACATATGTCAACTTGTGGCCTACTTGAAAATTCCATGTGAATGTGTTAACATTTAAATTTGTTAAATCATGAGTTTATCCAACCAAGTTTTCAACACCTACATGGCAATTGGCGAAACATGAGTTTCGATCAACTCTGAAGTCGTTATGTTTCTGTACGCACCAAGATAGCAGTGGGGGAGACTACTGAACGAATGTAAAGAGATGCTTAGATGTGAGATTTTACTTTTGAGAGCTTCTCGTCACGTTGTTTATGTAGGTCTAATTATGTGTCTTCATCGAATTTCTTGAGATAACCAGGAAGATCCGTTCATGAAGGTAAATCAAGAATTAGAACCACGCTGATGCTGGACTACTTACGATATTTAAGGTTCCTTGTGTTGGTAACTCGCAATGTAGGCAACTTCCATATGAAATCAATCTGCAACACATTAATTAAGTGATGAACTTTCGTCATTTCTTGTTACTGTGAATGGTTTGCCTCCCATAATGTTCTCAGACACTTGTCGGCTTGTCGCATGACCATGCTTTCACAAATCATCTCACCACAAGAGGCCCTAGCAAATTATCCTTCTACACTCTATTTCAACTCAAAGTTGCAAATTGCCATCTCGATCACTAAACCATTTTTCGTTTCATTACCTCCCACTGAACATATAAATTAGGGTAAACTGCAAAATATATCCATGTTACAAGCAAAAAGACAAAAATGCCCTTCATGTTATAACCACTTCAGAAGATAAACGGAAAAAATTTGCATCATTCGTCACTAGAGATGTACATTATCTAGCGTTTCACTACTACAAAAACTAGTTTTACCCACCACCAAATCCGTGGGAAAATCAGTGTGAAACGGCCGTTATCCACAGATTTTACACGGATTCGTTCCGTGTGTAAAAACCTGTGGGTAAATATTTTCCCACGAAAATTCCCATGGGGCGTTGACTATTTTCCCACAAATATTACCGTGGATATTCCGTGGGTTTAATTTCCCACAGATTTCTCACGAATTTCCCACAGTTTCTAATAGCCATTTTCCACACATATCCGTGGTTTTTTTGCCACTGATTTCCAACGATTTTCACACTATAATTTCTCCCACAGATTTCCCACGAAATTTCCCACAGTTTCTAGAAGCCATTTTTTACACATATCCGTGGTTTTTTTGCCACAGTTTTCCAACGATTTTCACACTACAATTTCTCCCACAGATTTCTCACGGTTTTCTAGTAGTCATTTTCCACACATATCCGTGGTTTTTTTGCCACAATTTTCCAACTATTTTCACACTATAGTTTCTTACGGTTTTATCACTGATTTCCCACAGAAAAATAAATTTCCCCAAACAATTTTGTGGGAATTTTGTGATTAATCCGTGGGAAACACGTGGCTAAATTCCGTGGTATTTTTATTATAATAGTTTTTCCGAACCTGTAAATACAAAAAGCTAATATTTAAAACAATAAAAACCATGAATAGATCACCAAAATAGACAAATCCATTACCCAAAATGCATAAGTGTATCGCCAATGGACATAAATCCGTAATCCAAAAGACATAGGTTAGCAACATGTTATCGGATAATGCAACGTCGAAATTGTTTCCGAGATACTACAACCTAATAGTTCTAATACAAAAGCTAAATCCTAATGCCAAATTTGACTAGCTAGGACCAGGATCCGATTCAGCAGTTCGGGGAACATAATTTTTAGCAAAAGACTCCAACCTATCATTGAGTGTTTTATGCCAAGCCTGTATGTACGCTGCTCTTTGAGCCTCCGCAGCTGCCCTCTCATCTTCCATCTTTGTCTTCAAGTCATCGTTTTGCTTTTTCAGAATCCATATCTCCTGTTAAATCCAATTACACATAACTCAATTAGAATAACAACAATGAGAAAACAACCAAGAAAGGAAAAAAGAAACCAAGGGCTGGTATGAGTCAGGACTACGTGCGAGCTATTTAGCATGTTGCTTGCATTAGTGTTTTTTGTTGCATTTTACAAATGATATACCTATAATTGGAATGTAAATAATATCTGTCAATGGCATAATCCCAATCTGGAAGTATGTAATCAGTTTGTAGGTCTAAATGTCCAGCTCATAAGCGGGAAAATAAACTGAAAATATAGGCTTATGAAATTAACATATCCTTTGTAATCTATATATGCTGATTTGAAGAAGTTATCTATCCAAAAGGGGAAGTTGATGTTGTTTACAGTGGTAACTCTAGCATACCTTGTATTTCTCGCTAATAACAAGTGTCAAATTTTCAACTTATGACAAATACTTAAAGAACAAAATAAACTTGAGCAAAACACATCTAAAATGTCCTTTTATTTATAAGAGAATGCTTATACTGAAGCATCAATTTTTGACCATAGTCTTACAGACATTTCGTATGTGCCTGACTTACGCTTATAAATATTTGATGCCTATACATGCATTGTGTGACTTATGTCTTTGGTTGACTAGTATCTATCTTTTTTTATTGTTTCTTTTCTAACTATTTAAATTGTACTTCTGATATATCGATGCAAGAACATCACATCAATAGAGATGGTTTCAGTTTAGACTCGTAGGTTTAATCTAAAGAATTGTAATATTCAACAATTTGACAAATTCTATACAGACCCACAAAAGCAAGCTTCATACAGCCAGATACTTCTATCTATAGCAAAATCTAAAATCTTATACATATCTATCGTACCCTTATAGCAATACGCAACAGTTTGTCATGCCTACTAAATCCATTGATAAAACACTCAACAATCAAATAACAACATAAGTATGATTAGCGATATTGGAGTAGATAACTAGCGATATTGGACTCAACAAAGGAGTAGATAACAAGTATGATTCACAAGCAACTAAGACATCTGCTTGAATAAAATCAACATAAACCTTAATCAACTGATCAACCTAACGGTTCAATATAGTTTGTTTTAAGCCAGCTAATTAGCGATACTGAACTCAACAAAAATTTTCTAACCCTAACCCAAAACAGGTCATCATTAACACTATCACATAAATCTATTAAGAGAATGTGAGAATAACAAAAATATACAAACCTCATAAGGTGAGCATGTGTGTGTGCCATAGATACTCCCAGATCCTGATACACCTGTTAGCACAAAAGCTGGATCGTTCGTCGATCCAGCACCAAGCACGTGACCTCCATTTGATGTAGCAACGCTCTTCCAAACATCAAAATCATCTGGTGGGGACTTAGACCCATCCTCATCAATCTCGTCATTCTCTACATGCTTTTCTGAGATAATCTTTGAATAGTCATCCTGTTACATAGAGTCAACATAATATATTAGTAATGGAAAAACAGGTAAAACCAGCAATTTTAAAATTTGGTAAAACTGTTAAGATTTATAAATGCACATAAGTAATTTCATTATATCATATAATAATACTTCGAGAGTTACCATTCTTTGTTTAGACTTCGGATCAACAAACTCCAGACTCCCACTTGATCCGGGCTCTCCCGGCTTTGTCCCTTTCCTGGCGTGGGTGTGTGTATGCAATTCTACAAGCTTCAGTCTACGTCCTTCTCTCTTTTCCTAATTAATGAGAAACAATATCAGTGAAGATTCAAGATGGGAAATGGATTTGGCCATCTGATTGGAGAGATAAGTTTCCTATATTGAATTCTGTCCAAGTCCCAACTCTGAGCAATAAACCTGATTCTGTCATGTGGCTGGATAAGAATAGATAATGCACTCAATTTACTATTAAGAATGTGTGGAAGTGTATGAGGACTGAATTTCCTACTGTTGAGTAGCATAAAATTATCTGGTTCTCTCAATGCACCCAAAAACATACTTTTATTATGTGGCTGGCTCTTCAGGATAGATTACAAACACAGGAGAGGATGAGAAAGTGGTGCAGTAATGTCAATCTCCTTTGCCCTTTTTGCTCAAAATGTTGTGACTCTGTACATCATCTCTTCTTTCAGTGTGAATTTACAATTAAGATTTGGCTGAAGTTAAAAAGTGAGGTGGAAATGCAGTCTGCTCCTGATGATTGGGAACATATAATTCAATTCATGATATGTAAAATGGGTAATAACAGCATTACTAGTGTTTTAGGAAAGGTTGGAGTTGCTGCTTGTGTCTATAATCTTTGGAGAGAAAGAAACATGAGATTATTTCAAAATGTACATTGCAATGAGGAGACTTTATTCAACACCATTAAAAATGATTTGAAGTGGAAGCTTATGAGTCTGAAAATGAAATATACTGCTAATGTCAGAAGAGTTCTTAACAAGTGGAGCATTCCTGTGAAATGTGTTTGTGTTTAAGTGAATATAAGGGGTGTTTGGCATAAACAACAGTATTGGGCAGATGGCTAGTACCATGGTAATTTTGAAGTAGTTTCTTTAGATGATCACTATTCTATACTGTGAATATGGATGTAACAGTACTGATTACTGGTTCTCCTTAGTTTCTGACTCAAGATTGCTATAATGTAGTTTCCTGCTTGGAATTCAGTGGTATAACAATCAGTGGTCTTCATCAGTTAAAGGCTAAAATTAGCTTTTACTACAGAGCTGAATGGTAATTCTGCATCTTAAGGTTTTATCCTTGTTTCCTCTGATTCACATTGAATCATTGGAAAATCTTTTGTTCATTCACATACAGATGGCCTTGTACCTTGACCTACTCTGCTTATTATCTATCTTTCAAATTGGGGTGCTTAGTATTTGGCCTTTGTTAGGTAATACTTTGTGTCACAATTTGAATATGGATTCTGAGTGGAGGTTAGATCATAAAGTAGGTTTCCTGTGTGAGAAGGGTAGAATGAACTTGGTGGATAGCATAAGTTGTAAGGAATAGTGAGGTGTGTAAGATGAACCTACTTGGTCCTTGCATTATGCTATCATAGGAGGTAATGGGTAGTCTCATTAAGGGTGTGTGTTTCTCAACTGGTGATGCCTAGTTCAGTTAGTTTTTGTTAGACTAGTGAGGTGGCTGCTGCTAGTCTAGCTGCAACTACATTGGATTAGGAAATGTAGCCAACTTGGGAAGAGCCCCTTTTTGATGAGCAATAGGAGCTATAACCTTCATGAAACTGCCCTTTGAGATGATCTTATATGGTGTTGTGGGTGCTGGTTGAATGCTATATTTTGATATCTCAAAGTGGATGTAATCATGAGGTTATGGTATTGGTGAAAAAGCTTTATAGTGAACTTTGTTGATGCCTGTTCTGCTGAGTATAGCAGATTCAGTGTTATGAAGATCTGCGGCGTATTGGTCCTCCTGGCTATTATTGGGAGGAATTAGTTTGTGTTCTTTGTTGTATTCCATTTGTATGTCACAGATGTATTACATGGATTGGGTGATGTCCAATTCCATTTTCATATTTGATGTAATATTTTGGAAAGTTAATATATAGTTCACTTTTTCACCGGAAAAAATATCAGTGAGGATTGCTTAGTGTGAAAGCATCGCATACATCAGATACATACAACTGTACTTTAAAAAAGGATGGTTTATAATTAATTAATAATGAAAGTAGAAAAGAAACAATTAATACTATATACTAACATTAGATACTGATGCTTGTGATTTATTATTGAAAAAATGAAATCACTATCTTACCAGTACGATCTTATTATGGAGAAAGCTACGCGAGCCTGCTGTGTGCTTTCCTGATTGTGATTTGGATCTATTCTCTTTGGCAATTTTTGATTTGAGTCTCCATTCGTCGGTATCCCATACATCAACCATAGGCTTCCAATCATTTTCACCAATCCAAATTGGGCGACTGGAACTGATGCGACTGATATCCACATTATTATTCACTCTTGTGACCTTCATTGCAGCCTTTCTCACACTCATTGCAGCCTTTCTCACACTCTTCATTGCAGACATTTAATACAAAGTTCTACTTCACCATCGATGATTCTTGTGTCAACATTGGCTACAATAGAATATGCAAAGTCCAAAAACTCGTCGACTTTTTTTTTTCAAAATACTCATCATGATAGCCATCAACAGTAAATCTATTGTACATCCATGTTCTATCACTATACGTCGACATACTTCCTAAACATACAAAATTTTAAGTTATCTGTCAAAGTTAAAATATCACAGACCACACACACATTATTGTAGCAAAATTCAAAGTAATTCTACACAAAAATTGCAGTACACAACAACTTCTTAGCTTTAACCATGAGCAACTTGAATACACAAGTAAATTTTATCCCTAAAATTGGATAAATCATCACAAATTTCTTTCTTGCCCAATTCAAACTCGAATCACACATTTGCATACATACGTTATACATATAATACAAAAAAATTATATCACTTTTACATACATACATGTACATATATCAGTATGTTACAATAAAAGTGGATAATAAAAAATAATAATAAGCAATTAGGATGGTTACAAAAAAAATTCATATTGTATCAAATTAACAGATCCTAAAACATTATTTAAACTTGAAACACATTTACATATAATACAAAAAACTTTTGAGCTTTATCAATGCCATTATTCGAACAACACATATAAGTTTTGGGGAAAAAATATATACCCAAAATTCGGACAGGTGGAGCATAGATTTTAGAGGTTAATCGTGTTTCGAGCTCCTAGCTTGTAATTCTGGCAACTCGCTCGTGATTATGGCAGCCGTGTGGTGGGGTCGAGCGGATCTTGATGGTGTGGTCATGTGGTGGGGTGGGTGTAGCTTGACACAATTGACAGATAATAAAAGTGTTTCATACTATGTTAGTTTGACAGTACTAAACAAGATAAGAGATGAATGGATTATAAAAGGGCTCATTTACCTATAAATTTTTCCCACAAAGTTGCGACAAATTTTACTCATTAACGTACGTTTAGTATTATTCATGAAATACAAAGTCAAGCTATCTATATAAAAAAATGACAAGGTCATTGTTTAATATTTATTTGATCATTAATAGCAAGTAGAGTGTTAGTCGGGTTCGGGTCAACTTGAGTTAAGGCTAAAAAATAAACCCGAAACCGACTTATTTATAACTCGGGTTAGTCGGGTTCAGGTCAATTCGGGTCAACCCGAATATAATTAAAACTATTAAAAAATCGCTTACTTCAATATGTTTACATTGTAAAAGTGTTAGTCGAGTCGTGTTGGTCACGTTCAGGTCAATTCGGGTTGAAGCTAAAAAAAATACATGAACCCAACCCTATTTAGAACTCGGGTTAGTCAAGTTGACCCAAGTTGATCCAAATAAAATTATTGACCCTGGTAACCCGACCCGAATAGGCTTAACTGGTTTCGGGTCGAGTCGGCCTTTTTGACATCCCTAGTAGCAAATATGACTTTTTATCATATTTATTTATACACATATACAACGGTTTGTTACAGAAAAAGGTTATACTAGAACCTACACATACACTTGTAATACTGACATAAATAGTTACATAAATAGATAAACACATATAATATGAAACTACAAACACATATGAAGACATATTAACTAATGTGAGAATGTGTAAGTCGACAAAATATAAAAACGACATTTTTCTGTGGGAAATCTGTGGGTATTTACACACGTATTTCACACAGATTTATTAAATTGGTAGGTAATCTGTGGGAAAGTACACACATATTTCCCACGGACATAATCATTTTCTTTTACTTTTTGATATAGTTACACGTTCACGCATATGCACATCGATATACCTAGATACAAAACATCTATAGGTACAATGAAGGTTATAAACAGACATTCAGAACATATACGTGTAGATATGTACACACATATAATGGTTTTTTACACAAAAAGATTATTCATAAACCAACACATACACTTGTGATACTGACATAAATAGTTATATTAATTAGCCAACACATATAATATGAAACTACAAACACATATGAATACATATTAAGTAATGTGAGAATGTGTAAATAGACAAAATATAAAAACGATGTTTTCTGTGAGAAATCTGTGGGTATTTACACACGTATTTCCCACTGATTTATTAAATTGGTAGGTAATTTGTGAGAAAGTACATACATATTTCCCACGGACATAATCGTTTTCTTTTACTTTTTTGATATAGTTACACATTCACGCATATACACATCGATATACCTAGATATAAAACATCTATAGGTACAATGAAGGTCATAATCAAACATACGGAATATATACGTGTAGATATTCACACACATATAATGGTTTGTAACACAAAAAGATTATTTCTAAACCTACACATACACTTGTGATACTGACATAAATAGTTATATAAATTAACAAACACATATAATATGAAACTACAAACACATATGAAGACATATTAAGTAATGTGAGAATGTGTAAGTCGACAAAATATAAAAACGACATTTTTCTGTGGGAAATCTGTGGGTATTTACACACGTATTTCCCACGGATTTATTAAACTGGTAGGTAATCTGTGGGAAAGTACACACATATTTCCCACGGACATAATCGTTTTCTTTTACTTTTTGATATAGTTACACGTTCACGCATATGCACATCGATATACCTAGATACAAAACATCTATAGGTACAACGAAGGTAATAAACAGACATTCGGAACATATACGTGTAGATATGCACACATATATAATGGTTTGTTACACAAAAAGATTATTTATAAACCAACACATACACTTGTGATACTGACATAACTAGTTATATTAATTGACCAACACATATAATATGAAACTACAAACACATATGAATACATATTAAGTAATGCGAGAATGTGTAATTCGATAAAATATAAAAACGATATTTTCTGTGAGAAATCTGTGGGTATTTACACACGTATTTCCCACGGATTTATTAAATTGGTAGGTAATTTGTGGGAAAGTACACACATATTTCCCACGGACATAATCGTTTTCTTTTACTTTTTTGATATAGTTACACGTTCACGCATGTACATGTCGATATACCTAGATAGAAAACATCTATAGGTACAATGAAGGTCATAAACAGATACGGAACATATACGTGTAGATATGCACACACATATAATGGTTTGTTACACAAAAAGATTATTCATAAACCTACACATACACTTGTGAAGTTGTGATACTGAAATAAATAGTTATGTTAACTAAAAAACACATATAATATGAAACTACAAACACATATGAAGATATATTAAGTAATGTGAGAATGTGTAAGTCGACAAAATATAAAAACGATATTTTCTGTGGGAAATCTGTGGGTATTTACACACGTATTTCCCATGGATTTATTAAATTGGTAGGTAATTTGTGGGAAAGTAGACACATATTTCCCACGGACATAATCGTTTTCTTTTACTTTTTTGATATAGTTACACATTCACGCTTATACATATCGATATACCTAGATACAAAACATCTATAGGTACAATGAAGGTCATAAACAAACATACGGAACATATACGTGTAGATATGCGCACACATATAATGGTTTGTTACACAAAAAGATTATTCATAAACCTACACATACACTTGTGATACTGACATAAATAGTTATATTAACTAACAAACACATATAATATGAAACTACAAACACATATGAAGACATATTAAGTAATGTGAATGTGTAAGTCGACAAAATATAAAAACGATATTTTATGTGGGAAATATGTGGCTATTTACACACGTATTTTCCACGGATTTATTAAATTGGTAGGTAATCTGTGGGAAAGTACACACATATTTCCCACAGATCGGTGATAGTTACTTTATAAAAAAAGACCGTGTGAAATCCGTGAATAATGGAGCTAAAATTTGCCACATACTTTTGGCCGTGGCTAATATGAGTGAAATGTGCCACAAGTTTCCCACGGACGTCTAATAAACACAAATAGTGTGAAAATGGTCGCAAATCTGTAGGAAATTTGCAACGGATTTCACACAAAAACTTAGTCAACAATTTAGTGTGTAAAGAGTGGGAAATCCGTGGGAAATTTCTGACATATTTCCCACCGAAATTTGGTCAACAATTTGGTGTGTAATTTGTCGGTATCCCGTGTGAATTTTCACATAGTTTCGTTTTCGTGGGAAAAATCAGTTTTTGTAGTAGTGTTTATTGACGGAGGGATGTAAATTTCATAATCTTTATCAGTGAAATTTGAGTAAGACTTAATATATTTTAGAATTTACTCTATAAAAAAGAAAAAGCAATGGCAAAAGTAAAACACATTGTAGCCTAAAAGTTTTTGCTTAAGACGGCCCCTACACAGTCTCAACTGGCGGAGCAACCACAATCACACACTCTCTACCTCCAATCAATCCCAAAACATCAATCCAACAATATGATGGGTTGATTGCTGTTGGGAAGCATAGTGTGAACCTTCAGGAGGAGCTTATTTTGAATGAGGTTAAGGCTACTTGTATTAGTTTAGAAGTAATTGCTACAAATTTTCAGAATTTGGTAAGGTTAGAGCTTTCTAGGTGTGAGATGATAATTGATGTAGAGATGATGTGTATTGCTGAGAATTGTGTTGCTTTGAAAATATTGTGTATTAAGAAGTGTCTTGTGTCTGATAAGGGGATTGAGGCTTTTGCAATGGGTTCACTACAAGGGATAACACTTTTAGGGACGCCATTTTTATTGGTAACGACAATGTCGTCACAAAATTTAGAGGGCCCACCACTTTCAACCTTTTCCACCACTAATTGCTAAGTCAAACATATATCGGAGGCCCGCACAACTTAGCGACGCCTATGTCGTCACCATATTTTTTTATATATACATAATATCTTTTGAATAAATAAAACAAAAAAATAATGGTTTTTTTATACTTTGTGACGACATTGTCGTCACCAAAATTTTATTATAACTAAATTATTTTCTTTTTTGTAATAAAAAGTTTTTAAAATTATAAATAACGATTTTTCAAAACAAGTTTTCATGGTAAAATAAATTGTGACGACATTGTCGTCACGAAACTATTATTATAACTAAATTATTTTATATTTTATAATAAAAGAATTTTAAAAATTCCGAATAAAGATTTTTTTAAAAAAAAAGTCTTCTTAGTAAATTAAATAGTGACGACAAAGTCGTCACAAATATTTTATTTAACTAAATTACTTTCTTTTTATAATAAAAAGACTTTAAAAATTATAAAGAATGTTTTTTCAAAGCAAGTTTTCATGGTTAAATAAATTGTGACGACATTGTCGTCACGAAATTATAATTATTATAACTAAATTATTTTATATTTTATAATAAAAAGGTTTTAAAAAGTCCATATAAAGATTTTTTTTAACGTTTACTTAGTAAAGTAAATAGTGACAACAAAATCGTCACAAAAAATTTATTATAACTAAATTAATTTCTTTTTTATAATAAAAAAGACTTTAAAAATTATAATTTACATTAAGTTTTCTTGGGAAATTACCTAGTGACGACAAAGTCGTCACAATTTACTATAACTAAACTGTTTTCTATTTTATCATAAGAAGGTTTTAAAATGTATAAATAATGATTTTTAAAATTTATATATTAGTGTTAAAATTAATTATAAATTTTATATAAATTAATTTATTTAAAGTTAAAATGAATTACCGATGAGAAACACCGTCCTATTTTTATATTTCGTAAAACAAATACTCAAAAAATACATGATATGTTAAACGTATACTACTGGAAATAGGAGAACTGGCGACGAACGTTTTACCGATGACATTGTGTCGTCGGGAAAAATCGCTAAATGATAAAAAAATCGCTTGACTAAGACTCCAATGTGTTGAATTTTCCCCCAAACAAATACCGACGACATGTCTTCGTATATAGTTAGTCAAATTTGACTTTCGCCCCGCCTCAATATTCTAACGAATTATTTGGCGGTAATTTTTCCCGCCTTCTTTTTTCCTGAAGACATGTAAACGCACATACCAAGACATGCATTACATTTACTTTATCTATATTGATTTGACTAGACTCTTTAATTAATTACGGGTGGAGATGACGTGCCATTTTTATTTCCGTTGGAAGCTTTCGAAAATGTTAACTGAGCTTACCATAAAAAATCGATAGAAATTTAGCCATTGAAGCATATAGAATTACATTACAAATGGATAAACGTCCAACATTAAAGCTAATGAATTAGTCGTCACTAAATTGCGATGGGCCCAACATGGATGAGATGTTAAACGGATGAGTCAATATGATATCATTATATATTAGATGTTAAACAGATGAGTCAAAATGATATCATTATACAAAACATGTCAAACATATACATGAGATGTTAAATGGACCTCTCGATATTATATCGTTATACATGAGATGTTAAACGGATGAGTCGAGAAGATATCGTTATACATGAGATGTTAAATGGACCTCTCGAGATGACATCGTTATACAAGACATGTTAAATGGATGAGTCGAGATGATATAGTTATACATGAGATGTTAAATGGACCTCTCGATATGGTGTAGTTATCATCTCGGCACATGCGTTTAACATAAAATAATATAATATCTAATCGGTAACTAAGGACGTTGAATCTTTTAATCAAAAAATCTATATATCTTGCTCTTATTAAACATTTACAGTAGTCAACACTTGCTATATTGTTTTAATTTAACAAAATTCATTCATTTATAGTTTATTAGTTAGTTGAATTAAGGGAAGTAGGATCGAATCGGATCGAGATCTTACGATCCTGTGGTAAGATCGAGATCATACTTAAGATCCTATGCTTTTTAAGATCCTACGAAGGATCGACTCGTTTTTTCTTAACGGGATCGTAAAATTGGAAGATTTTAAGAGCTAGATCAAGATCTTAACAACTATGATCTCATGTATAGCGATTTCATCTCGACTCATCTGTTTAAAATATCATGTATAACGATAACATCTCAAAAATCCGTTTAACATGTCTTGTTTAACGATATCATCTCGACTCATTCCTTTAACATCTCTTGTATACCGATATCATCTCGACTCATTCGTTAAACATATCATGTATAACGATATCATCTCATATCCTCCATTTAACGTCTCAACTAGTCTGTATAACATCTTATGTATAATAATATCATCTCAACTCATCCGTTTAATATGTCTTGTATAACGATATCAACTCGACTCATCCGTTTAACATCTCATGTATAAGGATATCATATTCACTCATCCATTTAACATGTCTTGTAAAACGATATCATCTTGACTCATTCGTTTAACATAATATATATAACGATATCATCTCAACTCCTCCGTTTAACATCTACACTCGTCTATTTAACTTCTTATGTATAACGATATCATCTCAACTCTTCCGTTTAACATCTTATGTATAATGATATCATCTCGAATCATCCATTGAACATATTATGTATAAAGATATCATCTCGACTCATCCGTTTAACATGTCTGCTTGTATAACGATATCATCTCCACTCATCCGTTTTACATCTCATGTATAACGATATCATCTCGACTCATCCGTTTAACATGTCTTGTATACCTAAAGTATTTCTATTTAATTACATAATTAATAAAATAAATTTTTAATCATTTATAATTAATCTAAATATTTTTTTTAAACATTTAAAAGTAATTTAAATCATTTTTCAAATAAATATTAAATTTAGTGACGACATTGTCGTCACCAAATATTTTTCCTAATTTAATTATTTTATATTTTATTAGTAAAACGTTTTGATAAGAATAAATACTAATTTTTAAAATAAATATTTAGTTTAGTGACGACATAGTCGTCACTAAAAATTTCGCGAAATTTTTGATTACCCCGCCCGACAATGTCGTCACTAAATATACCAGATCTATATATCCATTACTGCTAACACTTTTTCACCAAACACAAACATTTTCACACCTATAACTCTCTCGTTTTTTACACACTAAAATCCACTACTGTCACTACTAAATCCACCATTTCACCACCATTTTTACCACCACATCCACCACTTTCACCACCAATATCTTCACTTGCACCACTGGGAGCTTTTAGTTTTATTTCTTAACATTACCGACGCGTACCACCACCACCACAGCCGTGAACCACCCTCATTTAATGATATGTTTTTGGTATTTTTCTTTTGTTATTATAGTTGAACTTTGATTTGTTTATTTGTTTTGTTTAAAGGTATGTTTGTTCTTATAACTTTTGTTTATTAATCTTGATTTGTTCGTTTGTTGTGTTTGTGTTGGTTAGATGGCACCGCCGGCAGCAACACCACCATCGTGAACCACCACTGGTAGCAACACCGAAGCTGCACCACCACCACCACCGTGAATACTTTTGTTGTGTTTATGTTTCTTTTGTTTAAAGGTATTTTTTTATCGTGTATATTGTGTTTATGTTATAATTTAGTTAATTTAAATTTGGTTGTTTAATTTAGGTTGTTTTTTTTGTTGTGTTTGTGTTTGGTTAGCACCACCATCACCGTCTCCGGACTACCGGGATAGCCGGGTCGAGTAGCGACCTATTTCTAGGTCATTTACAGGTTCAGATTTTGTAGGTTTTTGCCGAAAAAATCTAGAAATGCAGTAATTGCTGCTGTTTTTTTTTTAATATGCAGACATACTTAGTGACGACAAAGTCGTCACTATTTAAAGCGCTTTATTTTTTCTCCTATTTTATAAATGATTTAAATTGGAATATAAATAAAATTAAAAAAAGAATAGTGACGTCACAAAGTAAATGATTTAATATGTTTTTTCTATTTTGTAAATGATTTAAATTGAAGAATTAATAAAATAGAAAAGGATTAGTGACCACAATGTCGTCACCAAATTAAATGATTTAGCTTATTTTTTTTTTCATTTTATTAAAGATTTAAATCGCACAATATTAAAAAAATTAAATATCGGAAATTAATTGTGACAACAATGTCGTCACTAATTTACGATGGCCCACATCTGATAAAGTCTTAGCGTTGAAAAAGTGGGCCCCAAATGTCGTCACGAATTACATTGTCTTTGTCGTCACGAAGGTGTTTTGTGACAAAGGTTTGGTGACGCAAAATCCGTGACGACATATCGTCACAAACACACTCGGTGACGATACTTAGTGTAAATTGGTGACGACTTAGTCGTCACGAAAGGTGCTTTTATTTGTAGTGGTTGTTCGAATTTGGCGAAGATTAGGGTAACAAAGTGTAAAAAGGTGACTCGGGAAGTTAAGGATTGGTTAATAGCGAGACGGGGGTCGCTGGTGATCGAATTAAATGCACGTGAATGCAATTTCAAGTATCTAATTGTTTATACTTGACTTTTTATTGCAAACTATCAAATTCGATTTATGATTTTAGATCGGGATATTCTTTTAGATAAAAAAAATGTGATCGGAATCTGGGTTTGGTCATCAGAGAAGATGAAGATGAAGGATAAAGGGTGGTTGTGTGGTGCTGCTGGTAAAGGGTGGTGGTGATGGGAAGTCAAAAAGAAAATGAATAGTAATCTGCAAAAAAATGTTCTTGCAAAAAATGTCCCTGTAGTATGTAAGGGTAACATAGTCATTTCACACGGCCAAAACTAACGACTCCTAGCCAAAAACAAGAATTTGCGGCTACAATAACGCTAAGCGGACACAATTTGCTGAAAAATGAAACGTTAAGGACATTTTTGCACTTTTTTTTTTGCAAACATAGTTTGCATTTTTCAGAAAGTTTAAGGACATTTTTTGCAGTTTACTCTAATCTTTATCTATGAAATTTGAGTAAGACTTAATATATTTTAGAATTTACTCTATAAAAAATAAAACATTAATTTCATATACCACCGTATTTTCATTATTAATTTTATGTATACTTAAAGTGCACGTATTGAATGCATAATATACAATGTTTTTAATGAATGTTTGGGTATATATGAAATTTCCAACTAAAAACTAAGGATGTGCTTTGTTCAAACTCACTAATGAGAAAGAGAAAGACAATGATAAAAGGCTAAGGAAAATGAAAAGGAAAGAAATACATTCCACCAATTTATTTATTAAGTAATGGCCCAATAATAGCCCATTACCCACTATTAAATAATACATTTTTTTCATTAGGTTACACATTCCTCACCCACACGCCCCAAAAGAGAAGAGAGGAGATGAAATTGCGCGATGGTAAAAGCCGACGGGAGATGAAACTGCGCAATGGTAAAAGATTTTGCATAACAGTCTCAACTGCTAGAGGAACACAACAATCAATCCCAAAAATCGATTACACAAATTCACTCCCTGACGAATGCCTAGCCCTAATATTCAACTTCCTAACAACGATCAAGGACCGCAACAACTCATCACGTGTCTGTCACCGTTGGCTACGAATCGACGCACAAACCCGCACCCACCTCGCTCTTAAAGCCCAAGCGCGTCTCCAACGCTTTATTCCGCAAATTTTCATCCGATTCGACTCACTCACTCGACTCGTTCTCCATAACCAGGAGTTTAACACCTATTATAGTATCAATGATAATGATATGATCCTTATCACATGCATGTGTCCTAATCTCACGTGCCTCAAAATCAAGGAGTGCCATAGAATAACTGATTCAGGAATGGTTGTTTTTTCCAAAAACTGTAAGAAGTTGAAGGAATTTTCATATGATCATTGTCGGTGTAGTGATTTAGGTATTTTTGAGTTGTTAAATAACTCTAGTCAGCTTGAGGTTTTGTCTGTTACGAGGTTATTTATCTATTCTGACGACTCTGAGTCTTTTTGCGCTGGACCAGCGGCGAAGACGCTTAAGGTTATTAAACTTAGCGGTGTCCATAGTGAACGGGTATTCGAACCATTGATTATTGGTGCAAAAAATTTGAAAAGATTGAAGCTGATTGACTGTGATGGAAATTGGGACAGGTCGTTGGAGATGATTCCAGACGATAACTGTTTAGTTGAGGTTCATTTGGAACGTGTTAATGTGAGTGATGTCGGTCTTTCATCGTTAGCTAAATGTCGTGATTTAATAGTGTTACGTATTGACAGTTCACAATGCACGGATGTTGGATTGATTAGTGTTGCTGAGAACTGTAGGGCGTCGTTAAAGAAGCTTTATGTTGGGGGTAAGAGTGAGATAGGAGACAATGGGTTGATTGCAGTTGGGAAGCATAGTGTGAACCTTCAGGAGCTGATTTTGAATGGGGTTAAAGCTACCAGTGTTAGTTTACAAGTAATAGCTACAAATTGTCAGAATTTGGTAAGGTTAGAGCTTTCTAGGAGTGAGACGATAACTGATGTGGAGATGATGTGTATTGCTGAGAAATGTGTTGCTTTGATGATACTGTGTATTAAGAATTGTCCTGTTGTGTCTGATAAAGGGATTGAGGCTTTTGCATTGGGTTGTCCGAATTTGGCAGAGATTAGGGTAACAGTGTGTAAAAAGGTGACTAGTGAAGTTAAGGATTGGTTAATAGCGAGAAGGGGGTCGTTGGTGGTCAAAATTGAATGCACGTGAATGCAATTACTAGTGATAGTGGAGTGCAACAGCATGTAAGAGGAGGTTCCACCAGCAGCAAATGATGTGGCTGTGAGTAGACCTGAGCCTAAATCTACTAGCTCTACCTCGAGTCGCAATGGTGATCCGTTATCATATTTTAAGCTCACGAATCATCCTTTCTTTTTGAACAAAAACTTGAATTAGTAAGAACTTTTCTATTGTTGATCTTTATCCTCATTTAGGTTCTTATTTGGAAATAGTATTGCGGAGTACGTAGTATTCTATCTATTAAAAAAATGATAATATGACTTGTTATGAGCATTACTTAATGGCTTTTGATAAGTATTGGAATTATGGTAAGTCATTTATCTTTCAAATACATACTATTATCTTGTTTGTTTCTTTCATTCTATTTCATTTGACTTTATGATTTGTTCTCATTGTCTATTTGAGCGGAGCTTATCATTAAACTTTTTTATTTTTCGTTTCTTAACTTTATATCTTAAATTTAGGTCTTTCATCCATTGGGTGTTCATATGTTCATCAACTCGAGTCGTTGATGTCCTTTCTCATGTCATAGTCGCTTATGCTTCTCACGTAATATCCCCCCACAAGTTTCTTCTAATGGAATTGCTTTTTTCAAACTTGGTCATTTTTATCCTCATTGTGGTTTTTTAGTTATGGGTATTTATGTTTATGTGTTCCTTGCAATATATTTTGGTCTAGTGTATTGATGTCAAAACCATTTCTATTTCGGTAGTTGCTTATGTGGTACGGGCTCTTTTATTTATTGTCACAGCAGGTTAGATGTGTCAATGTTAGAAAACATTCATTTTATATCAAAATATGTATCGTTCCTACTGCAAAGCAAAATAACGTTCCTGAAAATCAATGAAAACCAAAACTAGATTATGATTTGGTCGTTTTAGCGTTGGCATCTGTTGTAAGTGTGTTTTTAAATTAAGAATTATAGAAAGTACTTTTTAGGTATAATAGTTTTGGTTCTGATTATTTAGGTTTCTGTATTTTATTATGTTTATAATTTTTCAAGCATTCGGATATACAAGTATACAACATGAACGTTGGTGTTTGATGTTCTGCTTTAACCGGGTTAATGAAACTATGAAAGATCATTTCACACATGATTTTAGGTACAATTATCCAAACATGGTTTCATTGTTGGCTAAGGCAACTCATGCAAGCAGCAATTAACTATTCTGCGTCATGAGTCCATGATTAATGATAGTTCAAGAAGCAAGCTAAGTGCTAAGAACACTTATTTATATAGGATTATTAAGAGTCGAGTCTTTACAGGCTAGAACTATATACTAAAGCCAACAAGTAAAAAATTAGTAGAACTGTCTTCATGTTGTTATGATCCTTGATTCTAATTGATATGAGTGGTTTTTTTTATTCTTTACATATTAAATGGTTAATTTCTCTTCCATGCTGGATTAAGTTTAGTTTTCGAAAGTCTTGGCTTAGATAATTTCTACAGGGATGAGTCGATTTTCTCACATTTCTGTAAATTATGAGATAACTTATAATTCAGCCACATCCCAATCATCCGTTATCAATTCAGCAAATGAAGGTGGTCTTGGGCTCTTGGCTGCTTATGGTTTTAACTTTTCAGCGAAGGTCGGTGATGGTGTAGGAGACTAGGAGGGGATGGGTCATAATGGAGGGGGATGCCCCAACATTAAGCTTTTTAAACAAGCTCATACAAACAACCCCATATTATGTCAATATATTGGCAGTTAGTATGTTAGCTAGTTATAAATACCCGTGCACGCACATGATTTTAACTTAAATTTTTTTATCATGTATTATTGCCAAATATATCTCTTAATTTGTATTGAACTTTACATTGTAGCATCAATTTGGAATATCAAGTGGAAAGGTGTATAAGGGTAATTAGGCAGATGGCTCCTATAATTGGATGATGCCTTCCTTGTTAGATTGTCTTCAACCAATTAGTGAGTCATGAAAGATGGGAGTAGTACTTATTTGATTTGATGACATGTTGGAGAGGAAATGTAATTCATTTTATTGAGTTTCATGTTTATGGGTAATTGATATGTTGGATAACAAATTCTGAGCATTTAGTATTATAATTGTGCGTTAGCTACTCATGCATGTCATGGAAAAATAGCTCTCATTTCAATCCACAATGTCTCCATATTTTTTTTATGAGCGTCTCTCTTATTATGATTTTGGGTTTCTCAATGGATTTAGTTTATTTAGCGTCGCAAGGGCATAATCTAACAATTGAGAATTACGAGGAAAAAGTGACTAATTCTTTAGTAGATAGTATGAAGACCCTCATTGATGACCGCCTATCAATTTTTTTTTCTAGTTAAGTATTTTCTTTTGATATGAATGGTATAACATATTTTTTCGTACTATCTACTAAAAGGCAAGTCACTTGATTGGTTCGAATCAACGAGAAGAAAGGTCTATGTAGAGAAGCATCAAGAAACGTTATTAACATTGATCATACGGCTTAGAGGAATTCCTCTCTCCGCTTTTAGACCAGTAGTATGGACTATGGAGTCCTCTAGTTGACTTTTAGCGCTCTCTCAATAAGGAGAGTCAGTCCTCTTTCAACACCTATCCTCATTCATTGTAACATTACACTTATCTCTTCTCTAATTGTCGCGTTCCCTTGGGCGAAAGAGAAATCGTTGTTTACCAAGACAAACCGTAGCGGGATGTATGAGAACTTAAATGAACACCATGGGGAGCTACACATGCGCTTAGGAGAAGAATCCTGTAACCCTCCCATGATTGAATGACTGAGCTGCCATGGGGGAAGTCTTTCTCTGAACATGCAGTAGAAGAACTCCCCCGCTTTCAAGCTTCATTTTTCATACCTGCATCCCTTTCCCCGGACAAGCCCTGCTCTTTTTAGTCATTTCCAGAAGAAATAATTTATTGACGAATCTCCGGGTTCACTCCCCCACTAACGGACTTTGACTTTCATACTAGTTGGCTTTCTGTCATTAGTGCTTTATGTTTTAATGTCAAAGCGGTATCTCATTCAAGAATATACTCATTTAGATATGCATTAGATCAGATGGGCTTGTATCTTGTGTAGGAAAACCTTTGTACTTGATACATATTTATCGATGAATGGGTCTTACAGGGCTAACTTGTTCTGAAATAGTGTTTCTTGTATATATGGTGTGTAATTCACATGAAGGTTTCTTGATTCAGAGGATGTTTGTTTTGAAATTCACATGAATTGGTTTAGACATGAAAGTGTTAAACAAATGTACCTTGTGACTATTTTATAATCTAAGCATGTTTCTCTAATGCTTTATAAGACACGACTAATAAAACGGAAAATTTTACTTACCACGTCTTATGATACTTAATTAACTCTTATCTCATGTTGTACAAGAACATTATTATTGAGGTTTTAGATGAAAAACAAAAAACAGCATGTAAATTATGCTTTGTGAATTACATAAAATGATATATATCTGCAAAGTGTGCGAGTAAACTAAATGATTCTTTAGTTTGTTTTTTGTGTTTACCATTTCTACGAATACATAGGTTTTGTTTTGTTGTTTGATCTCATGTAAATGAATTGTACTAAATTAGGAAGGATTGTTGAAAATTTAGTGCAATTGAGGGTTCATATCATAAATGAAAATGGGTTTGGAGGTACGAAGTGTACACTTTGATGGGTCGGTGCTCATGGTCTCGTAGCATCTCGAATTTCATTTTCAAATGGTGGGGGTTCTCTCTTTCTAGGGATCTCGATTACAAATGTGTTAGCAATTTTGTTAACCGTTTGAGCACCAAGAAAAAAAGAATGTTCGCGCCATTTTATCTCCAATGCTTTGAAGTAGTCATTTTCACCTCTGTTTGGCATATTTGGAGAAGCAGAATTGACAAGGTTTTTCGATTAAAAGATTCCAATGGTTGTGATATCTTTAAGGATGTTCAATCCTTATCATTTTATTGGGTGCGCAATAGGTGTAAGAAGTTTAGATTAGATTGGGATATGTGGGTGAATAACCTGGTATTAGCTATTTCTCCAATCGTGTAATGTTCTTTTGTTGTTTTCTAGCAAGATATCTTGCTAGATCTTTGTGTTCTAATAAAATTCCGCCGTTCAAAAAAAATAATAATAAAAAAAAAAAAAAAAAAAAATTGTACCTCCTTGAATCAAATAGCGGTGTTGTAAAAATCTAGTAACTAAGGGAGTTCAGTGAGTTATACTCTTTAGTGACTAGATTCTGAACGACCTCATTAGGCTGATGAGTTTTGTGAGTTATACTATTCAGTGAGTACGTGCACACTGAACGACCTCATTAGGGAGTACTTTCATGAGAGGGTTCAACCTTTCAGTGAGAAAGCCCATTAATGAGTATACTCAAGAGCAACCATTCAATAAGAAAGCTCATATGTGAGACATTTCATCAGTGAGTACACTCAGGGAGCAAGCTCATTAGCGATTGCTGGAACTGATTTCCTACTAACTTGTAACGGTCATGAGGAGATTAAGGCTATGTTTGGCGCGGAGCTTTTTTGGAGCTTTTTTGGGTAATGAGCGGTGAGAATGAGCTTTTTTATTTTTGATGTTTGTTTGGCATGAGAGCTGTGGGCTTTGCTATTTTTTAGGAAAGCTCATTTTCCCAATGCTTCTTTATGAAGCTGTGAGCTTTTTTGGCTACTGCTCACAGCTCACAGCTACTGCTCACTGCTCCTGCTCAATGCTACTGCTCACAGCTACTTTTGCCAAACATAGCCTAATTGATTTGTCGTGTAACCACTATTGCTATAATGGAGAAACATTATGAGGAGATTAAATGATCGATTAATTTCTCATAATTCTGTTGAATAAGTTTCTTCTTTATATAAGAAAAAAA
The DNA here is from genome assembly GCA_030686995.1 of Artemisia argyi. Lineage (NCBI taxonomy): Eukaryota > Viridiplantae > Streptophyta > Magnoliopsida > Asterales > Asteraceae > Artemisia > Artemisia argyi. The sequence continues at coordinate 129,982,751 of CM060707.1, read as the reverse complement.
GTCTACATGGGAAATAGACACGAAAACCTAAACACTCATAAACGAAAAGGTTCTTGATTTTGTGTATAAATAAATCAAGAACATAAACACTTTGAATTTCTTAAAGAGATATTCGTGCAACCCAAACAAATAAAGTCTAATAGCTTCTTTTGAAAATGATTACACGATTCTTGTGATATCTGGTTTGATTATCTTTACCTAGCGTGAAAGTCCATCAAATAATGCAAGTTTTTAGAATTAAACAAATAAAATTTTATTAAGAAAAAGAATGGGTACCATTTGGAATGAGTGATGATTTGCACACTTCATAAATTTATTTGCACACTCCAATTTATAATGTTTTGACAGTTATACCCTTACATCACTTTATTCATATTCACCCTTGTAAGGGTATAAATGTCAAGACACCATAAATTGGAGTGTGCAAATAAATTTATGGAGTGTGCAAATCATTACTCGTTTGGAATACAAAAGTCAAGTTATAACTTGTGGCACACGGAGAGTTGACTACCATATAGGTTCCTTTGTCCCCATGTGCGTTCACCTTGTTCACCAATCCAAACATTTTCCTATAAAACCACAACACATTTATGTCCCCAAAATCATCAGCTCTCATAACAACTATACCAATGAAGAAAGAGGGCCGTCAACACAGTATCGTTCGAAACTACCCAATCCTCCCTACTCCACTATCTCAACAACGAAATATCAAAAATGTGGATTCGGGTTCTAGCACCAAAGTGTCAAAGGAAACCTACAAATCAGCCTAAGTTTAATGAGAAATGTGGCATGCCACGATATGCTGGTTATCATATCTACACGGCTTCTAAGCGCAATGACAAGGCCAAGGGTACCATGAAATCGACATCCGATCATAGACTGATAGGATGTTCTCATGGTGCATCGGCTGCAGATACTTTAGCTTATTTAGCTAGCTACATAAGTAATGACGACCATGATGAATATGAGGATGATGATGATCAACTATGATTACAGTTACTGTTATGATTATAACTGTAACATAGAATTTGGGATCGGGCTTTTCACGATTGTAGCAGAAGAAGTTAATGGCAATTCAATTGGCAATACCGACACACACTAGTCTGTGATGGGTTTTGAACTCACAGTGTGTGGATCTTGATATTTGTGAGCTACTTTTCGTAACACTCTAGATGCATATGTGCGTTGTTTTGATCAGGATTAACATGATGTTGTTACTAGCTTGTTCCTTTTATCCTTTACAGCTTTCTATTTTTGTACAATAAAAACTATTCATAATCTATCAAATAAAAGTTTTCGTTTTCTTATTATTATTTTTGTTTATATCATATGTCTTACTGATTCTCTATATATAGGATTAAGTTCGCTAGGTATTGTAACATATATATATTTCTGAAACTAGCTTAAATACCTATGGAGTATGGAACCACAAACACCATGACAGATAACATTATTTTATGAAATAATAAAGAAGTCAATTCTTTGCCATTGAAAGTGTAAACAAATTTTTGCATAACCGTTAAAAAGGAATGTGTACATGTATTGTTGTTCATTTGTTGTGTATTTTGTAACGCAAAGCAATGTAGGTCAACTTGTCTCTAACTTGAGGAGTCCATGTGAATGCTTTAACATTTAAATCTGTTAAATCAAAAGGTAAATATATACGCTGTTATCGATAATTGTTGGTGATTATAGTATCATCAACTATTTTTAAGTAATTGCGATTTACTATAAACAAATGAGATTTCAAATTATGCTTGGACATGAGTTTATTAGCCGAACATATTATTAGTCTATGTTTAGCCCATTATTATTGATAGTATGTTTGTTAAGTCTGGCCCATTAGGGGTTTTGCATTGTTTGGTTTACTGTAAATTATATATACCGATTGGTATGGTTTAATGAAATCAGGGAGATTAACCTAAATCTAATAGAGTTAGGGAAATATAGAGTGCTATGAACAGTTGAGTTTTTTGGGATTTAACCGATTTTAACTGTTTGTAACTGTCAACTATGTTTGCTACATAACATATATTTTAGTCTCATTCTAACATTGGAAAAATTCACAAAATTCCTCTTTTTTTTTTACTTAGTTTTCTTGTTCCTAAATGCTAAATGTTCTTCTTAAATTACCCAAATAAAAATTTCATGATACCCAGACTATTAAAAAGTCGAAATATTTTATTTAAAAAGTGAACATATATTATTTATTCTTCTTTTAATATCAACTGTCAAACACAAAGTTATTCTTCATTTTATATTTATAATTTTTTTTTTTTTTTTTGAACTTTTACTTTTAGCTCTTAACTTTTACTAATATTAATTTAACCCCGTTACCATGCGAGATCAAGAAAACCCTTGTTGAGATCATATAAGACAAAGGTGGCCCAATAACAAAGTTATTCTGATTTCAAGTTGGTGTTAATAACCCGCAAAAATATCAAAACCTTTTGGTGCTAAATGCTAATTTATGTGATGACCTAACTGACACCTTTAAAAAAAAATAATAATAATAATAAAAAATAAAAAAAGGTCTAAATCGAATATCTAGTACCAAACAGGCAAACACATACCGATTTAATTATATTTCTTGTGGAACGCGCACATTTATCCAAACCGATATCATGCAAGTCTTGTGCGTGACGCACACTTATCCAACAAATCGTATATGATCCTTATTTTTCTTGCTCCTCAAGTTAACCATGTTCGCCAATTAATCCTATAAAGACAGCCATGCTCCTAAACTCATAAGCTCTCATAACAACCATAACAATGAGGAGAGAAGGCCGTCAGCGGTTTGGAAGGCCCACAAATCACTCAAAGTCGTCGGTGAAGGGTTGTAAAGGGAATACCAAGTTGAGATCAATAGAAGAAGAATCTGCAGATCCTGAATTCTTAATGCCTACGGGGAAGTTTGGTAGTGGCAAGGCCAAAGGGACTACGAAGTTGAGATCAATAGAAGGATCTGATCCTGAATTGGTCACTTGTGGTGCTGGAGCATCCGCTACATGCTCTGCAGCGTATTTAGATGGCAAAGGAAGTTATGATGACCATGATGAATATGAATTAGGTGAAAACGATGACTATGAGATTGATTATGATTCTGATACTACTTTTGATGAATATGAGGGTGAACTCAGTATTGTTTCAGAAAAACCTGGTGGGGATGAGGGTTATTGTAAATCGTGTTGGGAGAGGGAGATGCACAAGAGTATGAAGATGATGAATGGTGTTTGCTTGGACAGTAAATGCGATTCGCTTATAACTGAAAAAGTACTAACACAACCTAGTACTACTTTTGATGAATATGAGGGTGAACTCGGGATCGTTTCAGAAGAGCCTATTAGGGTTGAGGGTTATTGTGATGCAGGATTGTGTTGGGCTGAGGGAGATGCACAAGAGTGTGAAGATGATGAATGGTGTTTGGTTGAATAGTTAATGTGATTTGCTATACTAACACAAACTAATTTTCTGTGGGATCTGAACTCACGGCACCTTTGTGAGTTAGTTTGATAGTGCTAGACGTGTATGTTAGTACGGTCATGATTTATATAATGTTATTCATGTTTTCCCTTTCCGTAACTGAATCACAACCATTCAATAAATTTTTTGCTTTCTTATGTCTTTGTATCTTGTGAGTTAATGATTATCTATCGGATTTAGCATGCTTGGGCCCGTTTGGTTTGTAGATTGGTTTAGATTAGGACTTTGGGTTGATGGAAAAGTTGTAGATTAGGATTTGGATTTTGAGAGAGAAAATATATTATAAAATAAAAAAATTATTATTTTATAAAAAAGTAAATATTAAATTAATTATAGGTAACAAGTATATTCCCTGTGCATCTCGTCCTTTTCACATGTAGACAAAAAAAAATTTTTTTGAAGGCACATGTAAACAAACCAAAAAGTAACATTTTTAGTTCAAGACAAAAGAAATTAAAGAGGAGAGATATTAAACCTAGGGTCCCCCCTTCGATTTCTATAAACCCTCACTGTGGGGCATGAGTACTTATATCAAATACCTCGGATAGAAAACAAACGCTATTTTTTACTTTGAGTCCAATACTTTCAGCCTAATACCCTATACCAAACGCCTCCTTAGTATGATATTATTGTATCTGTGAAATCAATCCATTTTATGGATAATGGGTTTAGAAGGTGTTTAGATTATCTAAATTTGTACGGAGTATTTTGAAAAAGGCAATAGATTATAGTCGGGACCGGTCGTTTCTGTTTGTGGTGTTCATACAATCTGAGGTTTTTCCTCAGTTAATAATCCCTAGCTAGGCAGTGCCACTACTTGGTCAGATAGACGGTGTGGCTTAATTTGTTTGTTGAGCTTCCAACAGATTACGTCTCATGTGTCGTCAAGGTCATGGTTGGTTTGTAACCCTTTCCGTATTTTCTATCGGGTGACTGCACTTAGTGATGTTGAGTTTGATACTTTGATGGTTAGTGTTTCTACCTTAATTTGTTTTGTTTTCACAGTCTCACGTGTAGAGATGGCAAAAATATTGTACTCGATGAGAAACCCGATACCCGCACCCGATTTGACTGGAAACTCCCCGAGTTGACTGGGATGGGGATGGGGACGGATAAGGAGAATCCTTGAATCATTAACCGGCGCGGGGATGGGGATACATAAATCCCCGACCCTGCAGAATCCACACGCACTTTAAAATGTATATGTATAAGAATATTGAACCTATATCTATCATTTCATTGTTTTCTCCATGTTTTACTTTATGAACTAAATAGGTTAATAGGGATAATTAAAGCATAGAGACAATGTGCAAAGGTTGTAAATTAGGCGAGTAACGAACCTAGTAAAGCAACCCCTTTTCGATATTTGGAGAAACATAGTAACCAAAATCGACATTTTTATCACAAAGTGCATTACGATGGAAAAGTATTACTAACTGAAAATAAGCAAACTTTATAATCCATCTTGAAACGTATACTGAGATTAGGGTATTTGGGTTATGGTTGCCGAATTTGATAATCCAAAAGATGTACAAGTATAAGAGCATTGGCACAGTGGTGCCGTTGATAAAAAATGTTGTCATGTCAACAAAACTCTCAATGGCATCAGAAATTCTTTGGCACCAGAAATGTGGTGCCGCCTTATATATATATATATATATATATATATATATATATATATGGGATATTATGAGAAGGGGTCTTAAAATGAGAAGGGTAGAAAGGATTGTGGGAGTAACATGTGTCAACCCGTGAAGAAAAAAAATTCCCGCCAAATTTTTATTTTGGCAAAAAAAAAAAATTTTGTCAAAAAAAAAAAAAAAAAAAAAAAATCCCGCCAAAATTTTTATTGCATCGTGATGCAGTAACCGTGATGCAGTAAAAAATTATACTGCATCGTGATGCAGTAACCATAATGAAGTAAAAAAATATACTGCATCGTGATGCAGTAACCGTAATGCAGTAAAGATTTATACTGCATCGTGATACAGTAAAAATTTTGGCGTGAAAAAAAAAATTTGCCCAAAAAATTTTTTTTTGGCGGGAAAATTTTTTTTTTCCGCCCAAATTTTTACTACATCACGATGCAGTAACCGTGATGCGGCATGATGATGTGGCATGGGGATGACACATGTCACTCCCACAATCCTTCCTACCCTTCTCATTGTATCCCTACCCGATATATATATATATATATATATATATATATATATATATATATATATATATATATATATATATATATATATATATATATATAAAGCACAAGTTTGATTTCTAATTTAAGAAGGCAAAAATCAAAACAAAATCCTTCAAAACTCTAAAAAAAACTACACCTTGCATTTACTCTTGAAATAGAAAGATTGCAAATATTGGTGAAGTAAAAATCGGAAGAAAAAGTCCGCTCCTTCCTCATCCCCTATCTCCTAACAATCTATACCATGTTTGACTCAAATTCAAATAACCTAAATTTATGATATTGTTTCAATCTTCTATCAATCACAAACAAATCACGCTCATCAAATCAAACCCACGATCATCAGACTAAAACAAAACACTAAATTTAAACCTAATTAATGGGATTCAAAAAAACACGCACAAAAGATCTAGCACTATCATCCACTGATCGGAGGTATCTTTTTAATTAACCTATGTTAAGGTCACTCTTATTTTGATTTTTGGTCCAATTGAATCAGATTAGGTTAGCTGATCAGTTTTTTTCTTTTTTCTTTTTTTTTTTTTTTTTTTTTTTTTTTTTAAAAAAAATCAATTGAGGATTAGTTTTGTATACATTTATGGATTTTGATTGTTAATTTTATTTGTGAAATCAAATATTGACTTAATATCAAATTTTATAAAGTCACAGGAAGCATCAACAGCTACAAAGCCTGGTACATTCTTGGCCAAGAATGTTTCGTCAATGTGGGAGTTGCACGGTATTCAGGTACACCTTATTTCGATCATCAAGCGTTGTCTTTGGTTTTGAATAAATGTAATAATTTTATTTTCATTTTGGGAATGTTGAGATTAATAATGTGATTGGGAAATTAGGTGTTCTTCTGTAGTGACAAATTTTTAAGCAGTGTTGTTTTCAAAATGTTATTACGATAGATTTTGATACTTTTGGTTCACTTTTTATGGTTCACTAGCCATGTGATTTGAAGAACTGAATGCCGCATGGAGGATGTTAGATGAAATGTCATAGAGAAAGGTACTTCATTTTTGCTATTGTGCAAGCATTTGGGTAATTGGTTCTAAAAGTATATAGGTTACTTTGTAAAACTATTATCAAATCTAGAATTACTGTATTAGGCGCCTATTCCAAATTAGGCATTCTAGAAGACCTTATCAGATCTTCCCTTATCTCATACTATCAAAACAGAAACCCTTGCTCACTCGGCATTCCAAATTTGACGCCTATTTAAATTTAATCAAGTCACATAAAGCATTCCATGACAAAAAAAAAAAAAAAAAAAAAAAAAAAAAAAAAACCCGTATTCCCTAATCACATTTAATTCCTTTTGGGTGTGACTATTAGAGTAATGATAGGTATAGTATTGAGCGGGAAGATAGCCAATAATTTTGGATGCATAATTATAAGGTCGTCTATTGTTGTTACTACGACTCGCTCTATTTTTCTTTAGATGTGATTTTTAGTAGTAGTAGTTGACTTTTATTTCGTAGCTCTGCCAATCACTTATTGTTTGATTTCATTTAAACGTAGGCCATGAGACTGTCCGAAGTGTTCTGTTTGTTGGGGTGGCTGACAATTCCAAATTCAGAGGTCATTCTTCTCCATGTCCTTTTTTTGTTTAGAAATATTCATATATCACATGCTCTTTATATTGTCAACGCAGGTAGCATGGTCCCTTAAATCTAATCAAAATAAATTGTAGTGCCTATTTGTGGTTTTTTTGAAAACATGACACTATAAAGTGTAGTTTCTTAATTAAAAAAGACCTTAACATATGGTGTGGTGTTTTAAATGAAAGTCTACATCTTTACAAAGTTTGTTTTGTTTTCTGCACATACAGTAACACTACATCATTAATATACGATACACTTTCCTGTTCACATTTGAAGCTCATTAATGCCATCTTGAATTTCTATCTCCATCGGTCCAGTTACCGACCTCTGTGATTATAGGATACTAGATGGAGGCAACAATACGTGTTTGTCCTTAAATATTTTTCATTTACATTTTCTTTATTTGTAGCTTCATACCAGAATACTTAAGGAACACCAAATGACGACGATCCAAATAATACAACTATCAGTAATTTGTTTCATTATTAGAACACACATTACATTATGAAACATAATGCTGAATGTCTTAAGTTTTTATTTGCAGGTTTTTGTTGGTAGGATGGATCCTAATTTTACCGCCGAACATCGTTTAAGCAAGTGTTTAGCCAATACGGACAGTTAGTCCACCTAAAGATCCCCGTAGGCAAGCGGTGTGGGTTTGTTCAGCTTGCTGAGAGTTATGTGACTCATGCAAAGTTTGATTCGTGAAGGAGAATTCATTACTTTGTGCTAATTAATATTTTATGCGTGTATATGTGGAAGCTGTGCTGAGGAAGCATTAATAATGCTACAAGGAACTTAGTTTGGTGGACAAACTATGAGACTTTCATGGGGTCGTAGTCTTGCGAGTAAACAGGTTCGTTTAATAATCAAAATGTAATTATATAGTTATATATATTATTCATTTATTTGAGTGACACCAACTGTATTTAATTAGACCGCATCCCTTTGTATATTACAAGTGCAAAGGTTCCTATGTACAATTCACATTTTATACGTATTTAATTAGACAACGTCCCTTTTAGTGTACCAATTCATATTTTATGCCACTTTATGAAATTTGGATGTTTGTAGCCAAAAGGAGCTGGTACCTGTGACGGGTATGTCGCATCAGAAGTTGCTTCTCATGATAGAAGGAGAACAATCCAAGTAAGCTTAATATACTCTTTTGTGAAATGTCTTCTGAATGTATAGATTTAGTGACCAACTGTTTTTAAAATTTTAGGCTGGAAGGGAGAGTTGGGCCCTTAAAGAGGCAAAAGACAAACTAGAAAGCATGTGGAAGAACTTACATTTTGTTTGCAGTTGTAGGAGCGAACAAGGGTAGCATCGCAACTGTGATTTAGCTCTTCCACAAAGTGAATTAGACGAGTATCCTCATGTGGTTAAAGAGACTCCAATCATAGCTAAGGTAAAAGGTTTGAAGGTAGAAACTTTAAATCAACTGTGATAGGTTGTGATTGGAGACGGGCTGCTTTGTGCTATGCGTTGCTTTTTCTATAAACCAGTTGAAGTGATTATAGTTGCTTTGACCCACAAGTACTTTCATTTTTTTCTTCTAAATTAACATTTTGTTAGTTTTATCGAGTATTTGGTCGAGAGGCATAGGATCGACTTGTGTGAGTGATGAGAAGTCATTGCAGCGTTGGCTTGATCATGAAGTGGAAGTGATGGTGAACGTTCATGAAATTCGACATTAATACGAGAAAAAAAGCCAAGTGTAAGTAAATTTGTATCAACTAATGCTTTCATTGATATATATATATATATATATATATATATATATATATATATATATATATATATATATATATATATATATATATATATATATATATATATATATATATATATATATATATATATACGTATATATAAATATATATATATACATATATATAAATATATATATATATACATATATATAAATATATATATATACATATATGTAAATATATATATACATATATGTAAATATATATATATATATATACGTATATATAAATATATATATATATATACGTATATATAAATATATATATATACGTATATATAAATATATATATACGTATATAAATATATATATGTATATATATATATATGTATACATATACATATATCTATATATATATATGTATACGTATATATAAATATATGTATACGTATATATAAATATATATATATACGTATATATAAATATATATACGTATATATATATATATATATATATATATATATATATATATATATATATATATATATATATATATGTATACATCTCTATATTATATATAACAGGAGGCGTTACACGTCAATGCCACCTCATTGTCCAGTCATTGCCATGTAATTCATTATCAGCCATGTCATCACATTTTTGCCATGTCATCACTTCTTATATATATATTTTTTAATTTTTTTTTTGTAAAATTCGGTATTTGTCATGAAATTCCGGAATTTTATTAAAAAAGGTCATGGCAAGATTCGAACCCTGGGCTTTGCTACCACAACTAAACACCTCAACCAATGGATCACTCCACAAGTTGTGACTAATAATTAAAAACAAATATGTAATGCCTAAAAAAAAATTATCTCCGGAGAGAAATTTGAAAATTATCTTGAGAGATTTGAAAAAAAAAAGAAAAAAAACACTCATAATCTTTTAATAGGAGATAATCTTTAACATAAGTTTTAGATTACGTATTTTCTCAAAACCCTAATACAGAGTATCATGCCTCAGCCATTTTCTATGATACGGTATTCCCTAAAACCCTACTTTTCCAATATTCACAAGCGCATGTTCATCACAAATTAAGTAACATAGCTGTATATGATAAATTATAATGGATAGTTTGTCTAACAGTTGTTTATGTTTAATTTTATTGGTTTTATTTACCATTCAATTTTTTGTGCTCTCTTTTTTGCAGAAAAAATGATGTCGATTGAAATATCAATAGCTACTATTGTTTACACTTCTAATATGTAATGCCATAGCTATGGAAGAGGTATGTTCCATCGGTAGGAAAAAAACAATCAAGAGACGAATTAGTGTAAGTATACATATGTTGTTTACAAATCGCTTTTCTGATGTTAAAGTTTTATGGTATTGAATGCTTTTTATTTTTTTATTGCCAATGTAGGTAAAGAAGGGATCACCCCTGGAACACATTGCATATATAACCGAACAACAGTAAGAAACCGTTAAATGATTAGCATGAATAATTTAGACTTGGGTGTAAGAAATCGTTAAATGATTAGCATGAATAATTTACACTTGGGTGGTCTTGGTTGATGTATTTACTAACCATTAAAAACTGACACTATTTTATTTTTGATTTGTTGTTGCCTATCAGGGCTGAGATTGTTATGCTGGAGTGTAATAAAGCTGAACTTAAAGAGAGAATTGAAGCAGAGGTAGTTCCTTCTTATTCTTGATTATTATTCTTTTAAGAAAGTCAAATAAGCATAAAGTTTTTTTGGCGCTACACTGTATTATCTTTTACAGGCCAGATGAAATGCAATTCTGAAGGAGGATTTGGTAAGCAAGAGAAAAGCTTTACAGATGCGTCATGTAGATCTTTTGGAAGAGGTATGAACTGTTTCTGTTAAAAACAACATTTTTTGTTTCACTCTTTGCAAAAAAAAGTCAATAGGGATATTAGGTGCGGCACTTAACATCTAAACATTTGTGATTGTGTAAGAGCGCACAAGTCAGCTACGAGATGCACAAAAAGAGGCTAAAGTCACTTTTTAATTTCAAATCTAACCTTTATTGCTTTCCAACGTATTTTTGTCAACATCTCCTTTTTTGCTCTAAAGAAAAAGCCTTTAATCTGCATGAACGAAAGGATGGAGCCCCTTCAAAGGAATTTGACAGCATCTTGATGAAATCTACTCTAGGAAGGGAACGTGTATGTTTCTTATCAGTCTTTTATTTTATTTTTTTATTTTTTTTTTCATATATGTAGACTTCATATTATACCATATTGTCTTGATATGTTAAGCTTAGCAGACTTTGGGATACTTTAAACCTGTTTGACCTGTACCTTTGTAGCTGATATCTTTTATTCAATTCTTTCAAGGTAATTTCCTACGTTCCTGTATTATATAAACCGGTGTCATCATGTGTAAATTTTTATATAAAAAACATGATAGTGTGTACAGTACTAGGCTTACTTCAGGAATTGATGTATCACGTGCCAATTTCTGTATTAAAAAACCAGTGTAAATTTTTATATAAAAAATTGTATTTCATTTGACATGCTTTTGTAAACCTTTAGGTACAGGATATCATCAAATGTTGGGGAAGTTATATCCATTTTCTTAACTGCTACACTGGGGATACCGGAATGCTTGATACATGTGTAGCTTCTGTGGGTTAATTTAGTTAATGCCGGTCCACCTGCTACTGCTATTGATTTTAACCCTGCTAATGCTGACATAATGATAAAACCACCTGGTAAAAGCACTGACCCTCTAATTCATCCGTGGGTTCTCTTTCGCTACTTGGTTAGTCTCTTTTTTCCGATTTTATTATACAAGGCAATAGTTGGTCATTGACATATGGCGTACAAGGTGTTGACATGTAAGTTTTAATTTTCGCTACTCGGTAAAACATTCTAAATCATTTCATTAACAGAAGATATTATTATCGAAATAATATAATTTGTGATAATATTTAGCACACTAATTATATATACGATAATATCTTTTATGCACGTAAAGTTTTTTTGGTCAACCCCACCTGATCTATTTTAACATGTACGAATTACGTGTCTTGACATGTTGCCCAACCAGCGTAACCAGCTTTTTATATAGTATTCATATTGGAAAAACCATGCATTATATGGATTCTTTTTTTGCACCAGATTGATTAGGAGGTGGAAGCATTAATAGCTTGAGTTAGGTTAGAATAAGGTAACACTGAATTTTGGAGGCGACGATTTCTTGGAGAATGCTTAGAACCTGAACTTCAAAGGTCCACAGATATTGAAGTAGAAGCTACAAATGTCTCTGATGATAACACTGATGCTGCTGAGGATTTGGGTAAACAGGTTGATGATGATGAAGCAGAAAAAGAGGAGGTAGTGGAACAAACTGAGATCCAAGCTGGTGATACAGAAGCGATTAAGGGTAAGGAAACGGCTGCAAATCCCCTTCAAATGATTTGGGGTTCAATTATTTAAAAACTGATAGTGCCCAGTTAAGTAAAAAACATTTGAAAAGGTTGGCCAGAATTGTAGCAATGGAGGTAAGAATAGTACAGTTTACTGTTAAAAAACTTTCTTTAGGATTTTTTAGAGGTAGCAGTTACAACCCATTTACTTATATATTTAGGTCGATTTTGGTTGTCTTTTCTCTGAAACTAGCAAGCTTAAAAATTCTAGGTATAGGGAACTGTGCCATAATTCTATGTGCAGCAATACGAGCTCCATATCCTTCAGCCTTCTTAGATATTTTTGGAACAACACATAGCCTCGGTTATGTTTTTAGGCGGTACGCTGAGACTCATTAGGTAGTATTCACTGTACTCCTCGCATTGTTGTAGGTTAAGATGGTGACCACACAATGATTTCATCTAATATTAGGAACAGACAAGAAGTCGATAGCTCATTTGCAACTCTCACTTTCCATGGAACCGAAGAAGGTAACAAGGGAGAGATGGCATACATGGAAGGTAGGCCTCCAGACTTTTCAAAGTTCCCTCGACGGTCATAAAATCATACCGTGGTACCTGCAAGTTCATTTTCATTCATATGATGACGATCTATGTGTTTGTTATTTTTAAAACAGGTATATTGTATGTGAAGGTACAGTGCTAAAGTCATCCTTAAATGCAGTCGATGACGGGCATGCTGGACACCAGGTATTCTCATTCAGCACTCATGTCTAATTTAAGTAGTTTTGATTCAAGGGTGTTTGAGGTTGGTGCATGCTTTAATCTGATTTGGGAGTGTATGGAGTTGCGTAGATCAGAAAAATAACAAATTTTTAATACAGTTGCTGTTAAGGGTTTGCGTATCGACAATCCGTCTTCGCCTCCTTTTGAGCCATAGTGAAAAATGGGCACACTTGACCCGTGTCCAAAGATGGCCGTTTTGACCCGTAGCGGAACATATCCATTTAATCAGTTTTCACATGATCAAACAGATTTTAGGTATTTTGGACAAGTATATACGACTCTTTAGTAGTTACGGTAGAAAACGAAAAACACGGTGCCTCAAGTACTCCAGTGTTTGGTTCTTTTCCTACTCCTACTTTTGGTGTTTCAATCACTGTAGCTTCTGGAGCTCCGACTATCCTATTGGAAAAATGAGGTCTAATAAAATAACAATCAAAGCTGCTCATATCATTTTTACAACAGTCAATATAAGGATCAAATTGAGAATATTAATAATAAATTTATAATATTAGATGTGAGAACCATATGAAATAATAGGGTTTTAGAGTTTTTTTTTTTACCATACAATATCAGGGATACATTCAATATCAATTGAGTAATTATTATAAATGTAGTTATATTGTAAATAATTTAGTATCAGCTTTTTATTAGCTTTAGTCTGTAGAATTGTTGCCGGTTGAGGAGATGCAAAACAAAGTATTTATGCTTATTCATTGCTTCTTATACTCTTTTATTACTCCTGTATTCCTATTTGTTCCTTACATGAATCATTTTATTAATCATTTTGATTTGTGTAGATATTTTGGAGAGATGACAAATTGGAGATAATCAAGATAAGTACTATAAGGATCAAATTGAGAAGGACTTCTCATCCATAAAACATGTATGTCCACGACTAATATTTAGTTTATGCAAGCTCACAGATTACTTCGTTAGATCTTTATTGTTTAGGAAATGGGAAATAAACCAATGTTGTTCACGAGGTTATTATATCTACGCGGGTTCTTGACCACTTCCCATAATATTTTGAACATGTCACGCTTCACAAATTTAAGCATGCACGTGCTCTAGGTATAACATCTTATCACTCCTTTGTGATCTTCACCCTGTTATAATTCTTTAATAGTTGCAGTCTTTTTGATACATTCTGGTACATGTTACAGTTGAAACTCGAGCTTGGATAACAGAAGGACGGATCCACCATGACACAAGGTGTCCAACAAACACAACCTTACCAGAGACGTTGCTATTGTGTCAAAGACAACTGCTGCTCTAATTGAGCATGCCAAGCTTTTGATCCATAACCAATATGAGATGATCTGTCATTGTTGACTCTTGTCTGCACCGCCCATAACGTAGGTTTTGCTACCCGAACCAAGCTTTCCAAAGTAACTATCGAGGACCGCTACATCTTAGGTGAAGCTGCGGTGAGAATCCATTATCTTATTCTAGCGAACTACCTGGACATGAGGACGCAAGAAGTGGCTACATAAGGAGATTTTATACAGGGCTTAAAAGGTATCTATTATTTATGGTGATACTAACTGAAATTTTAATGTACATTTTACTTGTCCCTCTTTATCCATCGTACACTATCTTTATAATAATTAGATATTCAAAAAGTTGGAACTAAAGAAAATTGGACTGTGGTTGATTCTTGACATGCTCTAAATCTATCACTACTCTAACAACCATTTGATGGCTTTGTTGTGCTGTTCAACAACATAAGAAAGATGTTTGTGACATGGTGTTGCTAGATAGACACTATAGTATTGGCTGGAGCAGAGTAAATGAGTGAATGTTAAATTTTCTTCATTTACAAGATTGCGCAAAATCAAGGTATTCGTTCTCCTTCTACCATGATAGTTACATCTGTCTATTTGATGTCGCCCTTGCCGTTTTTGAATGCCTCTTAGTATTATGTACAGTGGTATAATAATAGGTTGTGATGTGTTTGAATGGGGTCGATTAAAGCTAAGATGCCCGAATATTGGCACGGTAACCTGTTAAGGTTGCAGCCATAATTTTACACCTTTTGGTTCATTTTTATATTGAGTTCGCATAATATGAGTAATGCCACCAGTGGCTGCTATGGGGATGGGAATGGGAATGACATGTGTAGGAATAAACCGACCCATGGTTCCATATTTAACAGCTCTTCCAGGATAACCCGTTCCATTAAAATTTCTTATATGCTAAGCCATATGTCATATCCCTATAAGAAGATACTTAATCAAAAGTGGTTTTATTATATTTTTTGTCAACATGATGAGGGAGAGTATCCGCTCACAGAACCATTGCCATCGTATGGTCATGGAAGAGATGGACCTGGAGGACGGCTCAGTAGTCTAATTGGTGGATCACAAGTTACCGATGTTGTTATCACATGTATATTCTCCATCACAACTATTACATATTACAATCTGAAATCCAAATAATTGTATCATGTAAAATAGAATTCACATGATAAATATTGGATCGGCCTACTACTGTTGCTATGATACCCAGTATTAATTTGTTAAAGGTGATAATGTCACCATTGATGACCAAGGTAATACACAATAAGCGTTTAGTTCGTATATGAATAACAATCATGTTATTGATTTGTTGTCATACTTATGATTGTTCTTTTTACATATAATACCTGATCACTTGGAATGAGGAAAAAAAACAAAAAAACAAAATAAATAAATAAATAAATAATCTACATAATGCTAAAATTAAAAAATATATATATTCTAAATAAAAAAACCAATTAACAATTAAAATGTACGTCACGCTCAAAAAATAAAAAAATCAACCGTAAACTAATAGCCTAACAAAATAAAATGAAATCGGCGTCCTTAAAAATAATAATTAACTTTCTCTTAAGATTTTTCAACCGTGAACCAATAGTCTAACAAAATAAAATGAAAACGGCGTCCTTAAAAATAATTTTACATTAACTGACACCATCAAAATTATAATTACAAGTCATGCCCACCCATCGGGCGGGCTTTGAAGTCTAGTATATGTATATATATATATATATATAAATATATATATATATATATATATATATATATATATATATATATATATATATATATATATATATATATACATATATATATATATGTATATATATATATATATACATAATATATATATATATATATATATATATATATATATATATATATACATATATATATACATAATATATATATATATACATAATACATACATAATATATATATATATATATACATATATATATATACATACATAATATATATATATATATATATATATATATATATATATATATATATATATATATATATATATATACATATGTATATATATATATATATATATATATATATATATATATATATATATATACGTATATATATTTATATATACGTATATATATATATATTTATATATACGTATACATATATTTATATATACGTATACATATATATATATATAGATATATGTATATGTATACATATATATATATATATATATATATATATATATATATATATATATATATATACATATATATATATATATATATATATATATATATATATATATATATATATATATATATATATATATATATACATATATATATTTATATACGTATATATATATTTATATATACGTATATATATATATTTATATATACATATATATATATATATATATTTATATATACGTATATATATATATTTATATATACGTATATATATATATATATATATACGTATATATATATATATATATATATATATATATATATATATATATATGTATATATATATATTTATATATACGTATATATATATATATATATATATATATCAATGAAAGCATTAGTTGATACAAATTTACTTACACTTGGCTTTTTTTCTCGTATTAATGTCGAATTTCATGAACGTTCACCATCACTTCCACTTCATGATCAAGCCAACGCTGCAATGACTTCTCATCACTCACACAAGTCGATCCTATGCCTCTCGACCAAATACTCGATAAAACTAACAAACTGTTAATTTAGAAGAAAAAAATGAAAGTACTTGTGGGTCAAAGCAACTACAATCACTTCAACTGGTTTATAGAAAAAGCAACGCATAGCACAAAGCAGCCCGTCTCCAATCACAACCTATCACAGTTGATTTAAAGTTTCTACCTTCAAACCTTTTACCTTAGCTATGATTGGAGTCTCTTTAACCACATGAGGATACTCGTCTAATTCACTTTGTGGAAGAGCTAAATCACAGTTGCGATGCTACCCTTGTTCGCTCCTACAACTGCAAACAAAATGTAAGTTCTTCCACATGCTTTCTAGTTTGTCTTTTGCCTCTTTAAGGGCCCAACTCTCCCTTCCAGCCTAAAATTTTAAAAACAGTTGGTCACTAAATCTATACATTCAGAAGACATTTCACAAAAGAGTATATTAAGCTTACTTGGATTGTTCTCCTTCTATCATGAGAAGCAACTTCTGATGCGACATACCCGTCACAGGTACCAGCTCCTTTTGGCTACAAACATCCAAATTTCATAAAGTGGCATAAAATATGAATTGGTACACTAAAAGGGACGTTGTCTAATTAAATACGTATAAAATGTGAATTGTACATAGGAACCTTTGCACTTGTAATATACAAAGGGATGCGGTCTAATTAAATACAGTTGGTGTCACTCAAATAAATGAATAATATATATAACTATATAATTACATTTTGATTATTAAACGAACCTGTTTACTCGCAAGACTACGACCCCATGAAAGTCTCATAGTTTGTCCACCAAACTAAGTTCCTTGTAGCATTATTAATGCTTCCTCAGCACAGCTTCCACATATACACGCATAAAATATTAATTAGCACAAAGTAATGAATTCTCCTTCACGAATCAAACTTTGCATGAGTCACATAACTCTCAGCAAGCTGAACAAACCCACACCGCTTGCCTACGGGGATCTTTAGGTGGACTAACTGTCCGTATTGGCTAAACACTTGCTTAAACGATGTTCGGCGGTAAAATTAGGATCCATCCTACCAACAAAAACCTGCAAATAAAAACTTAAGACATTCAGCATTATGTTTCATAATGTAATGTGTGTTCTAATAATGAAACAAATTACTGATAGTTGTATTATTTGGATCGTCGTCATTTGGTGTTCCTTAAGTATTCTGTATGAAGCTACAAATAAAGAAAATGTAAATGAAAAATATTTAAGGACAAACACGTATTGTTGCCTCCATCTAGTATCCTATAATCACAGAGGTCGGTAACTGGACCGATGGAGATAGAAATTCAAGATGGCATTAATGAGCTTCAAATGTGAACAGGAAAGTGTATCGTATATTAATGATGTAGTGTTACTGTATGTGCAGAAAACAAAACAAACTTTGTAAAGATGTAGACTTTCATTTAAAACACCACACCATATGTTAAGGTCTTTTTAATTAAGAAACTACACTTATAGTGTCATGTTTTCAAAAAAACCACAAATAGGCACTACAATTTATTTTGATTAGATTTAAGGGACCATGCTACCTGCGTTGACAATATAAAGAGCATGTGATACATGAATATTTCTAAACAAAAAAAGGACATGGAGAAGAATGACCTCTGAATTTGG